>SJXQ01011910.1:0-59686 GCA_006408695.1 Aepyceros melampus
TATGTATGGATGTGAGAATTGGACTGTGAAGAAGTCTGAGCACCAAAGAATTGATGCTTTTGAACTGTGGTGTTGGAGAACAGTCTTGAGAGTCCCTTGGACTGCAGGGAGATCCAACCAGTCCATTCTGGAGGAGATCAGCCCTGGGATTTCTTTGGAAGTAATGATGCTAAAGGTGAAACTCCAGTACTTTGGCCACCTTATGTGAAGAGTTGACTCATTGGAAAAGACTCTGATGCTAGGAGGGATTGGGGGCAGGAGGAGAAAGGGACGACAGAGGATGAGATGGCTGGATGGCATCACTGACTCAATGGACGTGAGTCTGAACTCCGGGAGTTGGTGATGGACAGGGAGGCCTGGTGTGCTGCAATTCATGGGGTCACAAAGAGTTGGACACGACTGAGTGACTGAACTGAACTGAACTGCCAAAGAAATCCCAGGGCTGAGCTCCTTCAGAATGGACTGGTTGGATCTCCTTGCAGTCCAAGGGACTCTCAAGAGTCCCTGAACCCTGCTTCAGGGTTCCTCAAAAACTGCACTTTAGAGGATGAGATGGCTGGATGGCATCACTGACTCAATGGACGTGAGTCTGAACTCCGGGAGTTGGTGATGGACAGGGAGGCCTGGTGTGCTGCAATTCATGGGGTCACAAAGAGTTGGACACGACTGAGTGACTGAACTGAACTGAACTGCCAAAGAAATCCCAGGGCTGAGCTCCTTCAGAATGGACTGGTTGGATCTCCTTGCAGTCCAAGGGACTCTCAAGAGTCCCTGAACCCTGCTTCAGGGTTCCTCAAAAACTGCACTTTGCTGCTAGCCCTGGTGTCAGAGGGTAAAATGGGAATAGTAGGAAGTTCAGCAGGTTAAACCAAGCCCTGAAAGTACTCTTGATTCTCAGTCATCTAGACTAAGGGGTGCAGAAGAGGGTGTACAGCTAAAACCATCTGAGAAACATTCTAGCTATTTCTACAGAAGGGACAATACAGCCTCACATTCAAGGCACCTATAGCCCTCTCATGGATGCAGAATCACTTTAAGAACATCTATAGGGAGATTCACTAGTGAATGCAATTACAGAGCACAGAGAAAGAGAGATTGAGGGGGCGGGAGTTAAAAAGAATGCTCAGAATGCAGTAGAACCTTTCAGGGAAAGGTTTCTAGAAGTAGTGAGTAGATTGCATAAAAATTAAAAATATTTTCTTGGTACAAGTTCAATACATGCCCATGACAAACAAATCAAAAAACATAGACAAGCAAAGAAAGGGAATTAAAAAAAAAAAACAAAAACACCTACAATTTCGCCTACCCAAACGCAACTTCTGTTAACACTCTCAACACCTTGACAACCAGATTTTGCAGGAGGCAATATGCCAAGCTGGAGCACAGGTTGTATGTGTGGAGCTGGGAAATGGCTGGAGGAGGAAGTGGTCCTGGCATTTTTTAGTCTATGCTGGAAGTTATAAGAAATCTATTTCATGGGATTGCTGCTGCTAAGTCACTTCAGTCGTGTCCGACTCTGTGTGACCCCATAGACGGCAGCCTACCAGGCTCCCCCGTCCCTGGGATTCTCCAGGCAAGAACACTGGAGTGGCTTGCCATTTCCTTCTCCAATGCATGAAAGTGAAAAGTGAAAGTGAAGTCGCTCAGTTGTGTCTGACTCTGTGCAACCCCATGGACTGCAGCCACACTGGAGTGGCTTGCCATTTCCTTCTCCAATGCATGAAAGTGAAAAGTGAAGTTGCTCAGTTGTGTCCGACTCTCCACGATCCCATGGACTGCAGCCAACCAGGCTCCTCCATCCATGGGATTTTCCAGGCAAAAGTACTGGAGTGGGATGCCATCACCTTCTCTGATTTGATGGGATTAGGAAGTAGAAACTTGAGGAAGAAGACTAAAAGAAGATCTCTCAGACCAGGAAGAGAGGAGAAACAGGCAGTAATACCAAGGAGCCCAGCTAAACAGTGACAAAATTAAAATACTCATAACAGCAATAATAGCAAACATTTGTTGAGAGCTTGCCATATATGAGACATTGTGCTAAGCACTTTATAGTCCTTCATCTTATTTAATTTTCATTTTACATAAAGCTTCTCCCAAACTCATCAATGGATGTTTCTTTCTTTTTTTTTTTGCCATACCACACATCTTGTGGGATCTTAGTTCCCCAACCAGGGATCTAATCACTAGACTGCCAGGCCATTCCTAACATTTCTTACAGAGTATTCTATATAGGCCACCTGGGCAGGAGGAGAAGGAGACGACAGAGGATGAGATGGTTGAATAGCATCACCCACTCGATGGGCATGAGTTTGAGCAAATTCTGGGAGTTGGTGACGGACAGAGAAGCCTGGTGTGCTGCAGTCCGTGGGCTTACAAAGAGTCAGACACAACAGAGCGACTGATATGAACTGAACTGAACTGTCCCATGGTTAGGCCCCAAGGTGTTTGTTAGATTTGTTTGTGCCATAGTTTGATTGCAGGTCATCTCCAGACCAAAATTTTCAAGTCACAGTCACAAGTGAGCTTCCCCAGAAAATTACTATAAAATGGGGGATGCCCACAGCTATCTTCTAAGTAACCCACAGTCCTGTTTCCTTCCTAAAGTGCTCTAAGGGTGAGACAGACTGAGCAAGAGCCCAGCCTAAGGCATGAGGCCTGTGGGCTCTACAGGCCCTCACTGTCCTTGGATTCAGTTCAGTTCAGTTCAGTAGTTCAGTCCTGTCCGACTCTTTGCAGACACACAAAGGACTCTTTGTCCTTGGGTTAATCATGCCAACAGCTTAGAAAGAGCATTTGGCAGGAGGTGTGCTAGCCTCAGGCAATGAGAAGATAAGTGCAGGACAAACATTCAACAGCACCTGGGGATCCAGGGACAGAATCAAGACTGGGAGAACAGGCTGATAAGGGAAGGTTGGGAGAAAAGAGCCCGCACCCTGCTGTTGGTCCCTTATAACGTCATGTGACCTGAGCCAAGTCCTCTGGGCTCTCTGGGCCCTTATCTCTCACATTAGGGAGTTGGCCTTAATGATCTCAAAGGTCTTTCAGCTCTGGGCGGGAAAACACTATCTCAAACCAAGGGGCATGTGCTGCTGCTCTTGTTTACCCCTGGGACAAGTCCAGAAGCTCCATGCTGCCTGGAGGAGTAGGGCAGATCAGGCTGACAGGACCTCCCGGACACAAGAAGGGTGACTGCCATGGAGGAGGTGGGGAAGACCAGCAGTTGCTCCAGCCCTGAGTTGGTTACCAGTGCCTCCCAGCTCCAAAATTTTATCTCACTTGATCCTCCCCATTCTCCAGTGAAGTTAGTGAGCCCCAGGCGTGACCACAAAGCAGAGATAGAAAGAATGCTTATGGGAATAGAAATGTATTTTTAAGAACACCCAGGTAGGAAAGGAGCAGCCGGCTTCCTAGGTTCTCAATTCCAAGCTGTGGGGCAGGTTTCACAAATTACGAAGAAAGTTTTTGCAACAGCTCTAAGGACCCACCTTCTTTCTCCTTGACTCATTCTCATTGGCTGGCTGGCTGCCACTCACCATGGAGTCAGCTCTCTTATTGGGCTAAGTTCACCCTCGTCACCTCTGAGGTACCTGTGACAAGAAAATTGTGATATTAATTCCCTTGCTGTTTTTTTCCATTGCCTTCTCTTTTCAGGCAGGCATTGCTAATCAGGCTTTTTGTTTTTTCTTGCTTTAAGAATTCTTGCAGAACAAAAAGCAAACACTCCTTGAAGCTAATAGATCTTCCTGTCTGGGTAAAAGCCCTGGCTCATTGAGGAGATGATACAGATATACAGAAGGAGAAGTGGTTGGGAGTAGGAAGAAGGAGGGCTTTGAAGGAAAAGGAAAGGAAACAAGAGAGATAGGAAACCAGAAAGATAGAAAAAGGTAAATAAAAACAAACTCTGATTATGAGAGCACATTCCAGGGTCTTGGGTAAGGGCCAGATCTCAAGAGCACATGAGACCTTAGATGTGAGTTGCTCAGACGTGTCCAGCTCTTTTCGACCTCATGGACTGTAGCCTGCCAGGCAAGAATACTGGAATGGGTAGCCGTGCCCTTCAGGGGTCTTCCCGACCCAGGGATCTAACAGGGGTCTCCCACACATTGTGGGCAGATTCTTTGCCATATGAGCCACCAGACAAGCCCCATCTTATTTCCAGTATCACCAAAGATTTCGAGCTGCAAGTGTGACTCAGAAACAAAGTCACCAAGCTAGAAGAGACCTAAGGCATCAGAGAAAACTCATTATAGGCTATGAGCTGATGAGTGGATGGGACACCCTTCAGTTACACCCAACTGTGCACAATCTTTCAGGGGCTTGAGCCCCCAAAGTGGCAGATTAATCTGCCCACTGAACAGGATTGGGGGTTCAGAATCAGGTTTACTTTGATTAAAGATTTTAAAAAAACAAAAAAGCAGAGGAATATACTATCCTTAGCTCAGTTGGGTTGTAAAGTAGGAGTCACATCCTGACATGCATAGAAACATGAATGACCCCATTGTCCTGGCAAAGATACCAGTTACATCACCTTAATACCCCAATCTTATTAGCTCTAAGCTCCCATCAGCTAAGGGAGAAATTATAGTCCCATGCTTTGTTGGTTCGGATGCCCTAGCCACAAGTCATAGTATTCTCTTGCTACAAATAAAAGAAAACCCAGATTCAAACATGTAAAGAAGTACACTATATCACTAATGAGAATTAGAAGTAGTGGGTTCCAGTTGTGGTATAAGGTGTACTCAAGGTGTAAAGGACTCAGGTTGTCTTCATCTTTCTGTTTTGCTGTCATCAAGATCTTGGTTTTACCCTCCAGCAAGCTCCCTAGGTGGTAATAAGATACCTTCATCAGACAAAATAACATCCCAAGGAAGCAAAGTACACACTCTTCCCATGGCTGCTTCTTAGAAGCATGGAAACTTTCCAAAGGTCCCCTGTAGAATTCCTTTCATGTCTCATTAGGCAGAATTGGGTACATTCCTACACTTAAACTGATCTTTGGCAAGGGGAATGGGATTGCCACGGTTGGCTTGAAGGGAAGCTCAAGAGTCCACCACAAAGAACACTAATCAAGTACTTTCCACCTTCCAAATGCAGGCTTGCCCACTGTGAAGTCAGACAGATATAGTTTATCTGGGATCATTCTTAATTTATGTTAAATGCTTTCTTGGGGACCCTAGCATCCCCTTTTAAAGCCTGGAGGCCCTCAGATTTGCTTATCCATTTCTGAACCCCACATGCAAATGCTGCTCAAGTTTCCTTTCCCGAGAGATTCTTCAGAAGAAACAGCTCCTTAGAGGAGCATAATGTCTCGGGAGAGGGGTGACTCATACTCTGTATGCCAGAGAAATCTAACTTCAGATCTGGCTCAGCCAAAACCTCCAGCTTGGGCTCTAGACCTTATGTTACCGTTTACCTCCAGGGGAACACGGAGGTGGCTGGTGGCTGTTAGGCCGCCAGCAGCACATGCTGCATGAACCATGGCAGCCACACTGAGAAGAGACTAGTTGTGCTGTTTTTCTCAGAGGAAGGCTGTGCATTTGGCCTCATAGTTTCCCCTTCCAGTTACTTAGAATTTTGATATTAACCCCACTGTATGTAAGAGGAAAATGAGGCACAGACTGGTTGCGCTTAATGTCAATCAGCTAATTAAGTGGCAGTGCTACTCTTGTTTGAGTCTTTTTAGGGACATATGTTTCCCTTTCTCTTGGGTAAATGCCTAGAAATTTAATTGCTGGTTTGGAGTATGTGCATGTCTTACTATGAGAAATTGCTGAGCTGTTTTCCAAAATCACATATGAGTGCTCCAGTTGCTCCACATCCTCATCACCATTTGGTGCTGTCGCGTTTAAATTTTAACTATTCAGTAGGTGTGTATTTGTTTTAATTTGCATTTCCTGCTGACGACAGAGAAGGCAATGGCACCCCACTCCAGTACTCTTGCCTGGAAAATCCCATGGATGGAGGAGCCTGGTGGGCTGCAGTCCATGGGATAGCGAAGAGTCAGACATGACTGAGCGACTTCACTTTCACTTTTCACTTTCATGCATTGGAGAAGGAAATGGCAACCTACTCCAGTGTTCTTGCCTGGAAAATCCCAGGGATGGGGAGCCAGGTGGGCTGCCGTCTATGGGGTCACACAGAGTCAGACACAACTGAAGCGACTTAGCAGCAGCAGCAGCAGCAGCAACAGTGATGTTAAGCACTTTTTGATGTACTTACAGCCATCTATACATCTTCTTTTGTGAAGTGTTGGCTATATTTTTAAAACTGGGTGACTTTTTTTCTATTTTTCAGTTGTAAGAAAGTTTTCTATTTTGCTAATGACATTTTTTTGTTTTGTAAATACTTTCTCCCAGTCTATGTTTTGCCTATTCATTTTCTTAAGGGTGCAGAAATTTTAAATTTTGATGCAATCTAATAGTTTTTTTTTCTTTTATGTTTATTGTTTTCTGTAAGCTGTTTAAAAATTTTTTTTTGCCTTCTCCAAGGCTGTGAAGATATTTTCTCATGTTCTTTGCCAGAAGATTTATAGTGTAGTTTTTACATTAAGGTCTATGACCTACCTCAAATGAATGCTTGTGTATGGTGTGAATTAAGGATTAAATTCATTTTTTAAATGGAAATCCAGTTCTTCCAGTACTATTTGTTAAAAGACTATCATTTTCCCATTGAAGTGAGTTGACAACATTGTAAAAAAATTTAGCTTTGTAAAAAAAAAAAAAAAAACAACAGCCATTTTAAATAAGTCTTTTTCTCTACTCTTTTCAACTTTGGTCTATATGACTATTCTTATCCCAGTATCCTACACTCTTGAATACTGTAGCTTTGTAATAGATTTTTAATTCAGGTAGCTTGAGTTCCCTATCTTCACTCTTTTTCAGAATTGTTTTAGTTATTCTAGATCCTTTGCTTTCTCACATATTTTAGAATTTCTTTTTTCAATTTCTACCAAAAAAAAAAACCACCAAAAAAAAAAAAACCAAACAAAAAACAAAAAACACCAACAACTCTGCTAGGACTTTGGGATATATTGAGGTAGGTAAGTGTAAAATGAAAAGCCAACAGTGTTTTCCTTCCTGTGTGGAGAAAAACCCAGTTCTTCCTTACGACATCTTTCTTTTCTTTATCTCTCACACGGAAGAGGTCCCTTCCAGCCCTGATCTTTTTTAACTCCTCAGTCTACAAAGAGGGTATTGAGGCAGAAGCAATAACAGCCTTCAGCCTGTTAGGCTGAGCGCAGATTCTTCACAAAAACTTAAAATAGTTTTAGGAACTCTGTGCCAGGAACCTGGAGGAAGACCAAATATATATTTCTTATCACAAATCACTTCCACCTTAGAATATTTCTCTGCTGGTATATCAATCCTCTTCAACTTCTGTCACAAAAGAGAAGGATCCCTCCACATTTTAAGAGCTAACTTCTCTCCCAAACTTCTGACCCCATCTCAGTCTGACTTTTCTGTTCCTTCTCCAGCATTTCCAACCTTCCTTCTCCAGTGACCTCTGCCCTGTCTTCAAGCATTCCTGCATTTAAAAATCCTGAATCAAGTTCAAATTACCCTTAGCGTCCATTTCACTCCTGCCTTCCCCTTCCAGGATTCTCTCTAGTTTTATGTAACTGCTGCCTGCCTTTCTCACACATCTGTTCATTTCTTAAATCCTTGTAGTAGAAGGCCCACCCTTTATCAAATGTTATGAATCCTCTGCAACTGACCAAATCCCGTGCCTCATCAGCCCTCAGTTTCTCCTCTCTGGGACACTGTGTCCAGGAGGCGTTCTTTGTCTCCTTCATGGACCTCTCTTCTCCTGTGACTCCCCTCGCCCTGATCTGCTGCTTTTCCTTCCTTTATAACTGTTCCCATCAGTGTTTCTTGGTCATAGAGAGACTACAGGCCACCAGACAGACAGCCCCAACTTACCATCTGCAAATCTGAAAATTCATCACGTCTCTGATTAAAAAGGAACATTTGTCTCTTTCCTGACCTGCAGCAGATCCTCCATCTAGAAGGGAATCCCATCCCTTCACACCACCTCAGGGACGTTTCTCAAAAAATTAGCTTTGAGGCGTTCTTTGTCTCCTTCATGGACCTCTCTTCTCCTGTGACTCCCCTCGCCCTGATCTGCTGCTTTTCCTTCCTTTATAACTGTTCCCATCAGTGTTTCTTGGTCATAGAGACTACAGGCCACCAGACAGACAGCCCCAACTTACCATCTGCAAATCTGAAAATTCATCACGTCTCTGATTAAAAAGGAACATTTGTCTCTTTCCTGACCTGCAGCAGATCCTCCATCTAGAAGGGAATCCCATCCCTTCACACCACCTCAGGGACGTTTCTCAAAAAATTAGCTTTTCTTGTTCTTGAATCTTAAACTTTGCTGTTATTCTTTCCCAACATCAAGAAAACATTGTTGGACTTCCCTGCTGGTAGAGTGGTTAAGAATCTTCCCGCCGGTGCAGGGAGCGCCAGTTCGGTCTGTGATCCGGGAGGATCTCACAAGCCGCGCTCCAACCAGGCCCGCGCGTGCGCCACAGCTACTTGAGCCTGTGCTCTAGAGCCCACAAGACGCAGCTGCTGAAGCCCACACTTGTGTTCCGCAACAATGAGAGGCCCACACCCCGAAACTAAAGAGTAGCCCCTGCTCTCCCAGAACTAGAGAAAGCCCCTGCACAGCAACAAAGACCCAATGCAGCCAAAAATCAATGATTCTTTTTAAAAAAGAAAGAAAACATTGTCACCACCTCTTTCTCTTTTTAAAAATTGTCTTGTTTTTACTTCCTTTTATACTTACTTCACTATCAAACTTCTGAGTTGTGTGTTCCCACTGTCTCCCCTTAGACCTTGCTGATCCCTCCTCAGTCCTCTGAAACATGGCTTTTGTTTCCAGTGTGTCAGTAAAAATAACCTCACCAAAGTTTACCAGCGACCTCTTTGTGGCCACAGCTTTTGGTTCCTTGTAGTTCTCTTGCCTTCTTGACATTACTGACATTGCTCACCGCTTCCTCCTCTTTTTTTTGCCTTTCCCTCCCCATGACCACGCCTGCTCTGAGAGCTGCTTCCCTTCTGTACCGAGACAAACATCTCTCCTCCCACGCGGTGGCAGTGGCCCCCCTCAGGTTCCGTCCTGGGCCTCACCCTTTCCTCACTTACCCTGAGTGATCTTGTCTACTCCTCCACTGCACACATATTTATTGAGCACCCACTCTAAGTCATATCAGTACTGATTTAAGCCCTGAGGGTAAAACAAGTCCTGGTTCTTGTGGATTTGACATTTGCCAGGCAAACGCTTTAACCTCTGAGCCACCAGGGAAGCCCCTGACATTTGCCAGTGGTGTCAATTCCATCTTGATACTGCTGACACAAAAGCCTGCTCTCTCTCTCTCTCTCTCTCTCTTCTGCCCATTTGATCTGCTTGGCTATTCCATGTCACCTCAGACTCAGTATTTCCAAAACCGAATTTTTCATCCTTAGCCTACCTCCAGTTTCTCCTCCTGTCTCAGCTACACAAGTCAGAAAGTGCTCGTCATCTTTGTTCATCACCATCTTTGAGTCTTCATTTTCCTTCTTCTCCTAAACCTGATCTGTAACCAAGTCCTGTCAATTATACCTTCGAATCAGCATCACTCTCAACTCTTCTGTCACATAAGCTTTTTCTTTCAATGATCTGGATGTGTCATGCTTTCTCATGCCTCCCAGCCTCCCTTAACCTGAAACACTTCCCCATGCCTGACCTCCACCCCTTCTCCTGGCTGACTCTGACTTACTCCAGTCTTAGTTTAAATGTTACTTCTAGAATACTTGCCTTAAAATCTCTAGTCTATGATGCACGGGGATAACCCAGAGAGAAGGTGTGGGGCGGGAGGGGGGTGGTGGGGGTTGGGATTGGGAGTTCATGTACACTCGTGGCTGATTCATGTCAATGTATAGCAAAACGAATACAGTATTGTAAAGCAAAACAAACTAAAAAATAAAAATTAATTAAAAAAAAAATCTCTAGTCTATGGTAGTTCCCCACCTCTGCATATCAGTGCCACCCTATCCTATTTACCCTATTATGTCTTTCTGATTTTTTTTGCATATTTAAAAAGTTTAATACATGTTTTATTAAAATTAAAAATTATAATTACTGATTATAATAATTATTAGTGAAATTAAATTATAATAAGTATTAATATAATTATACTTCCTTTCTCATGGGTTTTGGCAAGAAATGCATCAAAGGACAGAATATGTATAAATAGCTGCTAGAGATCAGAGCAAAATTCACAGACAAGAAATGGCAGATTTATGATTTCCACGTTATGTTATTTTGTTGACAGTTGTAACGTGGTTGTTCAGTCGCTAGACTTTCTGATTTGTTTTGTTATTTTCCGTGTCCTTTTTCTCCATTAGAATCTAACCCATGAGATCAAGGCAAGGGTAAGGTCTATGTCACTCATGTTTGCTGTATTCCCAACTTGTAGAAAACACCAGTCAACACATATTTGTCAAATGAATGAATAATTTCTTGCCCTCCTCCTCTTACCATCTAAATACAGACATGCTTAAGAATCATATTTCTGAGCTTTATCCAATTTCCTTCTTTGTATTCCATTGATTCCTATGATTTCAATGATCATGTCAGTGTGAAGTCTCTAATCCACCCACATGCTGGTATCACTCAGATCCACATCTGCTTTTCCAACATTATGCTAAACATTTATGCTTGGAGGGTTTTTCAGCATCTCAGATGTGGGTTTAGTTGCTCAGTCATGTCCGACTCTTTGCGACCCCATGGACTAAGGCCCCCCATGTTGGCCGTGGGATGCTCCAGGCAAGAATACTGGAGTGGGTTGGCATTTCCTTCTCCAGATAAATGATACACAACATTAAAAGCATGCAGAGATACATATTCAAGGATATGTGATGCATCATTGTCTATAATATTGAAAAATTGAAAACAACCCAAATGCCTATCAAAAGAGAATTGGTAAACAAATTACAACTGCAGAGCCTTCAGTTCAGTTCAGTCGCTCAGTCATGTCTGACTCTTTGCGACCCCATGGACTGCAGCACACCAGGCTTCTCTGTCCATCACCAACTCCCGAAGCCTACTCAAACTCATGTCCATTGCGTCGTGATGCCATCCAGCCTTCTCATCCTCTCTTGTCCCTTCCCCTCCCACCTTCAATCTTTCCCAGCATCAGGGTCTTTTCAGATGAGTCGGTTCTTCACGTCAGGTGGCCAAAATATTAGAGTTTCAGCTTCTGCCTCAGTCCTTCCAAAGAACATTCAGGACTGATTTCCTTTAGGATGGACTGGTTGGATCTCCTTGAAGTCCAAGGGCCTCTCAAGACTCTTCTCCAACATCACAGTTCAAAAGCATCAATTCTTCAGTGCTCAGCTTTTTTTATAGTCCAACTCTCACATCCATACATGACTACTCAAAAAACCATAGCTTTGACTAGACAGATCCTTGTTGGTAAAGTAGTGTCTCTGCTTTTTAGAGCCTTAGAAAGACTAAAAAATACTCACATATTAATGTGAAAAGATATATCTGATATACTGTTAAGTTAAAAAGGAGGCTTCATAATAATAAATACAGTTTAGTTTCATCTTATTCAGTTATTCAACATGCATTTATTGAATGCCTGCTGTGTGCCAGTTTCTGTTCCAAGTGCTTGGGATGCTCAGAAGACAAGACATTTCCTTTTTCTCACAGAGCTTTCTAGTCAAGCTATGCGCACACACACACACACACACACACATGTATATTTTAGGGCTTCCCAGGTGGCTCAGTGGTAAGGAATCTGCCTTCAATGTAGGAGACATGACTTCGATCCCTGGGTCAGGAAGATCCCCTGGAGAAGGTAATGGCAACCCACTCTATCCTTGCCTGGGAAATCCCATGGACAGAGGAGTCTGGCGGCTATAGGACTTGAGGTCACAGAGTTGAACACAGCGTAGCGACTGAGCACCCACTTATTGTGTCCGGTAATGATGAGTGCTATGAAAAAAATTCAGAAAACTCAACAGTGGCCACAGGACTGGAAAAGGTCAGTTTTCATTCCAATCTCAAAGGAAGGCAATGCCAAAGAATGCTCAAACTGCACAATTGCACTCATTTCACACACTAGCAAAGTAATGTTCAAAATCCTTCAGCTAGGCTTCAACAGTAGGTGAACCAAGAATTTTCAGATGTACAAGCTGGATTTAGAAAAGGCAGAGGAACCAGATAGCAAATTACCAACAGCTGTTGGATCATTGAAAAAGCAAGAGAATTCCAGAAAGACATCTACTTCTGCTTCATTGCCTATGGTAAAACCTTTGACTCTGTAGATCACAACAAACTGTGGAAAATTCTTAGAGATAGGAATACCAGACCACCTTACCTGACTCCTGAGAAATCTGTATGCAGGTCAAAAAGCAACAGTTAGAACTGGACATGAAACAACAGACTGGTTCCAAATTGGGAGAGGAATACATCAAGGCTGTATATTGTCATTCTGCTTATTTAACTTACATGGAGAGTACATCATGGAAAATGCCAGGCTGAATGAAACATAAGCTGGAATCAAGATTTCCAGGAGAAATATCAATAACCTCGGTTATTCAGATGACACCACCTTTATGGCAGAAAGTGCAGAGAAATTAAAGAGATTCTTGATGAAGGTGAAAGAGGAGAGTGAAAAAGCTGACTTAAAACTCAACATTCATAAAACAAAGATCATGGCATCTAGTTCCATCACTTCATGGCAAATAGATGGGAAACAACAGAAACTGTGACAGTGACAGACTTTATTGTCTTGGGCTCTAAAAGCACTGCAGACAGTGACTGCAGCCAGGAAATTAAAATATGCTTGCTCCTTGGAAGAAAAGGAATGACCAACAGAAGCAGCATATTAAAAGGCAAAGACATTACTTTGCCTACAAAGATCTGTCTAGTCAAAGCTGTGGTTTTTCCAGTAGTCATGTACAGATGTGAGAGCTGGACAATGAAAAAGGCTGAGCACCAAAGAACTGATGCCTTGTAACTGTGGTGCTGGAGAAGACTCTTGAGAGTCCCTTAGACAGCAAGAAGATCAAACCAGTCAATTCTAAAGGAAATCAACCCTGAATATTCACTGAAAGGACTGATGCTGAAGCTGAAGCTCCAATACTTTGACCTCCTGATGTGAACAGTGACTTGTTGGAAAAGATCCTGATGCTGGGAAAGATTGAAGGCAGGAGGAGAAGGGGACGACAGAGGATGAGATGGTTGGATGGCATCATTGACTCAGTTGACATGAGTTTGAGCAAACTCAAGGAAATGGTGAAAGACAGGGAAGCCTGGCGTGTTGCAGTCCATGGGACACAAAGAGTGGGACATGACTGAGGGACTGAACAACAACAATGAAAAAAATGTCTGTGTTAGTTTCGGTAGAGTGATCAGTGAAGGACCCTCTAGAGTGGCAACATTTGAGCAGACACCTGAAAGAATCTTGTGAATATTTGGGGAAAGGACATTCCCATCAGGGGGATTAGCCAACATAAAGCCAGGAATAGTGGCAAGTGTAACTGGCTCTAGAAGCAAGAAGGAGCCCTCTGCAACTGGAGCAAAGTGAAGGCACGGGAGAGTGGAACCTGGGACCACAGAGGCCACCAGCAGCCAGGCCAGGCAAAGGTTCTAGAATCTATTCTAAGTATGACAGAAAGTCCGTCTTTGGAGGTGTGTATGTTACAACATGTTAGTGTTTCACATATTGAAACACTAAACACATTTTAAAAGTTTTAAAAATATATACCAAACTGTGATCAGAAAATATTTGCAGGACATGGGATTACAGGAGACTTTCATTTTCAAAACCATAGCCTTATGTTGTGTTTTATAGTGTGTTTTATAATGAGTATATATAAATTTGGTAATCAAAAAAAAATGATGATTTTAAAAGTTTGTGCAAACTCTTTGACTCATCAACTCACTTTAAAGAAACACATCCTTTAAAAAAACTGGTTAAGTTTGTGTGTATAAGGATGTTCATTATAGTGTTACTTATAATAGCAAAAATTGGAAATAACTTAAATGTCTGACAATAGGGAATTGATTAAATAAATGATGGTAAAATTATACAGTGACATCACAGGAGCCCTGACAAATTATGTCATAGAAGATCACCCCACGTTCAAAGCCTAGCTCAATTTCCAACTCTAAGAAACTTTTCTAGACCCCTGCCTAAAACAATCTCTTGAAACTTATTTGTGCATGTTATCTACAGCACTCTTATGACCCTTACTACATACTGTTCCATTATGGAACAACTTTGGTTCCCACTTGGCTTGCCACAAGCTGTGCTAATGGAAGCAGAGCAGGGCAGAACAATCCCAAATAATAGATAAGTCACTCCTTTGTAAATCCATCGCACCATTTATCTTGCAGTGGATTCACCTTCCTAATTAGCTTTCCTTACATTGATATCGAAAGCAACGAGCATCTCTAAGCACACACACAAGTAGCAGAGAGAAGAGATCCAGAAGACCAAAGTTCCCCTGCATAACCCCCAGAATTGATGGCAGGCACTGGGGGCCAGAGAGTTGCCAGAGCCCTTCCCCTGCACAGTCACCATCTCCCTTTTCACAGAGAAATTGGAGCACTCCCCTCTTCTCAGGCTTCTGTGCTTGTGCCCTTGGCTTGCAAGGCTGGGCTTCTGGTTCTGAGCCCCTGTGTGCACACATTTCTCCTTCTGGCGCTGTCCTGGGGCAATGAAAAGCTGCCGATGAGTCACAGAAGCCCTTCTTCCTCCAGGCCCATGGCTGACTCAGCTGATGCCACAGAGGCCGGGATACATTCCTTCCACCCATCCCACGGTTGGAGGTAGGGGCCAATGTCACTGGGGAGAGAGAGAGGCCATGTGAACTTACTTACCCTACAGCCATCCTAAACCGAGCTTCCTTTGCTTACAGGAAGGCTCATTGTGAACATCTCTTCTGCCTCAGCAGCGCTGAGAGTCAGACAGGGTTTCCTACCTTGTGGGACATTTGAGCAGGCTGGAAAGGAATACCCCTCTTCCCTACCAAGTCCTCTGCCAGCTGAGGACTTATGAGTCACAAATAAGTCAACAAATGGAGACTATGTTTAATACTGATAAGTGCTGATACAGTGACTATGTTTCTGTTTAGGGGGGCACCTACTTCTGAAGCCCAGAAGACTACCTGGATATCTCTTAAACTTTTCCATATTGATCCTGAATGGACTTTTTGGTGTCTCAGTTCAGCTCCCCTTGCAGTAGCTCAGCAACTCATGTTAGGGAAAAACAAAAAACAGAAAGAGAGAGATAGAGAGAGAGGATATTGAGTTTTGGAGATGGGAGATGTGGTTGCCTCGGAAAATTTCCCAGGGGAAGAAGATCTATTACTAAAAATCCATCCTTTCTTCTTCCCCTCTCTCACTCCTTTCTTTCCCTCCTCCTATCCCTACCTCTCTTTCCCCATTTCTCAGTTCAACCCATAAGTCCTCTCCCTCCACTCTTGGACTCCTATCTCACTTCCCCACCTTAGACAGGAGATGGGAGTGATTCTTTCTGCTTTGTTTTTAATATTTATTTTTATTTATATATTTATTTGGCTGTACCAGGTCTTAGTTGCAGCATGCAAAATCTTAGCTGTGGCATGTAGGATCTAGTTCCTTGATTAGGGATCAAACTTAGGTCCCCCTGCACAGGAAGCACAGAGTCTTAGCCACTGGACCAACAGGGAAATCCCTGGGATGGTTCTAAAAGATCAGGTACCACAATCTCCTGCAGATGCCTCAGTTCTCAGACAGATTCAGGTACCCTTATCTCTTGTCACCCAGCTTTGGCACCATCCCATGGTCCCAACAGCTTCTGAATAAAATTCTGGTTTCCTTTAAGAATGCTTGAAGGCCATTTCCATAGCCCTACTGGCTGAGGTACTCAAAATCAGTCCTTTCCATGAGCAAGATGGTGGCTTTCAAAATGGAATCTGGAAAAAAAAACAATAAAACAAAATGGAATCTGGGACTCCAGAGCTTAAAAAAACAAACAGCAACAAAAATCATTCCAGAGTTCCCTTGTTTAGCTAAACAAAGATTTGGGTGCCAGGTTCTGTGGGGAGGCCTTCATCCCTGCTCCTGGGGAATTCACAGTCTGACTTCTTACTGCTAGATTTTCTGGAAAACACTCAGTTACCAGCCAGCAGAATGAAGCCACTTGTTGGAGGTGGTCCCCTTCCTGACTCAGCCTCTAAGAAATAGGCAGTTCTGCTTCCTTTCAGATTCACAAATGTTCTGAATACATGAACAGTCCTTCAGCATCTCTTTTTCAGAGGTGGAAACTGAGGCCCAGAAAAGAGACTTGTCCTGAGCAGGTCACAGAGCTGGTTGGGCCTGGGTCTGCTTCCTGCTCCCCCACTTCACCCTGCCTCCCAAGCATTCCTTTGAACTACTGAGCCAGGCAGAATCCATGACAATTGACTGCTTCTGAGCTTGCCCTGATTGTTCCTCCTTCTTGAGAGGTGTCCAGATAAGCTACACCAGCATGCTGAGAGGCTCTCCTCCCAAGATGGAAGAACAGGAGTTCTCTGTGAGGATCAGAGCCAAAAAAGCTCAATCAAGTTACCACTGATAACCTCATGCTCTCTGCACAAGCTATTAATACAATTGTCTCCTGCCCTATGGCCAGAGCCCTCTACACACCCAAGGCTCTGAGATGTGCTTAAGAACATGAATTCTTGGTGCTTAAAAATATCCAGTATAAGGTTTTCAAACTAGTGGTCCTAATCCATTAGTTGGGTGACAAAAAAGAAAAATATCTAATTTTTTAAAGCAAAGAAAAAAGTAGAAAATACCAGAGTACATTCTATTTGTGGTAGGCAGAATCCTCAGATCACTTCCTCAGTGACCTTTTGTCATGCCCTCCCCTTGAGTGTGGGCAGAACCTCTGAATATGATAGAACATCATTCCCAACATTGTGGTAGTCATGTTAGGAGAACCACTGGCTAAAACTGCCCACTCTGGCCAGGCACCATAGTAACCACCTGCATGAGTTATCTTAAACAGGAAGTCCTGGTAAGGAATGAGGAACGAACAAGCTACCACCAACCAGAAGAACTCAGAAAAGGCCAAAAGGAGAGAGGCACCTCTAGTCCATGCGCCCCACCAACCTCCCAGAATCCTTCTGGCTGGACTCCATCTTGGCTGAGTGATGCGTGCACCACCAGGAAGGACCCTGGCTCAGAGTGACTGGCCAGAGACAGCTCAGAAACTAACCTCATCCCATAAACTTCGAGGTTGTATGCCACACGGCAGAGAAGTTCTCCTGGGTTCCCTTACCCCGCTGCTCTACGTCTAGGCACCCTTTCCCAATAAAGTCTCTTGCTTTGTCAACATGTGTGTCTCCTCCAACAATCCATTTCTGAATGTTAGACAAGAGTCTTCTCTCAGGCCCTGGAAGAGATCCCCTTTCCTGCAACAGTTACATGGCAAAGGAAGGGATCTTGCAACATAGTTAAGATTCATAATGCAGACCCAAAAGCATTGCCTGTCATTTCAGTAAACAATGACTTTTTCCCACCATCAGCATTGCAGCATTCCTGAGGGAGATTCGGGATGGAAAAAAACACCAATACTGGCCCTAGACTGTTAAGGTACATATTGAAGGAGTAATATCAATGATCCCAGGATCTTGTATCTTACCACAGATAAAAAGGAGCTAAAATCATTAACTTGAGACTTTCGTCTTTTGTGATTAGCAGTGATCTTATCTTTGACTACATGATTTGTTTTGTTTTGTTTTGTTTTTGGCAAAATCTTCTATATATCCTGTCTCCTCTCTTACCTCTTCAGAATTGTTCCTCAAAGCTATCTAAGAGGCTGTCTTTCAGGCTATAGTCTTCAATGAGATCTCCAAATATCACAGATAAAAAGGAGCTAAAATCATTAACTTGAGACTTTTGTCTTTTGTGATTAGCAGTGATCTTATCTTTGACTACATGATTTGTTTTGTTTTGTTTTGTTTTTGGCAAAATCTTCTATATATCCTGTCTCCTCTCTTACCTCTTCAGAATTGTTCCTCAAAGCTATCTAAGAGGCTGTCTTTCAGGCTATAGTCTTCAATGAGATCTCCAAATAAAACATAACTCAAAACTTTTACATTGTATATTATTCTTCAGTCAACAATAATCAGTTGACTTTGAGATAATCAAAAGAGAGATTATTCTGGATTGGCCTGATCTAATTATGTAATCCTTTTAAAAGAGAGGTTCTCCTGCTGGCCCTGAAAAAAAAAACAAAAGGAACAAATGCCAACAATCCCATGAGCTTGGAAGACTATCCCAAGTACAGGTAAGATGGCAGTGCCAATTGACACTTTGATTATAGGCTTGTGAGAAATTGAGCAGAGCATCCAGCTAAAGCTCTACTTAAAACTAGAAACAGTGTCAGACTTTGTTTTTTTGGGCTCCAAAATCACTGCAGATGGTGACTGCAGCCATGAAATTAAAAGGCGCTTACTCCTTGGAAGAAAAGTTATGACCAACCTAGATAGTATATTCAAAAGCAGAGACATTACTTTGCCGACTAAGGTCCGTCTAGTCAAGACTATGGTTTTTCCTGTGGTCATGTATGGATGTGAGAGTTGGACTGTGAAGAAGGCTGAGCGCAGAAGAATTGATGCTTTTGAAGTGTGGTGTTGGAGAAGACTCTTGAGAGTCCCTTGGACTGCAAGGAGATCCAACCAGTCCATTCTGAAGGAGAGCAACCCTGGGATTTCTTTGGAAGGAATGATGCTAAAACTGAAGCTCCAGTACTTTGGCCATCTCATGCGAAGAGTTGACTCATTGGAAAAGACCCTGATGCTGGGAGGGATTGGGGGCAGGAGGAGAAAGGGACGACCGAGGATGAGATGGCTGGATGGCATCATGGACTCAATGGACGTGAGTCTGAGTGAACTCCGGGAGTTGATGATGGACAGGGAGGTCTAGAGTGCTGCGATTCATGGGGTCGCAAAGAGTCGGAAACAACTGCGCGACTGAACTGAACTGAACTGATAAAAACTGAGATAATAAATGTATGTTGTTTTAAACCATTGCATTGGTGGTAATTTGTTGCACAACAATAGAAAACTAATATAATACTCTAAACCATAAAGATGAATACTATATATTACAACTTTGTTCAGTTTTATATATATAGATATATAATCACTAGACCTTGGTATAAAATGCATCTTTGTTTTCAGAGGTGATAAAAACATTAGAAGCCACTGATCTAGTTATTTGTTGTTGTTCAGTTACTAAGTTGTATCTGACTCTTTGTGACTCCATGGACTGCCACACTCCAAGCTCTCTGTCCTTCACTATCTCCTGGAGTTTTCTCAGATTCAAGTCCATTGAGGCAGTGATGCTACCTAACCATTTCATCCTCTCCCAGCATGTCTTTTTCAATGAGCCAGTTCTTCACATCAGGTGGCCAAAGTACTGGTTTCAGTTTCAGCATCAGTCCTCCCAATGAATATTCAGGACTTAGTTGCTTTAGCATTGACTGGCTGGATCTCCTTGCAGCCTGAAGGGACTCTCAAGAATCTTCTAGTCATAGAGTGTCGGCTAAAAAAAAGCTGAACAACTTGAGAGTCACAAGTTGAGTTTTATTGGGGGCAAAAAGAGGATTGCAGCCCAGGCAAGAGCACCTCTCTGAGAGACTGCCCCAAAGAGGCAGTGGGGGAAAGTCAATATATAAGACTTTGGTGAAGGGGAAGTTCAATATATTAAGCACTACTTTTACAAATGATTATCTGGAAGTGGGCAAACAGGAGATGGCAAGAGTGAACATCAAGATTTTAGGAATCAGTGAACCCAAATGGACTGGAAAGGGTGAATTTAGTTCAGATGACCATTACATCTATTACTGTGGGCAAAAACCCCTTAGAAGAAATGGAGAGGCCCTCATAGTCAACAAAAGAGCCCAAAATGCAGTACTTGGGTACAATCTCAAAAACAACAGAATGATCTCTGTTCATTTCCAAGGAAAACCATTCAGTATCAGAGTAATCCAAGTCGATGCCCCAACCAGTAAGTGGAAGAAGCTGAAGTTGAATGTTCTATGAAGATCTACAAGACCTTCTAAAATTAACACCAAAAAAAAAAAAAAAGTCCTTTTCATCCTGGGGAATGCAATGCAAAAGTAGGAAGTCAAGAGATACCTGGAATAACAGACAAGCTTGGCCTTGGAGTACAAAATGAAGCAGAGCAAAGGCTGACAGAGTTTTGCCAAGAGAACATACTAGTCACAGCAAAAGAGCTCTTCCAACAACACAAGAGAAGACTCTACACATGGACATCACCAGATGGTCAATACTGAAATCAGATTGATTATATTCTTTGAAGCTGAAGATGGAGCAGCTCTATATAGTCAGCAAAATCAAGACAGGGAGTTGACTGTAGCTCAGATCATGAGCTCCTGATTGAAAACTTCAGACAAATTGAAGAAAGTAGGAAAAACCACTAGATCGCTCAGGTATGACCTAAATCAAACCCCTATGATTATGCAGTGAAAGTGACAAATAGATTCAAGGGATTAGATCTGACAGAGTGCCTAAAGAACTATGGACAGAGGTTTGTGACATTGTACAGGAGGCTGTGATCAAAACCATCCCCAAGAAAAAGAAAGGCAAAATGGTTCTCTGAGGAGGCCTTATAAACAGCAGAGAAAAGAAGAAAAGCAAAAGGCAACAGAGAAAAGGAAAGATATACCCACCTGAATGCAGAGTTCCAAAGAATAGCAAGGAGAGATAAGAAAGCCTTCCTCAGTGACCAATGCAAAGAAATAGAGGAAAACAATGGAATGGGAAAGACTAGAGATCTCTTCAAGAAGATTAGAGATAACAAAGGAACATTTCATGCAAAGATGGGCACAATAAAGGACAGAAATAGTATGCACCTAACAGAAGCAGAAGATATTAAGACGAGGTGGCAAGAATACACAGAAGAACTATATAAAAAAGACTGTAATGATCCAGATAACCACGATGGTGTGATCACTCACCTAGAGCCAGACATCCTGGAATGTGAAGTCAGGTGGGCCTTAGGAAGCATCACATGAACAAAGCTAGTGGAGGTGATGGAATTCCAGTGGAGCTATTTCAAATCCTAAAAGATGATGCTGTGAAAGTGTTGCACTCAATATGCCAGCAAATTTGGAAAACTCAGCTGCCAAGGTCCAGCCCCCAAAGGATCCATGGGAACCTGAATTATAAAAAAGACTGTAATGATCCAGATAACCACGATGGTGTAATCACTCACCTAGAGCCAGACATCCTGGAATGTGAAGTCAGGTGGGCCTTAGGAAGCATCACTATGAACAAAGCTAGTGGAGGTGATGGAATTCCAGTGGAGCTATTTCAAATCCTAAAAGATGATGCTGTGAAAGTGTTGCACTCAATATGCCAGCAAATTTGGAAAACTCAGCTGCCAAGGTCCAGCCCCCAAAGGATCCATGGGAACCTGAAGGAAAAATGGTGTCGGCAGATGATTTAGAGAGAGATAAGGAAAGAATATTGTAGATAAGAAAATAGAGGAGATAAAGAGGCTGATATTCTTTGGTTTACATAGAAAACCAATAAAACTCTGAGACAAGGAGTTTGCCCTGTTCACGGAGGCCACAGGTGCCCTTCCAGTCTCCCGAGGGAGTGAAGATGCAGAACGTCTTCCCATTCAGGTCTTAGAAACCCGGGCAGATAAGTGAATGCAGGGAGCCTCTATGCTCCAAGGGATCAGCCTGAAAAAAGAGAGTAAAAAAAAAAAAAAGAGAGAGAGAGAGAGAGAGAAACAAAAGCACGGGGTGACCAAGCTTCTTCGAGCAAGGCCCATTTTTTTTATTTTCGAAAGAGTCTTTTATACCTTTACTTGTACATAAATTCCAACACTCAGCACTGGCCACAAGACTGGAAAAGGTCAGTTTTCATTCCAATCCCAAAGAAAGGCAATGCCAAAGAATGTTAAAACTAACACACAATTGCATTCATCTCACATGCTAGCAAAGTAATGCTCAAAATTCTCCAAGCTAGGCTTAAACAGTATGTGAACCGAGAACTTTCAGATGTTCAAGCTGGATTTAGAAAAGGCAGAGGAACCAGAGATCAAATTGCCGACATCTGTTGAATCATTGAAAAAGCAAGAGAATTCCAGAAAAATATCTACTTCTGCTTTATTGACTATGCCAAAGCCTTTGACTGTGTGGATCACAATAAACTGTGAAAATTCTTAAAGAGATGAGAATACCAGACCACCTGGCCTGCCTCCTAAGACATCTTATCTGTATACAGGTCAAGAAGCAACAGTTAGAACTGGACATGGAACAACAGACTGGTTCCAAATTGGGAAAGGAGTACATCAAAGCTGTATATTGCCACCCTGCTTATTTAACTTCTATGCAGAGTACATCATGCAACATGCCTGGCTGGATGAATCACAAGCTGAAATCAAGATTGCTGGGAGAAATATCAATAACCTCAGATATGCAGATAACATCACCCTTATGGCAGAAAGCAAAGAAGAACTAAAGAGCCTCTTGATGAAAGTGAAAGAAGAGAGCAGAAAAGCTGACTTAAAATTCAACATTCAAAAAACGAAGATCATGGCATCTGTTCCCGTCACTTCAAGGCAAATAGATGGGGAAACAGTGGAAAGAGCGAGACTTTATGTTCTTGGACTCCAAAATCACTGAGGATGGTGACTGCAGCCATGAAATTAAAGGACACTTGCTCCTCGGAAGAAAAGCTATGACCCACCTAGAGAGCATATTAAAAAGCAGAGAACATTACTTTACCAACAAAAGTCCATATAGTAAAGCTATGGTTTTTTGAGTAATCATGTATGGATGTGAGAGTTGGACCATAAAGAAAGCTGAGTGGCAAAGAACTGATGCTTTTGAACTGTGGTGTTGGAGAAGATTCTTGAGAGTCCCTTGGACTGCAAGGAGATCAAACCAGGAAACCCGAAAGGAAATGAGTCCTGAATATACTTTGGAAGGACTGTAGCTGAAGCTGAAACTCAATACTTTGGCCACCTGATGCACAGAATTGACTCATTGGAAAATACCCTGGTGCTGGGAAAGACTGAAGGCAGGAGAAGAAAGGGATGACAGAGGATGAGATGGTTGGATGATACCACCAACTTGATGAACATGAGTTTGAGCAAGCTCTGGGAGTTGGTGATGGATAGGGAATCCTGGCATGCTGCAGTCCATGGGATCAGACATGACCGAGAGACTGAAGTGCTATCTGCTAACCACAAGGATCTGACGTCATCATGAAGGGTTTTAGGACCTTTCCAGATATGAGAAGATGCAAGGATGCAGATCATAAAATCTGCTCCTGAAAGTATCCAGCTATCTAAAGACCCATCCCACCAGATTCCCTGGATCACAGAGTGCCTCATTCCGCCCTGAACTCCCTCAGGAGGTGTTGAAGGTCAATAGCTGCAGCAGCACAGGTTTCAGTGTCCGTAGAGGCAGATGGCAAATGCCCTTGTTCAGTCGTTGGTACTGCTCTTGGCAAATGCCAATGTGTAGTTGACAAGAGTAATTTATCTAAGGTCAAGCAGTCATTTATAGACAAATCAAATCTACAATCCAAGCCTCCCTGTGAAATCAAGTGGGGTCCTGTGGGGCTCCCAGGCACAGAGGCCTTTCTGTCCCCCATCTCTTGTAGGCAAGAGTCCAGCTTCCATGGCCCTCTCTGGGTTCCAAAGGGCAGTTTTTCAATACAGAAACCAGTATGTTTCCCTTTGTCTGGCAAAGCAATAAAGCCACTTTACTCAAAACTCTGCCTCTAGGATCTGATTCAGCACCGGTGTACAGAGTCAGAGATTTAAGTAACACCTGGTCAATACTTTCTCCATCATAGGAGACTGCTTAATGTTGTTAGGAAATGAAACAGCAGGATCCTGTGAAAGTGAAAGTGTTAGTTGCTCATTTTTGTCTGACTCTGCGACCCCATGGATGTAGCCTGCCAAGGCTCCTCTGTCCATGGGATTTGCCAGGCAAGAATACTGAAGTGGGTTTCCATTCCCTTCTCCAGGGGATATTCTTCACCCAGGAATCTGTCAACTAAAAAATGGCACTTACCAAGGGCACTGCCAATGACTGAACAACAAAGGCATTTGCCGTCTGCCTCTGCAGACATTGAACCCCATGCTGCTGCAGCTGGTGACCTTCAACAGCCCTTGTGGGAGTTCAGGGTGGAGTGAGGCACTCTGTGCTCCAGGGAATCTGGTGGAACAGGTCTTTAGATAGTTGGAGCTTTTAGGAACAGATTTTATGATCTCCACCCTTGTTTCTCCTCATATCTAGAGAAGCACTAAATCCCTTCATGGTGACATTAGATCCTCATGACTAACAAAAAACCTTTTGTAAAATGAGTACTTCATGGTATTGAATTCCCCCTTCACCAGAATGTTATATACTGGCCTTCCCCCACTGCCGTTTTGGAGCAGTCTCTCAGAGCTCTCTGAGATGCTGCCCACCACCCCCCACCCCCCGCCAGGCTGCAGTCTTCATTTTGCCCCAAATAAAACTTAACTCGGAACTCTCAAGTTGTACATCTTTTTTTAGTCAACAGTTATGGTGACCACAAAGGGACTCAGAGTGGACGTCTTTCCTTCAACTGGACTCCACAAGGAACAAGACCTTTGGTACCAGCAGCAGCCCCTTGTGCCCATCTACTTCCTTAGGGAGTACATGCAAATTTGGGTAAGTCTCTCCTGGTTCTTGAAGCTGCTGTATTGGTTGAGTTTCTGAGTTTTATTTGGTGGTGGAGCAGGTTACCTGCCCTTTCCCAGTAAGAAAGACACTGGGTGAAATATCCAGGGCATACCCACTCATGGTTGAGACACTGACGTGGGCTCAGTTGAAAGATACCAAGAAATTCCCACCCACTGAAAAGATACTGGGTGGCATGCTGGCTGAAAGATGCCAGGGGAATTAGCCACCCAGTGGAAAGGTACTGGGTAGAGGGGCTTGATTGGAGAAAAAAAATCAAGGAATACCCGGAGCTCGGCTGAAAGATGCTGAGGTTGCTCCATTGGAGGGGACTGGATGCTTTTGGATAAGTGGTTAAGTAAGAGGCTGATCTGACACTTTCCATCAATTTGACTGCCATTATAGATTTGTCAGTATAAAAGTGAGGAAAATAAATGAGAGCTTTTCTCTGAAGAAAAGGGACAAGACTTCTGGCTGGTTTTGGTTTTCTCAAGTGACTGAGAAATTTATGGGAGTAGTGGAGGCCTAGTCTTCATACCGTGCAGTGGTCCCATAGGGAAACCACTCATTAATTAAAATACTTGCTCATCCAGGGGTCACACATAAGAACTTGCCATTCAGCGAGCTGAGCAGCCACGGTGGTCTTAGATTTCTGGAGGCAGAATCCGAGACATGTAAGACAAGCTGGGGTAACTCCTGGAGGAGTTAAGCTCACACAGCACATGGGCCCACTACCCAAGTTCACTAGTGATTTTTATCCCTGACAAATTCAGCTTAGAAAGGGAAACAGAATATCTCAAAAACAGAAACATAGGGGTGTCAGAAAGTCAGCCTCTGACTAATACTCCAGCCAGATTCGTGTACAATACGTATGGAGTTCATACTTACAAGTACCTAGTTAATTGGAGAAATTATATTAAAAGAAACCTCAACCGAAAATGGCCAAATTGGGGTTCTTTTGATATTTCAAAGTGGATATTTTTGTGCACACAATTAGAAAAGGCTGGCCATGCTTACTTTGACTGGTATCTAGAAGCTTCTGAAAGAGAAAATGATAGAGTAACTTCTTCATAGAAAACAAACAAGAAATTCTTTGAAACCATGATTATTCAGTGGAAGTGAGAAATAGATTTAAGGGCCTAGATCTGATAGATAGAGTGCCTGATGAACTGTGGATTGAGGTTTGTGACACTGTACAGGAGACAGGGATCAAGACCACCTCCATGGAAAAGAAATGTGAAAAAGCAAAATGTCTATCTGGGGAAGCCTTACAAATAGCTTTGAAAAGAAGAGAAGCAAAAAGCCAAGGAGAAAAGGAAAGATATAAGCATCTGAATGCAGAGTTCCAAAGAATAGCAAGAAGAGATAAGAAAGCCTTCTTCAGGGATCAATGCAAAGAAATAGAGGAAAACAACAGAATGGGAAAGACTAGAGATCTCTTCAAGAAAATTAGAGATTCCAAGGGAACATTTCATGCAAAATGGACTCGATAAAGGACAGAAATGGTATAGACCTAACAGAAGCAGAAGATATTAAGAAGAGGTGGCAAGAATACACAGAAGAACTGTACAAAAAAGATCTTCATGATCCGGATAATCATGATGGTGGGATCACTCATCTAGAGCCAGACATCCTGGAATGTGAAGTCAAGTGGGCCTTAGAAAGCATCACTACAAACAAAGCTAGTGGAGGTGATAGAATTCCAGTGGAGCTGTTTCAAATCCTGAAAGATGATGCTGTGAAAGTACTGCACTCAATATGCCAGCAAATTTGGAAAACTCAGCAGTGGCCACAGGACTAGAAAAGGTCAGTTTTCATTCCAATCCCAAAGAAAGGCAATGCCAAAGAATGCTCAAACTACCGCACAATTGAACTCATCTCACACGCTAGTAAAGTAATGCTCAAAATTCATCAAGCCAGACTTCAGCAATACGTGAACCGGGAACTTCCTGATGTTCAAGCTGGTTTTCGAAAAGGCAGGGGAACCAGAGATCAAATTGCCAACATCCGCTGGATCATCGAAAAAGCAAGAGAGTTCCAGAAAAACATCTATTTCTGCTTTATTGACTATGCCAAAGCCTTTGACTGTGTGGATCACAATAAACTGTGGAAAGCTCTGAAAGAGATGGGAGTACCAGACCACTTGACCTGCCTTTTGAGAAATCTGTATGCAGGTCAGGAAGCAACAGTTAGAACTGTACAGGGAACAACAGACTGGTTCCAAATAAGAAAAGGAGTACGTCAAGGCTGTATATTGTCACCCTGCTTATTTAACTTATATGCAGAGTACATCATGAGAAACGCTGGACTGGAAGAAGCCCAAGCTGGAATCAAGATTGCCAGGAGAAATATCAATAACCTCAGATATGCAGATGACACCACCTTTATGGCAAAAAGCGTCTTGATGAAAGTAAAAGAGGAGAGTGAAAATGTTGGCTTAAAGCTCAACATTCAGAAAATGAAGATCATGGCATCTGGTCCCATCACTTCATGGGAAATAGATGGGGTAACAGTGGAAACAGTGTGAGACTTTATTTTTTTTGGGTTCCTAAATCACTGCAGATGGTGACTGCAGCCATGAAGTTAAAAGACGCTTACTCCTTGGAAGAAAAGTTATGACCAACCTAGATAGCACATTCAAAAGCAGAGACATTACTTTGCCGACCAAGGTCCGTCTAGTCAAGGCTATGGTTTTTCCCGTAGTCATGTATGGATGTGAGAGTTGGACTGTGAAGAAGGCTGAATGCCGAAGAATTGATGCCTTTGAACTGTGGTATTGGAGAAGACTCTTGAGAGTCCCTTGGACTGCAAGGAGATCCAACCTGTCCATTCTGAAGGAGATCAACCCTGGGATTTCTTTGGAAGGAATGATGCTAAAGCTGAAATTCCAGTACTTTGGCCACCTCATGCAAAGAGTTGACTCATTGGAAAAGATTCTGATGCTGGGAGGGATTGCAGGCAGGAGAAAAAGGGGATGACAGAGAATGAGATGGCTGGATGGCATCACTGACTCAATGGATATGAGTCTGAGTGAAATCCGGGAGTAGGTGATGGACAGGGAGGCCTGGCGTGCTGCAATTCATGGGGTCGCAAAGAGTCAGACACGACTGAGCGACTGAACTGAAGTGAACTGAGGATCAAGTTTAAAATAAAGTTAATTAAGTTTACCTTTTAAATAAGCTGGTGCAAAAACTTGAATTTAGCTTTTTTCTCTGTTAAGAGGACATCTTTTCTTCAGATATTGAACTACCTTTCATAATAGATTTGTTTCTTTATCTCTTAAATGATCTTTTTTGAAATCCTTTATCATTACATTGACTAAGTCAATAGTATTATTTCACAGTGATCTATGATCCCATCTGACTGAGTGTTCTAAACCTTTTTGATATTTGTTGACAAAACTTTCTAAGTCATTCTAATGAAGAAGATTTCTAGCTAACTTTGGGATGCTTCAGAGGGCCCCTGAAACATCCCAAAGTGAGATATTATACTAATTAGGTTCATTTTGTATACAGAATTACATGGGGAATATTGTCAAGTGAGTAATAAGTCTTGGGTTATATTGTATGGTAAATGTTACTAATATAGATATCCTAGAAACTGTTTAGAGTTCCTAAAATCCTTATATATTTGGGTAAAATGTTTTCAGATATAATTCTAGTCACTATCTCAAAATATTGTCATAATATTAACCACATTTCACAAAAATGCTTCCTCTTAAAGAAGATTTATAGAAAGGACAAATGCCAGTTTCTGAACTAGGTAAGGATTCTAATGGAACACCTGATGACTTCACAAAGGTAAACAAAAGGACTGAATGAACTGGCAAATATGCTTATACTTTCATGGTTTCAGTCTAAAAAATTACTGGGTTAAATCTGTGTTTTCCAGGTGTAAGAAAAACCTTCCCCTCAAACTAATTATGACAGCAATTTGTCAAAATTATATTTTATAAACAAATTAAAACATTTATCTTTTCTCTCTATCTGAACCCTCAAGAGATTGGAAACTCTTCAGGTCAACACTCAGTCATGTCCAGCTCTTTGTGACCCCATGGACTGCAGCACACCGGGCTACCCTGTCCATTACCAACTCCCAGAGTTTAGTCAAACTCATGTCCATCGTGTCAGTGATGCCATCCAACCATCTCATCCTTTCTTGTCCCCTTCTCCTCCCACCTTCTATTTTTCCCAGCATCAGAGTCTTTTCCAATGAGTCAGTTCTTCACATCAGGTGACCAAACTATTGGAGTTTCAGCTTCAACATCAGTGTTTCCAATGAACACCCAGGACTGATCTCCCTTAGGATGGACTGGTTTGATCTCCTTGCAGTCCAAGGAGTCTTCTCCAACACCACAGTTCAAAAGCATCAATTCTTCAGGGCTCAGCTCAGTGTCCCCAACCCTACACCAGGCCATCACTGACCCATGCCTTCGCCAGAGACTCCTGGACACTCACAGGCAAGTCTGGGTCAGTCGCTTGTGGGGTGTCTGCTCCTTTCTCCTGGGTCCTGGTGCTCACAGGTTTTGTTTGTGCCCTCCAAGAGTCTGTTTCCCCAGTCCTGTATAAGTCCTGGTGGCTTTATGGTGGAGTTAATGGTGACCTCCTCCAAGAGGGCTTATGCCATACCCAGGTCTGCTGCACCCAGAACCCCTGCCCCTGCAGCAGGCCACTGCTGACCTGTACCTACACGGAAGACACTCAAACACAGTTCTGGCTCAGTCTCTGTGGGGTCTTTGGGTCCTGGTGTGCACAAGGTTTTGTGCCCTCAAAGAGTCTGTTTCCCCAGTCCTGTGTAAGTTCTGGTGGCTCTATGGTGGGATAAATGGCCACCTCCTCCAAGAGGGTAATCCATACCCAGGTCTGCTGCACCCAGAACCCCTGCCCCTGCAGCAGGCCACTGCTGACCTGTACCTCCACAGGAGACACTCAAACACTCAAAGAGGTCTGGCTCAGTCTCTGTGAAGTCTCCTGTTGCACACAAGGTTTTGTCTGAGCCCTCCACGCATCTCTGGTGGGTTTGGGGTTTGATTCTAAACGCAATTCACCCCTCCTACTGTCTTACTGGGGATTCTCCTTTGCCCTTGGACACAGGGTATATTTTTTTGGTGGGATCCAACATTCTCTTATCAATGGTTATTCAGCAGTTAGTGGTAATTTTGGAGTTCTCGAAGGAGAATATGAGCACACATACTTCTACTCCACCATTTTCCATTGATTTGGAAACTCTTAGTTTCTGGTAACTTTATTAGATAAGTTAGGAAAGTTATCTAACTAACAGGTACAGAAATTTCAAGGAATTTTGGAGACCTTGAGAAGGGAAGAATTCACTTAGATTTGTTAGACAAAGTCTGTGATAAAACTTTGGGATGACTTTCCTAGCCCTGAAAGGTTTTATTTTAAAAAGTCAGTCTGAGACTCTGTAAAAGTTTCAGCAAAGCAAAAGTGTCTTTGATCAATTATGGTTATATAAATCATCAGGCCTGTTCAGTCCTGTTCTATCTATTCATGATATTACAAGATGGGATCCTCTCACCTGGTCAATTGAAAATACATGCTCTGATGCTGGCCATAGATTTAAGTTTTCTCTTAGAGTCATTTGAACTCAATTGGAGTGATAAGCTAAGTCTCAATAAAAAAATTAACCTCTCATCTATTACAAGGAAAGCTCCCATGATTATGGGATGGATCTACATGGTTAACACCAGGCTATGGTCATTTAAGTTTAAAAGCTCCTTTATGTTGGGAAGGGATAAATCATACTGAAATTGATCAACCAGGTAATTATGAGAAAAACCTTGGTGGTTTATGAACTGTGCCTATTTTTATTTACCCTTAGAGAGAGTAATTGGTATGGAACTCAGTGGTTTTGTGGCACTAATGTATGGCCTTGACATCTACAGGGATGGATACGAAGGTGTAGCCTGGGATTCCCATGAATTTAAGGTCATGCATGTTAAAAAATTAGAGGTAACCCCAACCAATCTACCATTGGTATGATCTCAGTGGGTCAAAGATCTGTATTCTACTAGTATGATCATTAGGCAGCTTGTGTGTGTGTGTGTGTTGTGTGAGCACGCACGCACGTGCCTTCAGTGGGGTTCAGTTCAGTCACTCAGTTCAGTCGCTCAGTCCTGTCCAACTCTTTGAGACCCCATGGACTGCAGCATGCCAGGTTTCCCTGTCTATCACCAACCCCCGAAGACTACTCAAATTCATGTCCATCCTCTGTTGTCCCCTTCTCCTCCTGCCTTCTACCTTTCCCAGCATCAGGGTGTTTTCCAATGAGTCAGTTCTTCACATCAGATGGCCAAAGTATTGGCATTTCAGCTTCAGCATCAGTCCTTCCAATGAATATTCAGGACTGATCTCCTTTAGGATGGACTGGCTGGATCTCCTTGCAGTCCCAGGGACTCTCAAGAGACTTCTCCAACACCACAGTTAAAAAGCATCAATTTTTTGGCAGTCAGCTTTCTTTATAGTCCAAATCTCTCTCACATCCATACATGACTACCAGAAAAACCATAGCTTTGACTAGACTTTTGTTGGTAATGTAATGTCTCTGCTTTTTAATATGCTGTTTAGGCTGGTCATAACTTTTCTTCCAAGGAGCAAGTATCTTTTAATTTCATGGCTGCAGTCACCATCTGCAGTGATTTCGGAGTCCAAGAAAATAAAGTCTCACTGTTTTCATGGTTTCTCCAACTATTTGCCGTGAAGTGTTGGGACCAGATGTCATGATCTTAGTTTTCTGAATGTTGAGTTTTAAGCCAACTTTTTCACTCTCTTCTTTCACTTTCATCAACAGGCTCTTTAGTTCCTCTTTGCTTTCTGCCATAAAGGTGGTGTCATCTGCATATCTGAGGTTATTGATATTTCTCCTGGCAATCTTGATTCCAGCTTGTGCTTCAACCAGTCCAGCATTTCTTATGATGTACTCTGCATAGAAATAAGCAGGGTGACAACATACAGCCTTGACATACTCCTTTCCAATTTGGAACCAGTCTATTGTTCCATGTCCAGTTCTAACTGTTGCTTCTTGACCTGCATACACATTTCTCAGGAGGCAGGTCAAGTGGTCTGGTATTCCATCTTTTTAGAATTTTCCACAGTTTGTTGTGATCAATGGGGTCTGAGCATGTAATTGGTCATATCAAAGTCTTAACAACTTTCATAATCTTTAAATGATAGTAACCAGGCTGTTAGCCTACTGAATTCTGAGATCTCTATGATGAGAAAGTCAGTGCTACATAACTGCAAGGCCCTTGACAACTTACAGCATCTCAGGGAGATATCTTTGCTATAATTCAAACTGAATGCTATATTTTCATACTTGATAAATCCCTTAATGTAACACATTTGATGAACCACATGAAAAATCTGTGGTTAAAGCAGAAAGATTTCTGCTTCAATGACCCATTCTCTAGTCTTAATGATCTTTAAAAAAGGCTGCTTTGGTGTGGGAGGCTCATGGCTAAAACAATTACTTTTAATTCCACTAATGTCACTAACTATACCATTTGAATTTTGCTTGTTTCACAAGATTATTATTTCTTGTATTACTAAGTGTATGACTGAGCTTCCAGTGAATATAATGATGACTAGACTTAAAGCAGTTGATAAAATGTATAGCTTGATACATGATTAATGATTGTAATAGTGTAACTCTAGACATGGGAAGATGCAATGAAAGGAAATACTTTCCAGGACCATAACTAAAAGACAGGTGTCCAGAGATCTTTGACGATTAAGACTTAATCCAGTAATAGCATATTGAGAGGACTATCAACAAAAACCTTCTTCAGAACTGGGAATGAGCCTTCCAAGCAACACGGGACAAGATGGTCACGAAATGTCCCCCCAAAGTATGGTCAGATTTATGACCACAAGGGGGCCATGGCAACTACAAATTGACACTTACCAAAGGGACTGCCAACGACAACAACAAAGGCTTTTGCCATCTGCCTCTGCGAACATTGAACTCCATGCTGCTGCAGCTGGTGACCTTCAACAACCCCTAAGGAAGTTCAAGGTGGAGTGAGGCACTGTGTGCTCCAGGGAATCGGGTGGGACAGGTCTTTAGATAGTTGGATGCTTTGGGGAACAGATTTATGATCTCCACCCTTGCATCTCCTCATATCTTAGAGAAGCACTAAATCCCTTCATGGTGACATCAGATCCTCATGAGTAACAAAAAACGTTTTGTAAAATGAGTACTTCATGATATTGAACTCCTCCTTCACCAAAACCTTATATATTGACTTTCCCCCACTGCCGCTTTGGAGCAGTCTCTCAGAGCTCTCTGAGATGCTGCCTCCTGGGCCTGCAGTCCTCATTTTGCCCCAAGTAAAATTTAACTCGCAACTTTCAAGTTGTACAACTTTTTTTAGTCAACAAATCAAACCCAGATCTCCCACATTGCAGGCAGATTCTTTACTGTCTTAGCCACCACGGAAGCTGGGTCCTCTGGGACCCTCCTAAGGTACAAAAATATGTTTGTGTCCTCCATTTCTTATTTGTAAGAAAAGTCTCCCTGGGTTCCAAAGGGCACATTCAAGCCTTTACTGTTAGGGAAGTCAGGGAAAGCAGAAACAACAGAAAAACAGTCAGGAAATAATAGTGAAGCAACAAAACAGAATCTTAGTTTCTCCTCAGTTCAGTTCAGTTGCTCAGTCGTGTCCGACTCTTTGCGACTCCATGAATCGCAGCACTCCAGGCCTCCCTGTCCATCACCATCTCCCAGAGTTCACTCAGACTCACGTCCATTGAGTCAGTGATGCCATCCAGCCATCTCATCCTCTGTCATCCCCTTCTCCTCCTGCCCCCAATCCCTCCCAGCATCAGAGTCTTTTCCAATGAGTCAACTCTTCGCTTGAGGTGGCCAAAGTACTAGAGCTTCAGTTTTAGCATCATTCCTTCCAAAGAAATCTCAGGGTTAATCTCCTTCAGAATGGACTGGTTGGATCTCCTTGCAGTCCAAGGGACTCTCAAGAGTCTTCTCCAACACCACAGTTCAAAAGCATCAATTCTTCGGTGCTCAGCCTTCTTCACAGTCCAACTCTCACATCCATACATGACCACAGGAAAAACCATAGCCTTGACTAGACGGACCTTAGTCAGCAAAGTAATGTCTTGCTTTTGAATATGCTATCTAGGTTGGTCATAACTTTTCTTCCAAGGAGTAAGCATATTTTAATTTCATGGCTGCTGGTGAAGGGATATACATAACAATCTGATACAGATCTTTGAATTGTTCTGTAGGAACTAAGGCTCTTCCCAGGTGGGAGATGGTAACTACACGCTGAGATTCCAGTCTGGTTGGAACCAGAACTGGTTCTGGTTCTGGTTGGACTGAGATTCCTGTAATACCTCCCTGTTACCTCACCATCAACCGATCAGAAGAAAGGCACATACCTGCACCCCTCACCCATCAGTCAGTTCAGTTCAGTTCTGTTGCTTGGTCTTATCCAACTCTGTGACCCCATGGACTGCAGCACGCCAAGCTTCCCCGTCCATCACCAACTCCTGGAGCATACTCAAATTCATATCCACTGAGTCGGTGATGACAGCCAACCATTTCATCTTCTGTCATTCCTTTCTTCTCCTGCTTTCAATCTTTCCCAACATCAGGGTCTTTTCCAATGAGTCAGTTCTTTGCATCAGGTGGCCAAAGTATTGGAGTTTCACCTTCAGCATCAGTCTTTCCAAAGAATACCCAAGAATGATTTGCTTTAGGATTGACTGGTTTGATCTCCTTGCAGTCCAAGGGACTCTAAAGAGTCTTCTCCAACACCACAGTTCAAAAGTATCAATTCTTGGGCGAGCAGATTTCCTTATAGTGCAGCTCTCACATCCATACACGACTACTGGAAAAACTATAGTGAGGATACATCTCTGGGCACATTTTTATGTATATTTTTGGTTCTTTTGAAGCTTATTAATGTTCTATATAGCAAAAAATAAAGTTTAATAAAGATCAGAGAAAATCTAAATGCTGGAGAAGCTCCAGCAAAGATGGAAAAGGTCTATACAGTCAGGAAAGACAAGACTGGGAGCTGACTGTGGCTCAGATCATGAACTCCTTATTGCCAAATTCAGACTTAAATAAAAGAAAGTAGGGGAAACTGCTTGACCATTCAAGTACGACCTAAATAATAAGTACTAGAGCTTCAGTTTTAGCATCATTCCTTCCAAAGAAATCTCAGGGTTAATCTCCTTCAGAATGGACTGGTTGGATCTCCTTGCAGTCCAAGGGACTCTCAAGAGTCTTCTCCAACACCACAGTTCAAAAGCATCAATTCTTCGGTGCTCAGCCTTCTTCACAGTCCAACTCTCACATCCATACATGACCACAGGAAAAACCATAGCCTTGACTGGACGGACCTTAGTCAGCAAAGTAATGTCTCTGCTTTTGAATATACTATCTAGGTTGGTCATAACTTTTCTTCCAAGGAGTAAGCATATTTTAATTTCATGGCTGCTGGTGAAGGGATATACATAACAATCTGATACAGATCTTTGAATTGTTCTGTAGGAACTAAGGCTCTTCCCAGGTGGGAGATGGTAACTACACGCTGAGATTCCAGTCTGGTTGGAACCAAAAGGCTGATGACTGAGATTCCTGTAATACCTCCCTGTTACCTCACCATCAACCGATCAGAAGAAAGGCACATACCTGCACCCCTCACCCATCAGTCAGTTCAGTTCAGTTCTGTTGCTTGGTCTTATCCAACTCTGTGACCCCATGGACTGCAGACGCCAAGCTTCCCCGTCCATCACCAACTCCTGGAGCATACTCAAATTCATATCCACTGAGTCGGTGATGACAGCCAACCATTTCATCTTCTGTCATTCCTTTCTTCTCCTGCTTTCAATCTTTCCCAACATCAGGGTCTTTTCCAATGAGTCAGTTCTTTGCATCAGGTGGCCAAAGTATTGGAGTTTCACCTTCAGCATCAGTCTTTCCAAAGAATACCCAAGAATGATTTGCTTTAGGATTGACTGGTTTGATCTCCTTGCAGTCCAAGGGACTCTAAAGAGTCTTCTCCAACACCACAGTTCAAAAGTATCAATTCTTGGGCGAGCAGATTTCCTTATAGTGCAGCTCTCACATCCATACACGACTACTGGAAAAACTATAGTGAGGATACATCTCTGGGCACATTTTTATGTATATTTTTGGTTCTTTTGAAGCTTATTAATGTTCTATATAGCAAAAAATAAAGTTTAATAAAGATCAGAGAAAATCTAAATGCTGGAGAAGCTCCAGCAAAGATGGAAAAGGTCTATACAGTCAGGAAAGACAAGACTGGGAGCTGACTGTGGCTCAGATCATGAACTCCTTATTGCCAAATTCAGACTTAAATAAAAGAAAGTAGGGGAAACCGCTTGACCATTCAAGTACGACCTAAATAAAATCCGTTATGATTATACAGTGGAAGTGACAAATAGATTCAGGGGATTAGATCTCTTAGACAGAATGCCTGAAGAACTATCCACAGAGGTGAGTGACATTGTACAGGGGACAGGGATCAAGACCATCCCCAAGAAAAAAAATGCAAAAAGGCAAAATGGTTGTCTGAGGAGGCCTTACAAATAGCTGTGAAAAGAAAAGAAGTGAAAGGCAAAGGAGGAAAGGAAAGATATACCCATTAGAATGCCCATTCTTTGAGTTCCAAAGAATACAACGAGAGATAAGAAAGCCTTCCTAAGCAATCAATGCAAAGAAATAGAGGAAAACAACAGAATGGGAAAGACTAGAGATCTCTTCAAGAAAATTAGAGATACCAAGGGAACATTTCATGCAAAGATGGGCTTGATAAAAGACAGAAATGATATGGACCTAACAGAAGCAGAAGATATTCAGAAGAGATGGCAAGAATACACAGAAGAACTGTACAAAAAAGATCACAATCCAGATAATCACGATGGTGTGATCACTCACCTAGAGCCAGACATCCTGGAATGTGAAGTCAAGTGGGCCTTAGAAAGCATCACTACGAACAAAGCTAGTGGAGGTGATGCAATTCCAGTTGAGCTATTCCAAATCCTGAAAGATGATGCTGTGCAAGTGCTGCTCTCAATATGCCAGCAAATTTGGAAAACTCAGCAGTGGCCACAGGACTAGAAAAGGTCAGTTTTCATTTCAATCCCAAAGAAAGGCAATGCCAAAGAATGCTCAAACTACCACACAATTGCATTCATCTCACATGCTAGCAAAGTAACACCAAAATTCTCCAAGCTAGGCTTCAACAGTATGTAAACCGAGAACTTTCAGATGTTCAAGCTGGTTTTAGAAAAGGCAGAGGAACCAGAGATCAAATTGCCAACATCTGTTGAATCATTGAAAAAGCAAGAGAATTCCAGAAAAACATCTGCTTCTGCTTTATTGACTATGGCAAAGTTTTTGACTGTGTGGATCACAACAAACTGAGGAAAATTCTTAAAGAAATGGGAGTACCAAGACCACCTGACCTGCCTCCTGAGAAATCTGTATGCAGGTCAAGAAGCAACAGTTAGAACTGGACATGGAACAACAGACCGGTTCCAAATCGGGAAAAGTGTACTTCAAGGCTGTATATTGTCACCCTGCTTATTTAACTTATATGCAGAGTATATCATGAGAAATGCTGGACATGAGCACAAGCTGGAATCAAGATTGCTGGGAGAAATATCAATAACCTCAGATATGCAGATGACACCACCCTTTTGGCAGAAAGTGAAGAAAAACTAAAGAGCCTCTTGATGAGAGGAGAGTGAAAAAGTTGGCTTAAAGCTCAACATTCAGAAAACTAAGATCATGGCCTCTGGTCCCAACACTTCATGGAAAATAGTTGGGGAAACAATGAAAACAGTGAGAGACTTTATTTTCTTGGACTCCAAAATCACTGCAGATGGTGACTGCAGCCAAGAAATTAAAAGACACTTGCTCCTTGGAAGAAAAGTTATAACCAACCTAGACAGCATATTAAAATGCAGAGAACATTACTTTGCCAACAGAGGTCTGTCTAGTCAAAGCTATGGTTTTTCGAGTAGTCATGTATGGATGTGAGAGTTGGACTATAAGGAAAGCTGAGCACTGAAGAATTGATGCTTTTTAACTGTGGTGTTGGAAAAGACTCTCTGCAAGGAGATCTAACCAGTCCATCCTAAAGGAAATCAGTCCTGAATATTCATTGGAAGGACTGATGCTGAAGCTGAAATGCCAATACTTTGGCCACCTGTTGTGAAGAACTGACTCATTGGAAAAGACCCTGATGCTGGGAAAGACTGAAGGTGGAAGGAGAAGGGGATGACAGAGGATGAGATGTTTGGATGGCATCATTGACTCAACGAATAGGAATTTGAGTAACCTCTGGGCATTGGTGATGGACAGGGAGGCCTGGCGTGCAGCACGCCATGGGGTTGCCAAGAGTCGGACACAACTAAGCAACTGAACTGAACTCAATGCTGCTGCTGCTGCTGCTAAGTCGCTTCAGTCGTGTCCGACTCTGTGCGACCCCAGAGACGGCAGCCCACCAGGCTCCCCCATCCCTGGGATTCTCCAGGCAAGAACACTGGAGTGCGTTGCCGTTTCCCTCTCCAATGCATGAAAGTGAAAAGTGAAAGTGAAGTCGCTCAGTCGTGTCTGACTCTCCACGACCCCATGGACTGTAGCCTACCAGGCTTCTCCGTCCATGGGATTTTCCAGGCAAGAGTACTGGAGTCGAGTGCCATTGCCTTCTCCAGAACTCAATGCTAACAAGAGCAAATAAGTCCAAATATGCCTGCTAGTGTCTCTAAGTTCCAAGCCCAGCCTTTTGTACTCTGCTTTGTGAGGTTTGAGCAAAGGTTCTGCAAACCACATTTCCACTTTGCCTGCTGCCTCTCTGTTGAGCTCCACTAGCAAGGCCAAGAGAGGACTTGTTTGCCTCTCTGGTGGTAATTCCTGTGGTCTCACTGCAGCCCCGTCTTCACCCCGGCAGCAGAGTTCCTTCTTATAGCAGCAGTGAAATGCAGCTTGCAGTTTTTCCAACACTTAAAAAACTAGCCTCATTATATCACTTTAAAGACACCAGCACCAACCAGCAGGCACCCTCTTTTCAAGCTCTTAAGTTTCCATTCCTAAGGGCCCCTTCAAGGAAGTCACAGAAGCCAGCCCCAGCCAAGAGTCCCCTTTCCCTCAGAGGAGCTCTGAGTTTCAATTCCACAGTTTCTTTCTAAGTTTCTGAGTTTTAAAATATTGACATATGGACTTTACTGTGTAAAGCACAGGAAGCTCAGCTTGGTGCTCTGTGATGACATAGAGAGTGGGATGGGGAAGCAGGGGGTAGGAACGAGGTCCAAGGAGGAGGGGATATACGTATATACATAGTTGACTCACTTCATTTTACAACAGAAACTAACACAACATTGTAAAGCCAATTTAAAAAATTCAACTTCCTCCTTTCATTCTCTCATTAGCAGGGGTGGCAACTGCTTTCTATTGTTGCTACTATGAGAACTCAGAGTAGCAGTTCTCAGAGTATGGTTTGTGGATCCCTGTGGAGGGTCCCTGAGCCCTTTCAGGGGATCCATGAGGTTGAAAATATTTTCAAAATAATCGTAAGACATTCTTTTCCTTTTTCTGTGTTGACATTTGCACTGATGGTGCCTAAGGCATTGTGAATAAGACTGTTGATCCTTTAGCAGGAATAAAGGCAATGCCACACTAGCAGTCATTGTATTTTTCACCATTATGTACTTTCAGGGGAAAAAAATCCAGTCCTACTTAAGAATCACTCTTGACAAAGCAGTAAAATGAGTAACTTTATTAAATTATGATTCTTATGTTCAGGTCCTTTTGTTGACTACGAATTGGCACTTGCCAAGAGCAAACTGGCGCAGCAAGTCTTTAGACAGTTAGACATTTTCAGGAACACATTTCATGATCTTGCATCTCTTCATATCTAAAAAAGCACTAAATCCCTTCATGGGACATCAGCTCCTCATGACTAGCAGAAAACATTTTGTAAAGTGTTGATTGCACTAAACTTCCCCCTTCACCAAAATCTTATCTATTGACCTTCCCCCACTGCCTCTTTAGAGCAGTCTCTTAGAGCTATCTGAGGTGCAGTCTGCTTGGCTGTAGTCCTCACTTTGCCCAAAATAAAACTTAACTAACAACTCTCACACTGTGCATCTTCTTAGGCAACAACTTCAATATTCTTATGATAACTGAAACATTTGTGCTGTAGAGTAAAATGTGATGTTATGACTGTCTCAAGGAATAGCGCTTGCACGATGGTTTGGGTTAGCTGAACTAGCCATATTTTTCATTGCACACCAATTTTTACTTTCAGAAACAATGAACAGGCAAACTATGGTTATTCAGACTTGGACATTAAGCAGACTTATCTCAAAAATGAACAAAGTAAGCCTGTCACTTCAAGGAAAACAACTGACAGTTTTTGTTGCCAATGACAAAATATGAGCTTCCAAACTAAATTTAAAAATTTGGAATATATGCATCTGCCATTGTGAGCTTGATAGTTTCCAATACTTTAAAAACTTTTCTGATGAGATTTGTGATGATATTAACAAATAGGGACTTTTTTGAATAATGTATAATGAAATATGGCAACATTTGAAATATCTGCATTATGAAGTCAACTGATATTTTCCAGTGACCGATGCATGCAATTACCAAATCATGCATGAGGAAAAGATCCTTTCAAACTGCAAGACAGACCAATAGGTTTTAATATAACAGATTCACAAAATGTTTTTTAGATATGGTTTTAGATTATACATTGCAACCAATCTTTAAGAAACTATTTGTCTAGTTTTGCTATAATATCCAAAAATATATAATTATTATCTGAAAAGTCTATTAAACTATCCTCCCTTTTCTAACTACATATCTATATAGCTAGATATGGATTTTCTTCACATATTTTGATCAAAACAACATATAATAGACTGAATGCAGAAACAGATACAAGTATCCAGCTGACTTTATTAAGACAGATATGAAAAAGATGTGCAAAAATGTTAAATAATGCCACTCTCCCCACTAAATTTTTATATAGTTGTTTTTCATAAAAATATGTTATTTCTGTTAACATGAAAGTGAAAGTCCCACAGTCATGTCCAACTCTTTGCAATCCCATGGACTGCAGCACACCAGGCTTCCCTGTCCATTACCAACTCCCAGAGCCTACTCAAACTCATGTCCATTGAGTCGCTGATACATCCAACCATCTCACCCTCTGTCATCCCTTTCTCCTCCTGCTTCAATCTTTCCCAGCATCAGGGTCTTTTCCAACGAGTCAGTTTTTGCAACAGGTGGCCAAAATATTGGGAGTTTCAGCTTCAGCATCAGTCCTTCCAAAGAATATTCAGGACCTATTTCCTTTAGGATTGCCTGGTTGGATCTCCTTGCAGTCCAAGGGACTCTCAAGAATCTTCTCCAACACCATAGGTCAAAAGCATCAGTTCTTTAGCGCTCAACTTTCTTTATAGTCCAGCTCTCACATCCATACATGACTACTGGAATAACCATAGCTTTGACTAAATGGACTTTTGTTGGCAAAGTGATGTCTCTGCTTTTTAATATGCTGTCTAGGTTGGTCATAGATTTTCTTCCAAGGAGTGGGTAGCCATCCTCTTCTCCAGAGATCTTCCCAACCCAGGGATCAAACCCAGGTCTCCTGCATTGTAGGCAGATTCTTTACCATCTGAGCCAGATGTTTGTATTTTCAGCTTTATTGAGATATAATTGACATACATTCTAAGTTTAGGGGGTAGAATGCAATGATTTGATATACATATATCTTGCAAAATGATTATTACAATAAGGTTAATTAACACATCATCACCTCACATACTCACCATTGTGTGTGTGTGTTTGTGTGTGTGTGTGGTGAAAACTTTTAAGATCTACTTTCTTAGCAACTTTCAAGTATGGAAAACATCATTGTTAACTGAAGTCACTATGCTATACATTAGACCTCCAGAACATACTCATCTTACAACTGGAGTTTATACCCTGTATCCATCTTTTCAATATACATTTTCCCCACTTACCTTGCCTGTTATTTTTACATTTAAAAAAAAATAAATGTTGTAGAAAAGTTCTCAGTTTTATTTTCTAACATTGGTGATAAATGTGAATGTTGAATGTGAAAGTTGCTCAGTAGTGTCCATCTCTTTGCGATCCCATGGACTATACAGCCCGTGGAGTTCTCCAGGCCAGAATACTGAAGTGGGATTCTTTACCAACTGAGCTTACTGGTGATAAATACCACAGGCTTTAGCCAACATATGAGCTCCTTGGGGTCCTCAGTGAGTTTGTAAAAGTATTTTAAAAACTCCTGAAACCAAAAAGTTTGGGAACTGCTGCCTTAAAGTTCTTTTTAAATCTGTTTAGGTACCTACTTATTAATACCTAATTAACAAGTATTTATATTAAATTCTGTCTGTTAAAATAACTTTTGTGGTTTCTACCTCCTGACTGGACCCTGACAGATATACAAATATATTTTAAAAGTATAACATAATCTTACTGAAGTGAGGGGGGGGAAATTAATCCAAAGAATTTTTGAGCACAACATTTTGATTATATACACTCAATCTAGTTAAAACAAAATCTTAAACTTTTTCTTAGTTTATTTTCTATAGTATTATATCTTCTGAAACAATGGGCAAATGAACATATATGTCAATGTTGTTGGGAGCCAGGGTTCTTACCATGGAGAAGTGTTCTTACCATGGAGATACATTTATGGGATGCACTGGATTGGAACTGAATGTGTTACATGAATTCATGACTTCTAAAATCCAAACACACATACTTCCACAACTGCCACCATTACCATTGCTGTCAAGGCACAAAACACTTTATCACCCCATAAAATCCTTCTTGTGTCCCTTTGCAGTTATGTATAACCTGCATGGTTGAATCTCTTGAATCTATGAGTCAAAATTAAAATTTTTTTCACCTATTATTTTTTCAAAAATATTTTCCCCTTCTCTCCTTGTTTTATTATCTTTTAAATGTATCATTAGTTATTTTACTGTTTGGCTTGTGTGGGGTCTTTGTTGCTGCTCGAGGGACTTCCCTGGCTGCGGTGTGTGGGCTTCTCACCGTGGCGGCCTCTCTATGGTGTGCGAGCTTCAGCAGGTGCAGCACACGGGCTGTAGAGCGTAGGCTCAGTAGTTGTAACGTCAGGCTTAGTTGCCCCGAGGCACGTGAGCTCTTCCTGAATAAGGGCTCAAACCTGCGTCCCCTGCATTAGCAGGTGGATTCGTAACCGCTGGATCATCAGGGAAGTCCCTCCCCTTGTTTTGTTACTACCAACGTATGTAAGTCAGACTTTGATGTTTTGCCATCGGTCATCGAAACTTTGTTCATTTTTCTTCATTCTTTTTCCTTGGTGTGCTTCAGTTTGAATAGTTTCTATTGCTGTGTTTTTAATTTCACTAATATCTTTCCTTTGCGGTGTGTAATTTTTCATTTCAAATGTTGCATTTTTTTACTTCTAAAAGTTCCATTTGGTTTCTTTTTATAGTTTCTATTTCTCTCTTGGTTATGTTTTCCTTCAAATCCTTTAGCATACTTATAATGATTTAAAAGGGTCTCACCTGCTAATTACCTCATATCTCTCATTTTTTTACTTCTCTCTCTCTTCTTTGTATATCAAGTAACTGTTTTAAGAAATGCGGGACACTGTAAATGTTACACTGTTGAGGGACCAATTTTTTTTTTCTTATTTCAAAACGTTTTGAATCTTGTTCTGGTGGTCAAAGTCTTTTACAGATCATTATGAGTTTGCAAGCTTTGTTGGGGCTGATCTTGAGTGACCTTTACTGCAGGGCTATTTGGGTCTCATTCCCAAGGTCTTGCTTTTCTAAGGTCTTTACTGAATATTCCAGATGTTCAGTGTGGTCTCTTTATTCTAGCTGATTAGAGCTCAGCAGCTCCAACCACGTACAAGCTTCTGGAGGCATTCAGTCTGCAGCTCCCCAGTACTTGTTCTTTCCCCTATATTTTTCCCCAAATCATGAAAACTGTGCCTGTGTCTAGGATTCAGCCAAGTCCTTTTAAGAACTCCGGCAAGCTTTCTGCAGTTCTTCCTCTGAGTGGTTCTCTTCTTCCTGGTTCTCTGTCTGGCAAATTCCAGCTGACTCAGCCTCCCCTGGTCTTTGTCTCCTCCACTCAGTAAGATTCGATTCCCACGTCCTGCTTGTTTTCCATCCCTGCACTGTGGCCTGGAATGCGCTTCTAGGCAAAATGCAGAAGCAATCTAGGGATCACCTCATTTTGCTTCCATTCTCTCAGCAAATGTCTGAAATTTGTGAAAACAGTGGTTTCATAACTTTGTTTAGTTTTCTAAATGTTTACCGTTGGAGAGCTGGTCCAATATTTGCCTGCTTGGTTTTTGATCAAGTGAATTGACAGGTACACTTTCTCTACTTCTAGGCAGTTCCACCTGCTCCTCATTCTCCACGTGCACATAAATGAAAATAAATGCTTAAAACCAAAGGTCTTGGATTTTAGTCCTTTGGAACTAGTCCTGCTGGTATGTGAGCTCTGTTCTATCTTAGCCCCATAAAAGAAGTTCTCTGAGGATTACCGTAGAGCTAATCATAAACTCTGGTGCTAAAGGATATATCCTTCAGACACTTCCAAAAGATTGGATGGGACCACTGTATTTTTTAGTATCCATAAATAAAGTTTTATTGGCACATAACCTTGCTCATTTATTTACATATTTGTCTCTGGCTGGTTTCATGCTGCAACAGCAGAGTTGAGTAGTTGCAACAGAGCTGTATATGGCCTGCACAGCCTAAATTATTTACCATCTGATCCTTCACAGAAAAAGTTTGCTGATTTCTAATCTGGAGTATAGGTGGGGGCTAGCAGTCCATGGCATAAGATTGTACCAGATAACATGGGTCTGGATGATACCATCAAGAAAGCTGGTTAGACTTCAATAGGAGGGTCATGACCCAGAAGGCATTCAGAGCCTAAGGAGAGAGGACCAAGCAAAGACACCTGGGAAGGAATGATAGAGAGGAGAGTTGGGGCAGAGGGGGCGGGGCCAGAACAAGACAAAGTGTTCTGTATTCACAAAATGTCTTCGTATTTTTTAATCAAAAGACACTTTTTTTTTTCCAATGCTGCTGCTAAGTCGCTTCAGTCATGTCCAACTCTGTGTGATCCCATAGATGGTAGCCCACCAGGCTGAGATTCTCCAGGCAAGAACACTGGAGTGGGTTGCTCTTTCCTTCTCCAGTGCGTGAAAGTGAAGTCGCTCAGTCGTGCCCGACTCTTTGTGACCCCATGGACTGCAGCCTACCAGGCTCCTCCATCCCTGGGATTTTTTTTTCATAAACAGGTATAAAATAGAATAGAAAAAGAAAGGCAGAAGATACACCAAAAGGTTAACAATAATTATCTTAGAGAAATGAAATTTTGAATTTTTTTTCTTTTTGCTTTTCCAGAGTTTCTAAATTTTAAAATAATGAACACATGCTGCCTTTATAACAAGAAGATGAATGATGTTTGTGCACCCTTCCCACATGATGACGTTTCACTGTGTGTTTTTAAGATCATGGGAGTAACTGATGTTGAGGATACTCAGCCTTCCTGGGTGATGGCCAAGCTCTGCCCTTACTCAACAGAAGAACAGGCCTATTGAATTCTCACACCCTTCTTACCCTCTTCTCCCCAAACAAAAGATAATTTGAAGAGTTTCCTTGTTCTCTAAGCAAATGACATCAACTCCAAAAACCCTTTTGCTCAGAAGGGTTTCCAGGACATTCTGATAAAGCCAAGTCTCCTAGAGGTGCGGAGTCCAGGATCCAGGAGAAAGAGGAGATGCTGCCAGGCTCCACATGGGCATCGGCATGACTGTGCACTAGGTTCCTGGGCATTCTCTCAGGCACAGCTGGGAGCTGTGTGCTGTGCCTGGGCATTGCCCTCAGCACAGCAAAGGGCAGAGGAAAGGACAGAGTTTCTGCCAGCGGGACTCACAGGGCCTGCACTCCAAGTCCTACATTCCCAAAGACAAAGTAAGAAATCTGCTCCTCAAAACTCCGGACCAGGAACTCTGGAGACATTACATATTCTGGCAAGCGGCCAAATGGCTAATAGATAGCAGGTAATTCAGAAAACAGAAGCCTGCACCCACACAGATCAGTTGCAAAAAATGGCCTCTGTCATTCAGGATATGGCCCTAAAAGTAAAGAACCTTTTCTTCTTTCACTTTCGGGGATTGGGGAAATGTCAGCTCTCTTTCTCTTCTTTGATGCGGTGACAAGTTAACAAGTGCTGAGTTTCCAATAGGCACTTCTGCCCCCCTAAGCACAGGGTGAGGAGACCCAGCAGGTCCGCTCCAATGAGGCCTGGTGCTCGGAAGGAGGGAAGCAATCCCTCCGGTGCCGGCCACAAGGTAGGAGGCCCTTGCCAGCTTTCTTTTTCACCATTTACTGCCTGTGTCTCCAGTCTTCTTGCCCTCCTTGCCCACACTTCTGCCCTGACCTGCTCCTTTCAGAGTCCATGCCTGGCTTCAGAGGGAGGTCTTTCTAGCCCTGCTTTCACCTTCCCTAGTCAGTACATTGCACTCCCCCAGCTGGTTCCCTCCCTCTACAAACATACACACACACTTGGTTTGATTTGGGGAGTCAGGGGAGGGAGCAAGATTCAGAAAGAAAAGCTTCTGTTTACTTATGAGGAATGCAAGTGTATTCACTGTCACGGATTTTATCTTTTGTGTATCATTTGTTTCATTGATGTAAATTGTTGCTTTCAGAACTATTTTTTCTTCAGAACTTTATCCTTTTCTTCAGCAAGATGTACAGAATTTGAATGTTAAACAGGAATGCAATGACAGATTGAAGCGTTCTCACTTTTCTTAAGTAGATGGAAACTGCTAATAATTCTCTTCTTATATATTATGTAAAATCAGTCAGACCTTGCCTGTCTTTACATTCGGTCCCTATTTTTCTCTCCTAAAATCAACAGTAATAACAGTAATATTAATAACAGTACCTATTGGAGTTTCAGCTTCAACATCAGTCCTTCCAATGAACACCCAGGACTGATCTCCTTTAGGATGGACTGGTTGGATCTCCTTGCAGTCCAAGGGACTCTCAAGAGTCTTCTCCAACACCACAGTTCAAAAGCATCAATTCTTTGGTGCTCTGCTTTCTTTATAGTCCAACTCTCACATCCATACATGACCACTGGAAAACCATAGCCTTGACTAGATGGACCTTTGTTGACAAAATAATGTCTCTGCTTTTTAATATGCAGTCTAGGTTGGTCATAACTTTCCTTCCAAGGAGTAAGCAGCTATTAATTTCATGGCTGCAATCACCATCTGCAGTTATTTTGGAGCCCCCCCAAATAAAGTCTGACACTGTTTCCACTGTTTCCCCATCTATTTCTCATGTAGTGACAGGACCAGATGCCATGATCTTTGTTTTCTGAACGTTGAGCTTTAAGCCAACTTTTTCACTCTCCTCTTTCACTTTCTTCAAGAAGCTCTTTAGTTCTTCTTCTTTCTGCCATAAGAGTGGTGTCATCTGCATATCTGAGGTTATTGATATTTCTCCTGGCAATCTTGATTCCAGCTTGTGTTTCTTCCAGCCTAGCGTTTCTCATGATGTACTCTGCACAGAAGTTAAATAAGCAGGGTGACAATATACAGCCTTGACGTACTCCTTTTCCTATTTGGAACCAGTCTGTTGTTCCATGTCCAGCTCTAACTGTTGCTTCTTGACCTACATACGGGTTTCTCAAGCGGCAGGTCAGGTGGTCTGGTATTCCCATCTCTTTCAGAATTTTCCACAGTTTATTGTGATCCACACAGTCAAAGGCCTTGGCATAGTCAATAAAGCAGAAAGAGATGTTTTTCTGTAACTGTCTTGCTTTTTCGATGATCCAGCGAATGTTGCCAATTTGATCTCTAGTTCCTCTGGCTTTTCTAAAACCAGCTTGAATACCTGGAAATGTTCATTGGAAGGACTGATGCTGAAGCTGAAACTCCAATATTTTGGCCACCTGATGCGAAGAGCTGACTCATTTGAAAAGACCCTAATGTTGGGAAAGATTGCAGGCAGGAGGAGAAGGGGACGACAGAGGATGAGCGGGTTAGATGGCATCACCGACTCAATGGACATGAGTCTCGGTAAACTCCAGGAGTTGGTGATAGGGAGTCCTGGCGTGCTGTGGTTCATGGGGTCGCAAAGATTCGGACGCAACTGAGTGACTGAACTGAACAATGTTTGGAGCACTAAGATGTGCTGGACTATGCTAAGTACTTGTATGCATTGCCTTATTTAACATTTTCCACAGTCCTGTTTTATTATCCCCNAGGATGAGCGGGTTAGATGGCATCACCACTCAATGGACATGAGTCTCGGTAAACTCCAGGAGTTGGTGATAGGGAGTCCTGGCGTGCTGTGGTTCATGGGGTCGCAAAGATTCGGACACGACTGAGTGACTGAACTGAACAATGTTTGGAGCACTAAGATGTGCTGGACTATGCTAAGTACTTGTATGCATTGCCTTATTTAACCTTTTCCACAGTCCTGTTTTATTATCCCCGTTGTATAGATGAGAAAATAGAGGACTGCATGGAGACATTCAGTAACTGTCCAGAGTTTTGTTTTTTGTTTTTTTTTTTAAGATAGAAACGGCAAAGACTATGACATTCAAATCCCTGCCTGTCAGATTCCAAAGTCCTATCCTCTGTCATCTACACCCTAACTCCTTTAAGAAAGCAGCAAGTGAGAGTCCTGGGCCCTGGGAGCTGGGCTAAAAGGGATAGTGATCTGCAGAGGAGAAAGCTGAGAGCCCGTGACTGATGCCATAGCATCCAAAATTGTCCATCATGCTTGGAGTTCCAGTGCTCCACAAGCATCATCTCATTTGATGCTGACTGTAGTCCCATGAGTCAGGCATTATTTTTCACCAACCTCTGCCACCCCATGCTGCTGCTGCTGCTGCTAAGTCACTTTGGTAGTGTGTGACTCTGTGAGACCCCATAGACGGCAGCCCACCAGGCTCCCCCATCCAAACTGAGGGTCAGAGGAGAAGTGATTTGTTCAAGGCCACAATGCTGCTAAGTGGAGGTAGAATGTGGTTTTGAATTCTCAAACCTACGCTCATCTTACTATACCCTCTGTCTTTCAGCAACCCTTGAGTTAGGCCTTTTAAAACAACATGAGGAATGGACCCAGGCTCTTTGGCTCTTTGCTTATTCAGTGGGCAATAGTTTGGGAGCCACGCTGAGTAGATTAAAGTATGGGCTCTAGAATCAAATTCCCAGAGTCAGAATCCCAGCTCTTTCACTTACAAGTTACATGACTTTAGCAAGCCACTGCGCTTCAGTTTCCTCATCTAATAAGAAGAGCACCCATTTTGAAGGTCACTATGAATGAGGTTGGGGCTTCCCTGGTAGCTCAGAGGTTAAAGCATCTGCCTGCAATGTGAGAGACCTGGGTTCGATCCCTAGGTCGAGAAGATCCCCTGGAGAAGGAAATGGCAACCCACTCTAGTATTCTTGCCTGGAGAATCCCATGGACGGAGGAGCCTGGTGGGCTACAGTCCATGGGGTTTTCAGCAACCCTTGAGTTAGGCCTTTTAAAACAACATGAGGAATGGACCCAGGCTCTTTGGCTCTTTGCTTATTCAGTGGGCAATAGTTTGGGAGCCACGCTGAGTAGATTAAAGTATGGGCTCTAGAATCAAATTCCCAGAGTCAGAATCCCAGCTCTTTCACTTACGAGTTACATGACTTTGGCAAGCCACTGCGCTTCAGTTTCCTCATCTAATAAGAAGAGCACCCACTTTGAAGGTCACTATGAATGAGGTTGGGGCTTCCCTGGTAGCTCAGAGGTTAAAGCATCTGCCTGCAATGTGAGAGACCTGGGTTCGATCCCTAGGTCGAGAAGATCCCCTGGAGAAGGAAATGGCAACCCACTCTAGTATTCTTGCCTGGAGAATCCCATGGACGGAGGAGCCTGGTGGGCTACAGTCCATGGGGTCGCAAAGAGTCAGACACGACTGAGCAACTTCACTTCACAGTGACCTTCAAAGTGAACGAGGTATGTGAAAGGAGCTTAGGATCATGCTTGGCATGAAGAAAACTATCAACAAATGGAAGTTATTATTGCTACTTAGCCATTTTGTGTAGCACCCAATAACTGTATTGACAGAGAAATCTTCAGCTAATATACGTTACATTTGCCTGCCAAAGGCAAGCCCTCCAGACTTCTCTGCCATGGCTTGAGTTCTTCCCAAGAGCAGACTCTGGGGCAAAGATTCAAGTTGCAAGTAGTTGATGGGGGTGGTGATTCCAGACAGTTCTTTGAGAGAGTAGGGAAAGTGAGACAAGAAAGGAAACAAGTCAGCAAAGGGAGTTAGGGAGCCGCTCACCACTGGTTGGGGGGATGGGGGCTCTATCCTACTGGGCTCCCCTGAGAACCCAGGTACACAGACCCCAAGGGTAAAGGTTGCTTCCTTGTCGACCTCAGGGCTAAGCATGCTCCAGGCGCCAGGGCATACCTCCAGGCAACAAGCAACAGAAAGCTGTTGTAGGTGAGGAACACATTGTAGACGACCCTGGGGCAGACCAGGAACATATGGGTGGGGCTGTACTTATCAGCTTTACGTAATCAGCTCAGTGTTGCTAATACTCTGGGGTTTTTTTTTTTTTTTTTCTCAAATACATTTGCCAAACAATCCCTTTGTTTGCTCTGGATCTAGTTTTGAAAAGCAAAGTTTCCTCTTTGAACTACAAGTGCCTGCTTTGAAGCGTCTTTAGAAGTTCTAGATAATCAAGGCCCCCTTAAAGCTTCCATACTCATGACAGTCCAGTTCATCTCTGCACACTGTGCCTTCTAGTTTACTTTTGTAAACTAATATTTTTGCTTTTGCATATGTGATCTCATTTAATCCTCACAGTCCTCTGAAGCAATCCCAAAGTTGTCAATCATCCTACCAGGGATTAGAAACAGGTTAGTGGTTTCAGCTGACACACAATTCCGAGGCCCTGAGGCAAGTTTAATAGCATCTCTTCTCTACCTGAATAGTCCCCAATGGACCTGAAAGGTCCACTCTCCTCAGGCTTGAAAACTTTAAGAATATCGATGCTTTGAAAATAATAAGGCAACCTAGTTGCTCTATTCATTTTTCTGAGTACATATATAACATGATGTTAGAAATTTTGAAGGCAGTAGAGCTCACATTCCAAGGAGAGGTTCAGACCATGGTTCAGGCTTTGGAAGAAGGGAAGCCAAAGAAAACCAGTTTACTATCGTAGCCCTCATTCATAGTGACAAAACAGCCAGGAGCTTGGAAATGAAAAAAGAGGGTTTCTGGGCAAAGTTTTTGCTGTATTGTGAATCTAGTCCCATCCCGCAGGGGCGGGGGGCAGGAGGGAAGGGAGTATAGGGCCGTGGTCACAAGCCTAGAAAAATAGGGATCAACTTGTCCACTGAGAGAGCTTAATATGTGTCCCTTGAAGCTTAGGGGACCCTGTGCACAGGTACAGAAAATCTAAAGGACAAGTGATGGGCTGACTATGGCTTTGACTGCAGAGTAGAGGGAAGGTCAAAGGGAGGAAGCTATGTCAGCTTGGGCTTCACATCTAGCTTTCTGTACTCAGCCTTGTGATCTAGAGTTGCTGCAGCTCTACTGCTGCTGCTGTCACCTCAGTCGTGTCCGACTCTGTGCGACCCCATAGACGGCAGCCCACCAGGCTCCCCCGTCCCTGGGATTCTCCAGACAAGAACACTGGAATGGGTTGCCATTTCCTTCTCCAATGCATGAAAGTGAAAAGTGAAAGTGAAGTCACTCAGTCGTGCCTGACTCTTCGAGACCCCATGGACTGCAGCCTACCAGGCTCCTTCCATGCTGGGACTCTGCAAATCAGATTTCACCTTTGCCAACTGGCTCCAGATTCGCTCTTCCAATGGGAGGCCCTAGAGGGAGACAGTTTGGCTGGAGGAGTAAGAAGGGGCTTGTTCAGCTTATGCAGCTCAACTCCAGAAAAATAAATGACCCAATCAAAAAATGGGCCAAAGAACTAAATAGACACTTCTCCAAAGAAGACATACGAATGGCTAACAAACACATGAAAAGATGCTCAACATCACTCATTATCAGAGAAATGCAAATCAAAACCACAATGAGGTACCATTTCACACCAGTCAGAATGGCTGCGATGCAAAAGTCAACAAGCAATAAATGCTGGAGAGGGTGTGGAGAAAAGGGAACCCTCTTACACTGTTGGTGGGAATGCAAATTAGTACAGCCACTATGGAAAACAGTGTGGAGATTCCTTAAAAAATTGCAAATAGAACTGCCTTATGATCCAGCGATCCCACTGCTGGGCATACACACCGAGGAAACCAGAATTGAAAGAGACACGTGTACCCCAATGTTCATCGCGGCACTGTTTGTAATAGCCAGGACATGGAAGCAACCTAGATGTCCATCAGCAGATGAATGGATAAGAAAGCTGTGGTACATATACACAATGGAGTATTACTCAGCTATTAAAAAGAATACATTTGAATCAGTTTTAATGAGGTGGATGACGCTGGAGCCGATTATACAGAGTGAAGTAAGCCAGAAAGAAAAACATCAATACAGTATACTTACACATATATATGGAATTTAGAATGATGGTAATGATAAACCTGTACGCAAGAAGCAAAAGAGACACAGTTGTATAGAATGGCCTTTTGGACTCTGTGGGAGAGGGAGAGGGTGGGATGGGTTGGCAGAGTGGCAATGTAACATGTGTGATATCATAAGCGAAATGAATTGCCAGTCCAGGTTTGATGCAGGATGCAGGATGATAGGGACTGATGCACGGGGATAACCCAGAGAGAGGGTGTGGGGCGGGAGGGTGGAGGAGGGGGTCGGGATTGGGAGTTCATGTACACTCATGGCTAATTCATGTCAATGTGTAACAAAATGAATACAGTATTGTAAAGCAAAACAAACTAAAAAATAAAAATTAATTAAAAAAAAAAAAAAAAAAAGAAGGGGCTTGTTTCTTCCTGCGTGGGTTTCCTGTTCCTATCCATGTCAGCCTAGTCTCCCCTCTTCACCCTGGCAGTGAAGGTGAATCTTGTAGCAAAATTTGTACGCAGTTTTTATGCAGGATGTGTATGCAGTTTGCCATTTCCCCAACACTTACAGCCTCATCACACTCCCCGCTCCTAGGAGACACCGGGTTCCCACACCTTACCTCCCCCACTCTCCCCTCACAAACCACCTGGACCCCTCTGTAGCTCAGAGATTCCAGCTCAGCTGAGCAGAACCTCCTCCTCAACATCTGATTTCAGGTTTCTAAGTTTTAACAGTTCCCACCTCTCCCCACACCTGGTCCTAGGGTGGGGGCTGCTCCTGCAGTTGCTGACTCTGTGATACCTTAGTGGACTCTTTTTGCCTTTTCTGTTACCTAGACAGCAACCTTACACTTAGTTCTAATCATTAGATGACCCTCTCTGTTTAAATAACTGATATTTCTGTCTCTTTGCCAATCCCTGATACCCCTCTTAATGACAACTGGAGAACTGGAGTATCTCAAGGGACAGAGTGGGGTAAACAGTCCACGAGGCCTCTGGGGAGAAAGGCTGGAAGATTTTCAGAGTAGTTTCTCTTTCTGAATCATGGAGCTCTGTGAAAGACTGATGAAAACAATGCGCTTTCTTCTCTAGAAACTTAAATATCTGTCAACACACCCCCCAACTCCAACCCTCACACACAATCCCACACCCAGTTGCAGGGGTTGTGTGTGCTTATGTGTGTGCTTGCGGAGTCACTTCAGTCATGTTTGACTCTTTGTGACCCCATGGACTGTAGCCCACCGGGATCCTCTGTCCATGGGATTCTCCAGGCAAGAATACTCGAGTGGGTGGCCATGCCCTCCTCCAGGGGATCTTCCCAACCCAGAGATGGAACCCGGGTCTCCTGCACTGGTAGGCGGGTTCTTCACCACTAGCACCCCCTTATAGGGGTTGCGTGTTAGTCACTCAGTTGTATCCGACTCTTTGTGACCCCATGTGGACCCCAAGTCTCAGGTTCATAATTCTTGTGGTAGAATGCTGGCCAGGTTGAGTCTCTCTCATGGAGAAAATCTGGTTGGCTCTCAGAGGCTGTTGCCTCAGAAAAGTTGAACAAAAGGACCGTCAGTACTGGGTTGCCAAGGAGCTGTCCTAGATTTTCAAACTCCCTAAATTTGAGATAAATATCCCGACTGTGGACCTGCCAACCATCCCGGATCTGTAGTTCTTTTGCATCTGAAGCTTTAAAACTGTATCTTTTTCAGTAGCAATTATTTTACTTATGGGGGTTTAGCCAACATGAATGAAGCATTCTGAGGCAGAGCCTTGTTTGGGGGCTCTCCTCCCTGGAGGCCCTGCCTGGCTGACCCAGCCAGCTGACCTGGCCAGGCCCCAGTAGCTCTGAGCCCTTCAATGGCCTGCTACTGTGAAGACCTCCTGGAGAGAAAGGCGAGTCGCCACCTCCTGGGCGGCTCTGTTATTGCATGTCAAGTTTCCAGAAAGCAATTGTTCACTCAGTCATGTCTGACTCTTTGTGACCCCATGGACTGTAGCAGGTCAGGCTTCCCTGTCCTTCACTGTCTCCCAGAGTTTGCTCAAACTATGTCCATTGAGTCGGTGATGCCATCCACCCATCTCATCCTCTGTCGCCCCTTCTCCTTTTACCTTCAGTTTTTCCCAGATCAGGGTCTTTTCCAACGAGTTGCCTCAGTATATTGGAGCCAAAGTATTGGCGCTTCAGCTTCAGCATCAGTCCTTCCAATGAATATTCACGGTTAATTTCCTTTAAGATTGACTGGTTTGATCTTTTTGCTGTCCAAGAGACTCTCAAGAGTCTTTTCCAGCACCACAGTTCAAAAACATTAATTCTTTGGCACTCAGCCTTAAAAAGCAATTGGTGGTGTTAAATTTCTAAGGACAACAACTTCCCTTTTACTGTGAGTTAGTTATCTGGGTATGTTTTATAGATAATTATGTCCTAGACCATTAAAGGGGAGAACACAGAGATTGAGAAAAATTGCTACCTTTGGGCCTCAGTTTTTCGTCTCTAAGACAAGGCTGGCTGTTATCTTAATGCTCGGAAGCCTGTCACTGATTTTTCCTTTCTCCATTAAACTGCCTTGTTGGGCTTTCCACATTAGAAGGCAGTACCTCAGAGTGGAATAAAATTCTTCCCCACATCACTGACACAATTAGATAGCTACCACATACCCCTGCAAATCTGTCTTATGTATATTGCTTATTAGTTGAATGTTATCTTTTAAGCTATCTAGACATTGCTCAAGATATAGACTGATTTTTTTCTTTATTGATTAAGAAAGTCTCTTTCGTTTTATACATTCATTCATTCTGCAAAATGATGCATACATTCACCACATTTTTAGTGAGTGACTACTATTTTCCAGGCATTAGAGATGCAGCCACAGACAGACACAAATCTTTCCCTTGGGGAGATTCTCATCTAATGGAGGAGACAGACAACAAATACAACAAATGAACTATGTAGTGTGTCAACTGAAAAAGGATGTGGGTTAAGAGCAGTTATCTGTTTTGCCTTTTTTTTTTTAAGTAGGAGAAATTACAGTGTGTTTGTTGATGGGAATGATCCTAATAAGGGATGATGATGATAAAGAGAAGAAGGATTGTTAGTGGCACAATGCCCTTGAGGAGGTGAGAGGGGGTGGGATCCAGTGCAGAAGTGAAAGGATGTATCAAAATATTGATTGAGCCCCTGTCGGACGTCAGAACCCGGACTGGTGCCAGAGACAACAGCAAAGAAAACAGACTTCCTAGAGAATTCATCTCAGCCTTCCTGGAGATTTCATTCTAATTAGGGCAATGGACAATAAAAAGGCAAACTAATGAATGGATCCATGGTACCCATGGAGTGGGATAAGTGCCATATGACATACGCACAGTGGTCATGGAGGTCCCCTTTAAGACGTGAGAGTTGAGCTGAGTCCTAAAGCATGATAGGGACTTCCCTGGTGGCTCGGTGGTAAACAATCCTCCTCTAATATGGGAGACATGGGTTTGATCCCTAGGTCAGGAAGATACCCTGGAAAAGCAAATGCCAACCTAATCCCATATTCTTGCCTGGAGAATCCCATGGACAGAGGATCATGGCGGGCTACAGTCCATGGGGTCTCAAAGAGTCAGACACAACTTAGCGACTAAAAAAACCAACAAAGCATCATAGGGCACTATCTACATGAAAAAATCTGAGGGACAAGGATTCCACACAGAAAAAAGAACACATACAAGAGCTTGAGAGGGAAGAGCTTGGCCGTCTGTGCACTTGTAGGAGGTGAGGCTGCAGGAGGGTAATTATCAAGAATGAAGCCTGAGATGAGGTTACAGAGGTTGATTATTGATGGCTTTTTGTGAAAAGCCAATAAATTTTATGATCAAATTTATAAGTTACTCAAGGCTAGGAAGGAGAGATAACACTGTTAAATGATATAATCAGAAATTAAAAATATAAGAAATTTCAATAGAATTTCAATTAAATTCCTGTGTCCATTCTTGCACTGAGATTCCAAAAATCAAGTGCAAAAAAACAGTAAAAATATCAAGTGCACCACTAGTTCCTGTACAAAAGGATTTAGGGGTCGCAGAGAGCAGAGCGTAAAACAGAGACCTGAGTGCAAGCTCTCTGGGGAATGCAATCAAAGGAGGGGAAGTGAGGGAGGAGGGAATTGATGCAGGAAGAAAAAAAAACTAAGCAGAGCTGTGTCTGGAGGTGGCCATGCTTCCAGTCTTCGGCTTATACTGTCCAAGGAGACCAGAGAGTCACTGTCTGAAAGGTGACTCAGCAACAACCAAAAGGGGGAAGTGGGGTGTCAGCAGCTCTCCACTGCCACCCAGACCACTGGGCAAAGATTCTCCCCATGGACGTCTGCGGTCACCCATGTGTGAGTGCTAAGCACATTACCGTGTGGCCCCACCCACAACATTACTCAGAGGCCTGAAGGCAGAAAATGAGACCATACAGAGTGGATCTGAGGTCAGCACGGTCAGCTGCACCTGTGGGAACTAGGTGGCACCCCACAGAACTGGACACAGCAGGAATAGGGACAAGTGAGGCCCAAACCTTGGAAATGAGTCTCAAGATTTGTGACATACACACACATTGGTGAGAAGGGACAATTCTCCTTTCACTATTTTGCAATTTTATCTCCATCTTTTTAGATTTTTCATGAATATATGTGTCTAACTAAATCTCACTGGCAATGCTTTCAAGACATTTAGGCCCTTAGAGGTAAACGGTTCCCCACAAATACTGTCCAAAATCCCTTCTTTAAAATCTCCCTAATTCGACAAAGGGATCTTTATTAAATATTATCTAAGTCTTCTAAGTCTTTATAAAATGCCGCACTTATGTAAACTCCTTATTTCTGCTAATTCAAGGGCTACTGGGGAGGCGAGTACTGTGTTGGGGATACTATTTATCCCAAGTCAACCAAAGGCTTCAGATTTAAAATTTTGATTCATCTCCAAATGAGGTTACACATACAGTCTCAGAGCTACTCCGCAGCAACGCTGAAAGACAATGATGTTCATCCCACAACTGAAACACATTGTCCCATTATCTAACTCAGACTGCCAGTCATACATTATAAATTCAAATGTTTTAAAAGCCCTATAATTATCTTGTGAATAACTCAGTGCCTTTGGTGCTAAATTATACCAATTTATTAAATGAAAGTTTTTTTTTTTTTAAATCACAATTCTTGTGATTCTGTTTGACGTTTCTCCTTTTTTTTTAATATATCTGAAAAAAAATGAAAGTGGCCCATGTCTTTCTTGTTCTCTAAAAGATCTTACCTAATCCTAACCCAACTAGCTGAAAGTACTGCTGATGGAAGTTCCATTTTTCTCCCATTCCGAGGGCTTATTAGTCCTACCACTTTTATCTGCACAGGAAAAAGCAAAGGAGAGCTAGTTAGAGGGCAAGTGAGGAACCGTGTTCCTTTCCCCACCTCTGGAGGCGCTGTGAATACCACCCAAGGCACTCTGATATTGTACTGGAGGCTGGTTTACTTTTCATCTCCTGAAGCGTTAGGAGCCCCTTTATGTAACTGTTTCTGTGGAAGGCGACTGCTCCTGGATATGCCTCTGTTGGATCCCCAAAGGGTTGTCTTCTCTTAGAGTTTCTTCAACCTATTTATTCTCCAGGCTGCTTCAAGTTCACACCTTGACACTGCACACTCTCCTCATTGCACCCCTGCTCGATCTCTAATGGTGCCTTTCAGAAGGGCTTGCAGAAGTCGAGGGTCACTTACCTCTGCCCTCCAAGCCCCAAACTGGCTGGTTGCTGGCTGTGTTATGCCACTGTCCACCTCCTCAGTGGGCTCCTGGGCCTCCTCTCCTTGCCCTTTGGGTTCTAAGTAAGAGCCTCACATAGTCAAAAAGGACAGCATGAGCTTGCAGAAATATCTACCATGTATAGGATAATCACCATGATATTTGGGCCAAAGTGCCTCTCCTTAAAGAAGCAGAGACTTACGCCAGACTTCAGTTTTATTCTTGCTAATATGACTGGTTGTCCCGAGCCTATGTGTACCTGGCCTTGTACTGCTGTTGCTTAGTAGCTGAGTCATGTTCAATTCCTTTGCAACTCCATGAACTGTAGCCCACCAGGCTCCTCTGCCTATGAGATTTCCCAAGTAAGAATACTGGAGTGGCCTATGGGATTTCCTGGGTAAGAATGCTGGAATGAGTTGCCGTTTCCTTCTCCAGGGGATCTTTCCAACCCAGGGACTGAACTGCATCTCCTTTGTTGGCAGGTGGACTCTTTACCACTTAGCCACCAAGAAAGCCACTTACTTCTGATATATGTGCTCCCTATTTGGCTTTCATTTCTTTTAACGGTCCAGAAGCCTCTCTCTCCTCACCTACCATGTATCTCCATGTTAATCTTCCCTCTAAGCCTAACCCTGGGGGTTAAAGAATAAAACAGGGATGAGAGGAACAGAAATGGTTCCAGTAATTTGCTTTCCAGGAGACTGTTGAAAAACAAGATTCAAAAACATGATGTGGAGGTGCAGGGGAGTCTTCCTAGTCCTAAAGGAAAGCCACAAGAAGTGCAAGACAAGGCCGTCATTCCCCAGCCTCCCAGCCTAGACCACACTCTGTCTCTGCTGTCAGGCCCGCCTGGGACTTAACTTATTACGACTATTTGGCCACCTCTCTGAGAATTTCTCTTCCAGTCCAAGGTTCAGGTTCAGGTTCAGTCGCGCAGTCGTGTCCGACTCTTTGCGACCCCATGAATCCCAGTACGCCAGGCCTCCCTGTCCATCACCAACTCCTGGAGTTCACTCAGACTCACGTCCATTGAGTCTGTGATGCCATCCAGCCATCTCATCCTCGGTCGTCCCTTTCTCCTCCTGCCCCCAAACCCTCCCAGCATCAGGGTCTTTTCCAATGAGTCAACTCTTCGCATAAGGTGCCCAAAGTACTGGAGCTTCAGTTTTAGCATCATTCCTTCCAAAGAAATCCCAGGGTTGATCTCCTTCAGAATGGACTGGTTGGATCTCCTTGCAGTCCAAGGGACTCTCAAGAGTCTTCTCCAACACCACAGTTCAAAAGCATCAATTCTTCTGCGCTCAGCCTTCTTCACAGTCCAACTCTCACATCCATACATGACCACAGGAAAAACCATAGCCTTGACTAGACGGACCTTAGTCGGCAAAGTAATGTCTCTGCTTTTGAATATACTATCTAGGTTGGTCATAACTTTTCTTCCAAGGAGTAAGCGCCTTTTAATTTCATGGCTGCAGTCACCATCTGCAGTGATTTTGGAGCCCAAAAAAACAAAGTCTGACACTGTTTCTACTGTTTCCCCATCTATTTCCCATGAAGTGATGGGGCCAGATGCCATGATCTTCGTTTTCTGAATGTTGAGCTT
>SJXQ01011911.1:0-16187 GCA_006408695.1 Aepyceros melampus
CAAAAAATGGGCCAAAGAACTAAATAGACATTTCTCCAAAGAAGACATACGGATGGCTAACAAACACATGAAAAGATGCTCAACATCACTCATTATCAGAGAAATGCAAATCAAAACCACAATGAGGTCCCATTTCACACCTGTCAGAATGGCTGCAATCCAAAAGTCAACAAGCAATAAATGCTGGAGAGGGTGTGGAGGAAAGGGAACCCTCTTACACTGTTGGTGGGAATGCAAATTAGTACAGCCACTATGGAGAACAGTGTGGAGATTCCTTAAAACTGCAAATAGAACTGCCTTATGACCCAGCGATCCCACTTCTGGGCATACACACCGAGGAAACCAGAATGGAAGAGACATGTGAACCCCAACGTTCATTGCAGCACTATTTATAATAGCCAGGACATGGAAGCAAGCTAGATGTCCTTCAGCAGATGAATGGATAAGAAAGCTGTGGCACATATACACAATGGAGTATTACTCAGCCATTAAAAAGAATACATTTCAATCAGTTCTAATGAGGTAGATGAAGCTGGAGCCGATTATACACAGTGAAGTAAGCCAGAAAGAAAAACACCAATACAGTATACTTACACATATATATGGAATTTAGAAAGATGGTAATAATAAACCTGTACATGAGACAGCAAAAGAGACACAGATGTATAGAACAGCCTTTTGGACTCTGTGGGAAAGGAAGAGGGTGGGATGATTTGGGAGAGTGGCAGTGCAACATGTATGATATCATAAGTGAAATGAATCGCCGGTCTAGGTTTGATGCGGGATGCAGCATGCTTGGGACTGATGCACGGGGATAATCCAGAGAGATGGTGTGGGGCGGGAGTGAGGAGGTGGGGGTCGGGATTGGGAGGTCATGTACACTCATGGCTGATTCATGTCAATGTATAGGAAAACGAATACAGTATTGTAAAGCAAAACAAACTTAAAAAATAAAAATTAATTAAAAAAAATAAACCTGGGCAATCTATCTACAAACAATGCCTCTCCATATTAATCTCTATTACTAAAGCTAATTTGGAATTTTGATAAAATTTGCACAAGGCAGAATTTTAGGACTTTTAAGCAAATCACACAGGTCTAACCTTGGTGAGCTTGCAGTTACAACATAAGGCTGGCTTGTGTCTGTGCTTGGTAGATATTTACAAACAAGAGTTAATGATGGGGAGGCAGACAGCTATTTTGTGACCATTTTTGAAAATAGTTAGGAAGTCAATGCTGATTTGGATCAATGCATGATTGTGTATATTTTAAGTATAAACAAACTTTAATGCAACACATTTATCTGCCAAGGAAAATAAACTTTGAGTCTCAAATCGGCTGTAAGGTGTCTTTCCTTTCCTCTTTATTGTGTGGCCCCAAATAACTCTGTAGATAGATAAACTTCTTACAATTAGCTGAGAAAAGAAGAAAAGTGAAAAGCAAAGGAGAAAAGGAAAGATGTACATATCTGAATACACAGTTCCAGGGAATAGCAAGGAGAGATAAGAAAGCCTTCTTAAGTGAACAATGCAAAGAAACAGAGGAAAACAATAGAAAGGGAAAGGCTAGAGATGTTTTCAATGAAATTAGAGATACCAAGGGAACATTTCATGCAATGATGGGCTCAATAAAGGACAGAAATGGTACAGACCTAAAAGAAGCAGAAGATATTAAGAAGGGGTGGCAAGAATACACAAAACTATACAAAAAAAAAAAATTAAAGGCCCAGGTAACCATGATGGTGTGATCACTCACCTAGAGCCAGACATCTGGAGTGTGAATTCAAGTGGGCCTTAGGAAGTATTAGTAGAACAAAGTTAGTTGAAATGATGGAATTACAGTTGAGCTATTTCAAATCCTAAAACATGATGCTGTGAAAGTGCTTCACTCAATATGCCAGCAAATTTGGAAACCTCAGCAGTGGCCACAGGACTGGAAAAGGTCAGTTTCCACTCCACTCCAGTCCCCAAAAAGGGTAATGCCAGTGTGCAAACTATCACACAATTGCACTCATTTTGCATGCTAGGCTCAAACTCCGTCAAGCAGCCTTTAACAGTACATGAACTGAGAAATTCCAGATATTCAAACTGAATTTAGAAAAAGCAGAGGAACCACAGATCAAATTGCCAACATTCGTTAGATTATAGAAAAAAAAAAAAAGAATTCCAGAAAAACAACTACTTCTGCTTCAATGGCTATGGTAAAGCCTTTGACTGTGTGGATCATAAAAAATTGTGGAAAATTCTTAAAAGAGAGAGGAATACCAGCCCACCATACCTGTGTCCTGAGAAACCTGAATGCAGATGAAGAAGTAACAGTTAGAACACGACATGGAACAATTGATTGGTTCAAATTTAGAAAAAGAATACATCAAGACTGTATATTGTCACTCTGCTTATTTAATTTATATGCAGAATACATCATGTGAAATGTCAAGCTGGATGAATTATAAGCTGTAGTCAAGATTGGCAGGAGAAATATCAATAACCTCTGATACACAGATGACACCACCCTAATGGCAGAAAGTGAAGAGGGACTGACTGAAGAAGCTCTTGATGAAGGTGAAAGAGGAGAGTGAAATAACCAGCTTAAAATTCAATATTAAAAAAAAAAAAAAACTAAGATCATGGCATCCAGTCTAATCACTCATAGAAATTAGATGAGGAAACAATGGAAACAGTGACAGACTTTATTTTCTTGGGCTCTCCAAAATCACTGCAGAAAGTGACTGCTGCCATGAAATTAAAAGATGCTTGCTCCTTGAAAGAAAAGCTATGACTACCCTAGACAGAGTAGTAAAAAGCAGATATATTACTTTGCAAACAAAGGTCCATATAGTTAAAGCTATGGTTTTTAGAGTATTCATGTATGGATGTAAGAGTTGGACCATAAAGAAAGATGAATGCTGAAGAATTGATGCTGAAAGCATCAATTGCGGTGTTGGAGAAGACTGTTGAGAGTGCCTTGGACTGCAAGGAGATCAAACCAGTCAATCTTAAAAGAAATAAACCCTGAATATTCATTGGAAGGACTGATATTAAACTGAAACTCCAATACTTTGGCCAGTGTTGTGAAGATCTGACTCAGTGGAAAAGACCCTGATGCAGGGAAAGATTGAATGCAGGAGAAGAAGGTGATGACAGAGATCATGGTCTGAGTGGATGGTATCACTGATTTAATGGACATTAGGTTGAGCTAACTCCAAGACATAGTGAAGGACAGGGAAGCCTGTTGTGCTGCAGTCCACAGGGTGGTGAAGATTCAGACACACCTAAATGAATGAAAAACAAAAACTTCTTAACTCCTTGAAAAATAACATAATCAGAAGACTAATACTGCAATGTCTTCTCTTTTGGAGAAATCTCTACAAAGCAAAAATAAAGCAGTCTCCTTCCTAAGCATCTTCTACCTTTCTGGTAGATTAAAGTTTATCTAATTGAAGGAATGGCATCATCTTTCAATGAACTGAGCCTAATGAATGGATTTCTGAATGCTGAAATATACAAAATACCAAAATCCTTTTCATATGTCACTGCAGTGTACCCTTGTGTAGAATCTCCCCAAACTTTTTCAATATCATGGCCACTTGGAATATGATAATATAACATTTCTATCCCATTCCAACAGGCACTTATTTGGGACAGTATAAAATCTCTGAGGTTGGTATGTACCTTTCAGTTATTAGCACCTTCCAGTTGCAATCATCTTGGGGGCAGCAGTGACATGGTACATAAAATCATGCTGCTTCATATAATGGCAGGAATCTTGGTGTTCAGTTGAATATGGCATTTGTAAATCATGCTAAGATAAATGCATGAAGCTGATTCAGGCTGGAGGCTGGTAGGCTAGGGGCTTCTGTATCCAGGTTCTGGTTAGCATTCCTTGGGAGCTAGGAGCTGAGAAAATGAGTATCTTAGTCAGACCTGATACATTTCTGAGACTATAAGAAAATAGTATTGCCTCCTCAAGTATCAGTCATATAGTCTGTAAAAGATATCACAAAAATATCTTTCTGATAAGAAGCTTTTGTAGGTCTTCTGTATTTATGTATGTAAAACATTATCCCTATAATATGAAAGAATCTTTATACTGCTGTTGGTTTTCTGGGACCAGGGTTTTGGAGAGGCAATTGAGGCCTGGCCTTGGATGTAACACTTAAAAGGAGCCAAAGTCTTGTTTAACAAGATGAGTAATACTTTCATGCAATATATATCTTTTAAAAATTAAGACTAATAAAAAAGTACAAGATGCAGAATAAAAACAAAATTTTAAACAAAAGCAGAATCTGGGTCTTCACCTGGGTGACACACCCAATTGTCTTACCCTAATCTATCCGCTGTTGGACCCTGTCAAGATTATTTAAAATGTTGTATAAAAATATTATATACTTTGATTTGTAAATTTTTCAAAAAAATTTTGCATCTGAGGCTAGTGCCTCACTTTCTTTATCCTAGGCTGAACTTTGGTTACATTTCTGAGATTAGACTGATTGTTTCTAGTTGTGCCTAAATTGGTTTTATGGCAATTCTCTTTTCACTTACACCCTCATTCAGCAAGCCCCTGATCTCTGCCAGATGCTGTGTCAGGCACTAGGGATACACAGAGCCAGCCTGTGGCCACAGACACACACAGACATGAGCAATATATTCAACAGGGCTATTGTAAATGCATCCATTCACTGATTCATCCCACAGTGTTCAGTGAGAACATCCTCTGTATGTGCTAGGTACATAATATGTACCAGGTATAACAGTAAACTCAGGAAGTGAATAATCAGTTTTATGTGGGTCAGTATTTTCTTGTGTCAATAAAAACACTCATTTGCAGTGACATACCAATACAATGAAACCATCCCAAAGATAAAGAAATTCAAGAAGGTAAAGTGATTGTCTGAGAAGGATTTATGAATAGATGAGGGAAGAAGAGAAGCAACAAGCAAGGGAGAAAGGAAAAGATATACCCAACTGAATGTAGAGTTTCTGGGAATAGCAAGGAACAATGAGAAGGCCTTCTTAAATAAACAATAAAAACAGAAACAGTAAAATGGGAAAGACTAGAGATCTCTTCAAGAAAATTGGAGACATCAAAGGATCATTTCATGCAGGGAATGCATGATAAAGGACAGAAATGGTAAGAACCTAACAGAAGCATAAGATATTAAGAAGAGGTGTCAAGAATAAATAGACGATCTATACAAAATGACTGGGATACCCATGAGGGTGTGGTCACTCACCTAGAGCCAGGCATCCTGGAGTGTGAAGTCAAGTGGGCATTAGGAATTATTACTAAGAACAAAGCGAGTACAGGTGATAGAATTCCAGCTAAGCTATTTCACATACTAAAAGATGATGCTGTTCAAGTGCTGCACTCGATATGCCAGAAAATTTGGAAAATTCAGCAGTGGCCACAGGACTGGAAAAGGTCAGTTTTCACTCCAATCCCAAAGAAAGTCAATGCCAAATAATGCTCAAACTACCATACAACTACACTCATACCACATGCTAGTAAGGTTAAGTTCAAAATCGTTTGAGTGCTTCAGCAGGATGTGAACTGAGGACTTCTAAAGGTACAAGCTGGGTTTAGAAAAGGCTGAGGAACAAGAGATCAAATTGCCAACATTCACTGTGTCATAAAGAAAGCAAGTGAGTTCGAGAAACATATCTACTTCTGCATCATTGATTACACTAAAGCCTTTGACAGTGTGGATCACCACAAACTGTGGAAAATTATTCAAGAGATGAGAATACCTGACCACCTTACCCATCTCTTGGGAAACATTATGAGGGTCAGAAGCAACAGTTAGAACCAGACATGAAACAATGGACTGGTTCCAAATTGGGAAATGAATACGACAATGCTGTATATTGTAACCCACTTATTTAACTTAATTCACATCATGTGAAATGCTGGGTGGGATGAATCATAAGCTGGAATCAAGATTGCTGGGAGACATATCAACAACCTTGGATCTGCAGATCATACCACTCTAATGGCAGAAAGCAAAGGGGATCTAAACAGCCTCTTGATGAGGGTGAAGAATAGAGCGAAAAAAGCTGGCTTAAGACTCAACATTAAAAAAAAAAAAAAAAAAAAGATCAGGGCATCTGGTCCCATCACTTCATGTTAAATAGAGGGGAATAAGTGGAAACAATGACAGATTTTATTTTCTTGGGATCCAAAATGGTGACGGCAGCCATGAAATTAAGAGATGTTTGCTTCATGGAAGGAAAGCTAAGGCAAAGCTAGACAGTATATTAAAAAGCAGAGACATAACTGCTGATCAAAAAAAAAAAAAAAAAGTATAGTCAATGCTCTGGTTTTCCCAGTAGTAATGTATGGATGTGAGAGTTGGACCATAAAGAAGGCTGAGTGTGAGTGCTGAAGAATTGATTCTTTCAAATTGTGGTGCTGGAGAATACTCGAGAGTCCCTTGGACAGCAAGGAGACTTGCTGTCAATCCTAAAGGAAACCAACCCTCAACACTCATTCGCAAGTCTGATGCTAGCTGCTGGAGGATTGCGACTCTTCTTCCTTCTTTGTCTGCCCTCTGGTGGATGAGGCTAAGAATCCTGTAGAAGCTTCCTGATGAGAGGAACTCAGTTCAGTTGTCACTCAGTTGTGTCCAACTCTGTGACTCCATGGACTGCAGAACACTAAGCTTCCCTGTCCATTACCAACTCCCAGAGCTTGGTCAAACTCATGTCCATCAGGTCAGGGATGCCATTCAACCATCTCATCTTCTCCTCTATTATCCCCTTCTACTCCTGTCTTCAATATTTCCCAGCATCAGGGTCTTTTCCAATGAGTCAGTACTTGGCAGAAAGTGGCAAAAGTATTAGAGCCTCAGCTTCAGCATCAGTCTTTCCAATGAATATTCAGGACTGATTTCCTTTAGGATTGACTGGTTTGATATACTCGCAGTCCAAGGGACTTTCAAAAGTCTTCTCCAACACCACAGTTCAAAAGCATCAATTGTTTGATGCTCAGCTTTCATTATAGTCCAACTCTCACATCCATACATGACTACTGGAAGAACCATTGCAATGACTAGATAGACCTTTTTTGGCCAAGTAATATCTCTGCTTTTTAAAAAGCTGTCTAGGTTGGTCATAGGTTTTCTTCCAAGAAGTAAGCATCTTGTAATTTCATGGCTGCAGTCACCATCTGCAATGATTTTGGAGCCCCCCCCCCCCGCCACAAAATAAAGTTTCTGACTGTTTCCATTGTTTTCCCATCTATGTACCATGATCTGACAGGATAGGATGCCGTGATATTAGTTTTCTGAATGTTGAGCTTTAAGCCAACTTTTTCACTCTCCTCTTTCACTTTCATCAAGAGGCTCTTTAATTCTTTACTTTCTGCTGTAAGAGTGGTGTCATCTGCATATCTGAGGTTATTGATATTTCTCCTTGCAATCCTGATTCTAGCTTTTGCTTCATCCAATCTGGTATTTCTCATGATAAATTCTTCATATAATTTAAGTAAGCAGGGTGACAATATACAGCCTTGACATACTCCTTTCCAAATTTGGAACTAGTCTGCTGTTCCATGTCTTGTTCTAATGTTGCTTCTGACCCTCATAAGGTTTCCCAAGAGACAGGTAAGGTGATCTGGTATTCCCATCTCTTGAAGAAGTTTCCACAGTTTGTGGTGATCCACACAGTCAACGGAGAAGGCAATGGCACCCCACTCCAGTACTTTTGCCTAGAAACATCCCATGGATGAAGGAGCCTGGTGAGCTACAGTCCATGGGGTCGCTAAGGGTTGGACATGACTAAGGGACTTCACTTTCACTTTTCACTTTCATGCATTGGAGAAGGAAATGGCAACCCACTCTATTGTTCTTGCCTTGAGAATCCCAGGGATGGAGGAGTCTGATGGGCTGCCGTCTCTGGGGTCACACTGAGTCAGATACGACTGAAGCGACTTAGCAGCAGCAGCAGCAGCAGCTGATCTCCAGTTCCTCGGGGTTTTCTAAATTCAGCTTGAACATCTGGAAGTTCACAGTTCACGTACTGTTGAAGCCTGGCTTGGAAAATTTTGAGCATTCCTTTGCTAGTGTGTAAGATGAATGCAACTGTGTGGTAGTTTGAACATTCTTTGGCATGGACTTTCTTTGGGATTGGAATGAAAACTGACCTTTTCCAGTCCTGTGGCCATGGTTGAGTTTCCAAATTTGCTGGCTTACTGAGAGCAGCACTTTACAGCATCATCTTTTAGGGTTTGAAAAAGCTCAGTGGGAATTCCATCACCTCCACTAGCTTTGTTCAAGGTAATGCTTCTTAAGGCCCACTTGACTTTGTATTCCAGGGTGTCTGGCTCTAGGTGAGTGATCACGTCATCATGATTATCTGGTCATGAAGATCTTTTTTGTATAGTTCTTCTGTATATTCTTGCCACTTCTTAACATCTTCTGCTATGAGAGGAACTGGTGTTTGGAAAAACTGTGTATTGCTCTGGTTGGCAGGGCTATGATTGTTAAAACTTCATTTCAATTATCTGCTGATAGATGGGGTTGCATTCCCTCTTTATTAGTTGTTTGGCCTGAGGCATCCAAGCTCTGGGGTTTAGGGCCATTATGGTAGTGTTAATGGTGACCTCCAAGAGGACTTAGGCCAAGAAGCCCCTTCCAGGACCGCAGCTGCCAGTGCCCTTGTCCCCACAGCAAGCCACTTCTGACACACAGTTTCACAGGGGACCCTCCAACACTAGCAGGTAGTTCTGGTTCAGGTTGTCAAGAAGCTATTTATAAAGACCTCAGTTTGGCATCTTTCCTAGAGAAGTCAGTCCATTTGTTGCTGTCTTGTAGAAATGGATTTGAATTATTCACGTTCCATATCCATAGTGTTTATGGGGTATTAATGCAAAGAGCCTGGTTCCAGTCTTTGTGTGGTTAGAGCCCTTGATATGATAACTGCCATACAACCTCACTGTGCTGTGCTTACTCACTCAGTTGTATCCAACTCTTTACAACCCCATGGACTGTAGCCCACCAGGCTCTTCCATTCATTTCTATTCTTCAGGCAAGAATACTGGAGTGGGTGGCCATGACCTCCTTCAGGGGATTTTCCCAACCCAGGCATGGAACACAGATCTCCCACATTGCAGGTAGATTCTTTAACATCTGATCCACCAGGGAAGCCCCCCAAACCTCACTGCACTCTGCTTAGTTGCTCAGTCATGTCTGAATCTTTGGGACCCCATGGACTAGACTGCCAGGCTCCTTCTCCATGAGGATTCTCCAGGCAAGAATATTGGAGTGGGTTGTCATGCCTTCCTCCAGTGAATCTTCCCAAACCAGGGATGGAACCCAGGTCACCCATATTGCAGGCAGATTCTTTACCATCTGAGCCACAAGGGAAACCCAAAATCTCACTACCCCTTCTCCAAATTATTTTCCTTTCCTGAGATAGACTCAGGCTTTTTGACTTGTACTTTCCATCAAATTCTGAAATAAAATGGAAAAGAAAGAAATGTACATCTATTGAGCATCTCCTATGAGCCAGACTCAAAACACTTTGAAGAGCTGTAATGTCCCTAAGGACTTGAAAATTTGGGTGGTATTAACCTTATAGAAGAAATTATTTCAGAATGATTAATTAAACTGACCTAGGTCACACCGAGTTCCACCAATAGCTGGTAAGTTGTTAAGCCAAGCTTCAGATTCAGATCTGTTAATTGCCAAGTTTGATTCTCTCGATTGTGCCAAGCCTGCAAGCATCCAAGGCACAAAAAGGAATTCCAGGTGGGCAAGCATAACTTATTATCTCCATCTACTCAGACAAATACATTAGTTTGAATAGTCATTTTTCAAATATTTATTTACTGAGTGTGTCTTATGTGGTAGGCACTATAGTAGTTGCTGCATTTGAAGTAGTCATAGCAATTTTTGAATTCCAAAAGAATTTCTATCAACATTCTCCTGGTTGTTATTATTGTTCAGTCACTAAGCCATGTCCAACTCTGTGACCCCATGGACTACAGCATGATATGCACCCCTGTCTTTCACTAACTCCTGGAGTTTGCTCAGATTCATGTCCACTGTGTCAGTGATGCTATTTAATCATCTCAGCCTCTGCTGCTGTATTCTCCATTTGCCTTCAACCTTTCCCAGCATTAGAGTCTTTTCTAATGTGTGACTTTTTGCATCAGGTGGCCAAAGCATTGGAGCTTCAGCATCAGTCCTGCAACTGAATATTCAGGATTGATTTCCTTTAGGATTGACTGGTTTTATCTCCTTGCAGTCAGCCAAGGGACCCTCAAGGATTCTCTGACAACACAATTTGAAAGAATAAATTCTTCAGCATTCTGCCTTCTTTATGGACCAATTCTCACATCCATACACGACTACAGGGAAAACCATAGCTTTGACTATCCTTTTTTTATTGTTGCTATTCAGCAGTGATGTCTCTGCTTTTTAATATGCTGTCTAGGTTTGTCATAGCTTTCTTTCCAAGGGGCAAGCATCTTTTAATTTCCTAACTGCAGTCACTGTCTGCAGTGATTTTGGAGCCCAATAAAATAAAATCTGTCATTGTTGCCATTTTTCCCCCTTTTATTTGCCATGGAGTGGTGGGCCATGATATTTGCCTTTTTTTTTTTTTAATATTGTTGAGTTTTAAGCCAGCTATTTTTGCTCTCCTTTTTCATCTTCATCAAGAGGCTCTTTAGTTTCTCTTCACTTTCTACTATTATGGTGGTGCCATCTGCATTTGAGGTGATTTATATTTCTCCTGGCAATTTTGATTTCAGCTTGTAATTCATCTAATGCAACATATCATGAGATGTACTCTGCATAGATGTTAAATAAGCAGGGTGACAATATACAGCCTTGATGTATTCCTTCCCAATTTTGAATAATTTCACTGTTCTATGTCTGGTACTAACTTGCTTCTTGACCTGCATACAGGCTTCTCAGGAGGCAGGTAAGTCAGTCTAGTATTTCCATATCTTAAAGAAGTTTCCACAGTTTGTTGTGGTCCACACAGTTTATTCAGTTTATTAACTTTTTACAAACCTCCTAAAAACACACTACAATGAACCAATAGCAGAATAACTTATGCAGAAGAATGATTAAGTGACCTAGAGGGAAGAAAGGCATAAATCACTGCCACAGAACAGAATACAGAAAAAAAAAGAAAAGAAAAAAAAATGAAGACAGACTGAGACCTCTGGGACATTAAACACACCAAAATCTGCATTAAAGGGGTCCCAGAAGGTGAGGAGAGAAAGAATGGACCCCCCAAATATTTGAAGAAATAATAGCTGAAACTTTCCTAACTTGGGAATAGTCAGCCAAGTTCAGGAAGCACAAAGTCCCAGTCAGGATAAACCCAAGGAGGAACACAACAAGGCACATAGGAATCAAATGGATAAAAATTAAAGATAAATTATTAAGAGCAACAAGGAAAAACTGACAACATATAAGGGAACTCCGACAAGTTTATAAGCTGATTTCTCAACAGAAACTCTGCATACCATAAGTGAATGGCACACTATATTTAAAGTATGAAAGGGAGGATTCACAAACAAGAATACTCTACCCAACAAAGGGAATTCTCTGGCAGGAGACACAAAAGAAGGAAAGGATCTACACAAAATAAACATAAAACAATTAAGTAAATGGTAATAGGACCATACATATTAGTTACCTTAACTATACATGGATTAAATACATCAACCAAAAGACATAGACAGGCTGGGCTGATGAAAACATGTGCATCTGTGTATTTCCAATTACCACATCATTCTACTTAACTCCTAAATTGTATGTAATTAGTTTATATTGTTAGGTTAATCTTGTTTCCATTATGGCTTGGATTGTAATTATCTTCCATTTTTTGTCTAGCTATTGATTGTGAAAACTGATAAGTATCTTTTACTGTTGTGATTATGTTTATTCTCTTAATATCATTGCATCATGATTGGCCAACAAAATATAACAGAATTCTATATTACTAAAACTACCATTTAATAGAAAAACTTGCAATCACTTTCTAAAATACAGATTCAAAGCAGAATTATCTTAGAAGCTTTTTGAAAAAATACAAATGCCCAGGTATTGTTATTAAAAAAAAAAATCCTTCAGCAATAGTTTTTGTTCAACTACCAGATAGCTAAATGCTCATTGATTGCATTGGCCATGGTAAAATCAAGATACATTCTCTTGAAAATGTAATATTCAGACATAGAAGACTTAATTTTATACAAAATGATGAATAAGTGGCTGTTGGGTTGGGGGGAGGGGTTTGCTTGGGTTTGCTTTTTCCAAGTAGTCATAGAAGTAGAAAATTCACTTTTTCAAGGAATTATGGCGTGTAGCTTAGACACAGCTTGCTCCAAAGAACCCTCTACCACCTTTAGGAAAATTGTCTCTTACTAAAGGGAAATTTTTCTATTCACTCTATACTTGACTACACTTTACTATGCTTAGGTGCACAATCTTTTTGTTGTCTATTTGTCTCTGCCTATATCTGTCCCTTTTCTTAGAGTGCTGAAAGAATTTTAAATTATACTGGGCAATATGTAGCATGCTTTTTCCCTACAGGGATCAGTTCCTGACATTTTACCTGAATTAAGGTCATTCTTTTCAGCAAGTTGAAGAGACAGGGACACTCATATTTACTCCTGATCATTAAGAATAATCTTAATAGGAAAAATAATTTACTTTACATAATATGAAAAGAACAGTAAAGATTTATCTTTGGGAAAGGAAAACACAAAATTAGACAAAGAAAATCAGACATAAAAAAACAAACTGTTTTTGCAAGCTATTACATATAAGACAGATAAAATACAAGGTCCTACTATAACACAGGGAACTATATTCAATATCCTGTAATAAGTAATAATGGAAAAGAAAATGAATATATGTATGTATAACTGAGTCATTTTGCTATACAGCAGAAATTAAACACAACATTTTAAATCAACTATATTCAATAAAATATTTTTAATGAAAAAAAAAGTAGCTTCTTGATGAAATATGGGCATGAAAAAATGCTTCAAGGACAGGAATAACATATGTGCTATAAGCAGAGAAGGCTTGAGTGCTAGACAAAGATGTAAATTTGGGCTACATTATGAAAACAAAAGTTAAACCATAAAATGTGACTTCCAATGCAATTTAAGAGAGATTTATGAGAAATAAACTTCAGAAAACTGCTCACATATATCAGTGTACCACAGGTGCCTGGCAAAACATTTCTGTGAAAATACACAATATATCATATGGATAAACCTGTCCTGAGTTTTACGGTTCCATATATAAACTCATTATGTATATAAAGTAGACCAACATGGAGCAGCAGTTCATGCTTTAATCCATGTTGATTGAGTGAACTTGAAATAATCTATCAATTTTGTGTAGGAGCAACAAGTACAATCACCATCTCAGAAGGATTCAAATGAGTGACAAATGCAGATCTGATCATATTCATGTTATAGTGGTAGGTGGGTGGAGAATAGACCAAGATTTCTTGACCACATGCAATGGTCCAGGTGTCTGTAAAGCACATTATATTATCTCATTTCAACTTCTCCATAATTCTGAGTCAGATACCACTGTCCTCATTTCACATTTGAGAGAATTAACACCGAGAGAGGTTAAGTTACATAAGCAAGGACACATAGGAAGCAGATACCACATTGGAATAGAAGCCTCATGAAAGCGTCTTGGATAAAACTATACTCTCAACTCTTAAAACACTGCATGATACCGACTCCACCACTTGCCCAGGCCATTTCTCCAGACTAGCCTATACTGAATGCCTCTTCCTTGAGCTCTGAAAGTGAAGTGATTTATGAGGAGCAAAGTAGAGGCAGCCTGGCATCTAGAAATCCTGGCATTGTGCTCAGAGGCAACAGACGCAGTACTAGGCACAGTCACTTACTACAGTTATGACTTTGGAGATGCCATTAGGTCCCTCAAATCTCAATCTTCTTATCTCTGAAAAGAGTATAATACCCATCTTATTATCTTTATACAGCTTCATAGGCTATATGCTGCACAACTCCACACTCTGTAATCTGTGATTTAAACTGTGTGCTGTGAAGCTATATTACACAGTAGCCCTGCTTCTGGATGAAGGAACTTGGGAACAGGAGAAAGAAGCCACAAATGGAGCCAAAAAAACCTGAATTCAAGTCATCACTACCACTCTCAAGCTGTTCAGGCTGTTCCAACTTCCTCAGTTGTAAATAGTAACAGAAGTATGTACCTCATAGAGTTGTTCTGAGGAATTCATGTAAAGCACTTGGAGCTTGCAGTCAGTGCTTCATTACTTTGGCCACCTGCTGCAAACAACCAACTCATTAGAAAAGATCCTGATGCTGGGAGGATTGAAGGCAGAAGGAGAAGAGGGTGACAGAGGATGAGATGGTTGGATGGCAATACCAATTCATCGGACATGAACTGAGGCAAATTCCAAGAGATGGTAAGGGACAGGGAGGCCTGGCATACTGCAGTCCATGAGGTTGTGAAGAGTCAGATATGACTTGGTGCTTGAACAAGAGCAACAGTCAGAGTTTGGGAGATAGCCAATTATTACTTTTTATTATGTTATATAGGAAAAGGAGTACATCAAGGCTGTATATTGTCACTTTATCTAACTTATATGCAGAGTACATCATGAGAAACGCTGGACTGGAAGAAACACAAGCTGGAATTAAGATTGCCAGGAGAAATATCAATAACCTCAGATGTGCAGATGACACCACCCTTATGGCAGAAAGTGAAGAGAAACTCAAAGGCCTCTTGATGAAAGTGAAAGAGGAGAGTGAAAAAGTTGGCTTAAAGCTCAACATTCAGAAAACGAAGATCATGGCATCTGGTCCCATCACTTCATGGGAAATAGATGGAGAAACAGTGAAAACAGTGAGATACTTTATTTTGGGGGGCTCCAAAATCACTGCAGATGGTGATTGCAGCCATGAAATTAAAAGGCACTTACTCCTTGGAAGAAAAGTTGTGACCAACCTAGATAGCATATTCAAATTCAGAGACATTACTTAGCCGACTAAGGTCCATCTAGTCAAGGCTATGCTTTTTCCAGTAGTCATGTATGGATGTGATAGTTGGACTGTGAAGAAGGCTGAGTGCCAAAGAATTGCTGCTTTTGAACTGTGGTGTTGGAGAAGACTCTTGAAAGTCCCTTGGATGGCAAGGAGATCCAACCTGTCCATTCTGAAGGAGATCAACCCTGGGTATTTTTTGGAAGGAATGATGCTAAAGCTGAAGCTCCAGTACTTTGGCCACCTCATGCGAAGAGTTGACTCATTGGAAAAGACTTTGATGCTGGGGATTGGGGGCAGGAGGAGAAAGGGACGACAGAGGATGAGATGACTGGATGGCATCACTACTCGATGGGCATGAGTCTGAGAGAACTCTGGGAGTTGGTGATGGACAGGGAGGCCTGGTGTGCTGCCATTCATGGCTTCGCAAAGAGTCGGACATTACTGAGCAACTGAACTGAACTGAACTGAACCATTTTTAAATTCTGTATTAAGCCTATTTTAGGGTCAGTTTTCCCGACTAGACTGGTATAGAAGGTAAGTCTGGTAGAGAAGGTAAGTCTGTGACCACTTATCCTTCTATCATCATTCCAAGTGCTGAGCACAAACTGGGCTCTTGATAAATATTTGTTGCAAAAATTGAACAAGCTGTTAGCAAATAATAAAAGTCATTTTCACCATATCTCATTATTAATTGTCTTCTTCAGAATGGGAAATTCTGGCCAAATACCTCTTATCTCAGTTAAAAGGATTAGATTTCACTAATTTTTTCCCCCACCTTTAGTTATAACTCAAATCTTTTTATTTTGAGAGAGATTAAGAGTTTTCTATTTGACTGCCAGCCAGAAATCCACACTCAACAATCGAATTTTTTTATGTATTCTTCTTCTTTGGATTATATAATAAAGTGGAAGAAATATTTAAGCAATCCATGCTATCCAGGACCTAGCATAACAGAGTCTTTAAAACCTAAAGGGGTCAGAGATGGAATCAAGATCACACAGCAGTAAGCTTGTCCACGTTTGTTGACAGCATAGAGATGGATGGACCTTCAACCATGACCACAGCCTGGTTCCATTTGAGAAGATGCCTGGTTTGTTGATTTGCAGGGGAGAAGATCAGGTTTGTTCTTGGTCTGCAAACTAATGTAATGAATGGAGGTAACTGACTTCTAG
>SJXQ01011911.1:16322-88460 GCA_006408695.1 Aepyceros melampus
ATATATAATTTTTTCTCAATTATAGTTGGCCCTTGAACAATTTGGGGATTACAAGTGCAATCCTCTGTGCAGTTAAAAATCCTGTAAGAAGATATGGGGTGGACCTGTAATACTTGATGTGCTGGGTCCTTGATAACTTAGAGTAGGCCTTCCCTACTTGAGAGTCCTCTGTATCCAAGGTTCCACTGAATCTGTAATTCCTCATACATGGATATTATTTACTATTGAAAAATTCCCATGTATAAGTGAGAAAGTCAATTCCTAGGCAGGTTGATAGAAGTCATGGGTCCCCGAGGAGGAGAAAGAGGTCTGGGGCTCTCAAAAAGGAGACAAGTGTCTGGAATTCTCAAAGAGGAGGAAAGGACAAACTTTTTTTTTTCCTATATTCCTTAGTAAGGATTATATAACAATAATGTATCCTGCTTGAGAACATGTTTCTCCTTTCTGAACACATTCGGACTAATCCTGCGATATTAAAATGTATACAATGAGAGTGGGTCTACTAAGATCTTTACAACCTTGAGACATTCTTTTGATTTATTGTAATTAAAAACATATATAACTCCATTTCTAAGACTAGTGAGTGGGCACTATCTGCCCCCTTCTGATGTCCATGTCAGAAGCTTTCTCTGTCCCTTTTTCACTTTAATAAAACTCTGCCACACAAAAGTTCTTGACTGATCAAGCCTGGTCCCTGGTCCCAAAGCTAAATCTTCTTCTTTGGAGATCATGAATCTGAAATTTTCCACTTTCAGCTATCATAAATGTGCCTGTTTAGCTTAAACTTATTTGTTAAAGGGTCAACTGTATCTAGGAATGTGGGAAACCTTTTTTTTTTTTTTAAGTAGTAAATTCATGCCAATTATAGGTAATCATAGTACTGGGCTGGAGAAGGCAATGGCACCCCACTCCAGTACTCTTACCTGGAAAATCCCATGGATGGAGGAGCCTGGTGGGCTGCAGTCCATGGGGTCCCACAGGGTCGGACACGACTGAAGTGATTTAGCTTATAGTACTGGGCATTGCTTGTATATTATTTAACTTAGTCACCACAGAAACTGAGGTAGTAGTAATGAACCTCCAGATGCAAACCCAGAGCAGTTAAGTACCTTGCCTAAAATCACACAGCTGAAAATAAAACACTGATTTGAATCTATATACCATGTCAAGGAGTAAGTATTTGGGCTCTAGAATTAGAAGGATCTAGACTTAAATTCTAGGCAAACCTCTCAAGAGCCGTTTTGTATTATGGAACCTACTAAAAATGTGTTTAAGTCTCTGTTCCACCTTATGTAAAATGAGAATAACTGTATTCATCTTATAGAGCTATACTAAAGCTTAAATGAGATATGCCATCTGATTCATTTAGATTCATCTGATTTGTGTCTACCACAAGTAGGTGTTCCATCATCACTACGTTTTAGATTTAATACTCCTGCATCAAGTTTATATAATACAGATGTCCCCCGTTCCTCTTATTCTTAAGATAATAATGGCTTTACAAGTTCTTTTAAATTTATAAAATCTAATTTCCCCCATGTGTTTTATTTAACTGAGAACATAGCTTAATTAGAAAATATGGGGGCTTTATTCTTTGCCTTTAGAAAAAATGAAAAGAGGAAAGTGGATCCTCAGGCTTACCTAGCAGATCAAAAAATTCGCTCAAACTACCACACAGTTGCACTCATTTCACATGCTAGCAAGATAATGTTAAAAATCCTTCAAGCTAGTCTTCAACAGTACATAAACCAAGAACTTCCAGATGTACAAGCTGGATTCAGAAAAAGCAGAGGAACAGAGATTAAATTGCCAATATCCGTTGGATCACAGAAAACATAAGAGAATTCCAGAAAATCATATATTTCTGCTTCATTGACTATGCTAAAGTCTTTGACTGTGGATCACAACAAACTGCAGAAAATTCTTAAAGAGATGGGAATACCAGAACACCTTACCTACCTCCTGCAAAGCCTGTATGTAGGTCAAGAAGCAACAGTAAGAACCAGACATGGAACAATAGATTGCTTCAAAATTGGAAAAGGGGACATAAAGGCTGTATAATGTCACCTTGCCTATGTAACATATGCAGAGTATATCAAGTGAAATACTGGGCTGGAGGAATCATAAACTGGTATCAAGATTGCCAGGAGAAAAAATGAATAACCTGAGATATGCAGATGACAACCCTCTAATAGCAGAAAGTAAAGAGGAACTATAAGAGCTTCTTGATGAAAGTGAAAGAGGAAAATAAAAAAGTTGTGACTTTTTTTTTTCTTTTCTTTAATATTGTATTTTTGAAAACCCAACTTCTACTCTAGATTTTTAATCTTTGCTTTTTGGTATTTGTTATCAATTTTATACCTTTAAGAACCCAATCTTCAGTACCCATTTTTACTTGGGAGCAAGATTACTGGCTTGACTGCTCTATTCCTTATTGGACTCTCCTTTTTCTCCACCAGACCGTCTCTATTTCCTCCCTCCCACTTCTCTTCTCAACCCAACTCTGTGAATTTCTTTGTGTGTTCCAGACGGTGGAGAAAACTTAGGGAACTGATTACTGGCTGGATCTGTCTCTCTCCTTTTGATTCCCTCTTTTATCCTCCTGGCCACCTCTGTCTCCTTCCTCCCTCTTCTCTGTATAACTCTGTGAACATTTCTGAGCTCTCCAGACTGTGGAGCACACATAAGGAAGTAATTACTGGCTAGCTTGCTCTCTCCTCTTTTGAGTCCACCTCATCTCATTTGGGTAACTTCTAACTTCCTCCTCCCTCTTCTCTTCTCCATGTAACTCTGAACCTCTCTGGGTATCCCTCCCTGTGGAGAAACTTTTCATCTTTAACCTAGATGTTTTATCAATGATGCTGTATAGAAGAAGTCTTGAGACTACTGTAAAAATAAGACTGAAAAACAGAAACAGGAGGCTTAAGTCCAAATCCTGAGAACACCAGAGAACTCCAGGGAACATTAATCAACAGGAGCTCAACAAACTCCTCCATACCTACACTGAAACCAAGCACCACCCAAGGGCCAACAAGTTCCAGAGCAAGACATACCATGTAAATTCTCAGCAACATGGGCACACAGCCCTGAGCTTCAATAAACAGGCTTCCCAAAGTCACTCCAAACCCACTGACATCTTATAACTCATTACTGGACACTTCACTGTACTCCAGAGAAAAGAAATCTAGCTCCACCCACAAGAACATCGACTCAAGCTTCCCTAAACAGGAAACCTTGAAAAGCCACCCATACAACCCCACCGACAGCAAGGAAACTCCACAATAAAGAGAACACTACAAACTGACAGAACACAAAAAGGTTACCCCAAACACAGCAATATAAACAAGATGAAGAGACAGCGGAATACCCAGCAGTTAAAGGAACAGGATAAATGCCCACCAAACCAAACAAAAGAGGAAGAGATAGGGAATCTATCTGATGAGGAATTCTGAATAATGATAGTGAAAATGATACAAAATCTTGAAATCAAAATGGATTCACAGATAAACAGCCTGGAGACAAGGATTGAGAAGATGCAAGAAAGGTTTAACAAGGACCTAGAAGAAATAAAAAAGAATCAATACACAATGAATAATGCAATAAATGAGATCAAAAACACTCTGGAGAGAACCAACAGTGGAATAACGGAGGCAGAAGATAGGATTAGTGAAGTAGAAAATAGAATGGTAGAGATAAACGAATCAGAGAGGAAAAAATAAAAATGAATTTAAAAAATGAGGGCAATCTCAGAGCCCTCCAGGACAATGTTAAATGCCCAAACACTCAAATCATAGGAGTCCCAGAAAAAGAAGACAAAAAAAAAAAAAAAAAAAAACCATGAGAAAATACTTGAGATAATAGTTGAAAATTTCCCTAAAATGGGGTAGGAAATAATCACCCAAGTCCAAGAAACCCAGAAAGTCCCAAACAGGATGAATGCAAGACAAAACTCCCCAAGACACATATTAACCAAATTAACAAAAATCAAACACAAAGAACAAATATTAAAAGCAGCAAGGGAAAACAAACAAAACAAATAACACACAAGGGGATTTTGATAAGGATAACAGCTGATCTTTCAATAGAAATGTTCAGACGAGGATGGAATGGCAGGACATGCTTAAAGTGATGAAAATATAATATACAGTCCAGATTACTGTACTCAGCAAGGATCTCATTCAAATATGAAGAAAAAAACAAAATCTTTATAGACAAGCAAAAGCTGAGAGAATTCAGCACAACCAAACCAGTACTCCAACAAATGCTAAAGATTCTTTTCTACACAGGAAACACAAACACGGTGTATAAACTTGAACCCAAAACAATAAAGTAAATGGCAATGGAATCATACTTATCAATAATTTCCTTAAACGTAAATGGGTTAGGGTTAGGGAGAGGGAGAGGGTGGGATGATTTGGGAGAATGGCATTGAAACATGTATACTATTATGTAAGAAACGAGACACCAGTCTATGTTCAATACAGGATACAGGACGCTTGGGGCTGGTGCATGGGGATGATTCAGAGAGATATATGGGGTGGGAGGTGGGAGAAGGGTTCAGGATTGGGAACTCATGTATACCCATGGCTGATTCATGTCGATGTATAGCAAAACCAATACAGTATTGTAAAGCAAAATAAAGTTAAAAAAAAAAAAAAGTAAATGGGTGGAAAGCCCCAACCAAAAGACAAAAACTGGCTGAATGCATACAAAAACAAGACCCCTATATATGTTGTCTACAAGAGACCCACCTCAAAACAGGGGACACATACAGACTGAGAGTGAAGGGCTGGAAAAAGTTATTCCATGCAAATAGAGACCAAAAGAAAGCAGGAGTGGCAATACTCATATCTGATAAAATAGACTTTAAGACAAAGCCTGTGAAAAGAGACAAAGAAGGACACTACATAATGATCAAAGTATCAATCCAAGAAGAAGATATAACAATTACAAATATATATGCACCCAACATAGGAGCACCACAATATGCAAGGCAAATGCTAACAAGTATGAAAGGGGAAATTAACAATAACACAATAATAGTGGGAGACTTTAATACCCCACTCACACCGATGGATAGATCAAGTAAACAGAATATTAACAAGGAAACCAAACTTTAAATGATACAATAGACCAGTTACACCTAATTGATATCTATAGGACATTTCACCCCAAACAATGAATTTCACCTTTTTCTCAAGTGCACATGGAACCTTCTCCAGGATAGATCACATCCTGGGCCATAAATCTAGCCTAGGTAAATTCAAAAAAATGAAAATAATTCCAAGCATCTTTTCTGACCACAATGCAGTAAGATTAGATCTCAATTACAGGAGAAAAACTATTAAAAATTCCAGCATATCGAGGCTGAACAATACACTGCTGAATAACCAACAAATCACAGAAAAAAATCAAAAAAGAAATCAAAATATGCATAGAAACAAATGAAAATGAAAACACAACAACCCAAAACCTGTGAAAGCAGTGCTAAGGGGAAGGTTCATAGCAATACAGGCATACCTCAAGAAACAAGAAAAAAGTCAGATAAATAACCTAACTCTACACCTAAAACAACTACAAAAGAAAAAAAAAAATGAAGAACTCCAGGGTTAGTAGAATGAAAGAAATCTTAAAAATTAGGACAGAAATATTTGCAAAAGAAACAAAACAGACCATAGCAAAAATCAACAAAGCCAAAAGCTGGTTCTTTGAAAGGATAAATAAAACTGACAAACCCATTAGCCAGACTCATCAAGAAACAAAGGAAGAAAAATCAAATCAATAAAATTAGAAATGACACTGGAGAGATCACAACAGACAGCACAAAATACAAAGGATCATAAGAGACTACTATCAGCAATTACATGGCAATAAAATGGACAACTTGGAAGAAATGGACAAATTCTTAGAAAAGTACAACTTTCCAAAACTGAATCAGGAAGAAATAAAAAATCTTAACAGACCCATCACAAGCAAGGAAATTTAAAGTGCAATCAGAAATCTTCCAGTAAACAAAAGCCCAGGTCCCGACGGCCTCACAGCTGAATTCTACCAAAAATTTAGAGAAGCAATAACACCTATCCTACTCAAACTCTTTCAGAAATTGCAGAGGAAGGTCAACTTCCAAACTCATCTATGAGGCCACCATCACACTAATACCAAAACCTGACAAAGACGCCACAAAAAGAGAAAACTACAGACCAATATTACTGATGAACATAGATGAAAAAGTCCTTAACAAAATTCTAGCAATCATAATCCAACAACACATTACAAAGATCATACACCATGACCAAGTGGGTTTTATCCCAGGGATGCAAGGATTCTTCAATATCCACAAATCAATCAATGTAATACACCACATTAACAAATTGAAAAATAACAGCCACATGATTATCTCAATAGATGCAGAGAAGGCCTTTGACAAAATTCAACATCCATTTATGATAAAAACTCTCCAGAAAGCAGGAATAGAAGGAACATACCTCAACATAATAAAAGCTATATATGACAAACCCACAACAAACATTATCCTCAATGGTAAAAAATTAAAAGCATTTCCCCTAAAGTCAGGAATAAGACAAGGGTGCCCACTTTTACCGCTACTATTCAACATAGTTCTGGAAGATTTGGCCACGGCAATCAGAGCAGAAAAAGAAATAAAAGGAATCCAAATTGGAAAAGAAGTAAAACTCTCACTGTTGCTATTCTTTGTAACTCTGCATTCAAATAGATATGTCTTTCCTTTTCTCTTTTGCTTTTCACTTCTCTTCTTTTCACAGCTATTTGTAAGACCTCCTCCGACAGCCATTTAGATTTTTTGTGTGTTTCCCCTCCCCCCCTTGGGGATGATCTTGATTCCTGTCTTCTGTACAATGTCATGAACCTCCATCCATATTTCATCAAGCATTCTATCAGATCTAGTCCCTTACATCTATTTTTCACTTCCACCATATAACCATAATGAATTTGATTTCAGTTCAGTTCAGTTCAGTCACTCAGTTGTGTCTGACTCTTTGCGATCCCATGAATTGCAGCACACCAGGCCTTCCTGTACATCACCAACTCCCGGAGTTCACTCAGACTCATGTCCATCGAGTCAGTGATGCCATCTACCAATCTCATCCTCTGTCATCCCCTTCTCCTCCTGGCCCAATCCCTCCCAGCATCAAAATCTTTTCCAATGAGTCAACTCTTCGCATGAGGTGGCCAAAGTACTGGATCTTCAGCTTTAGCATCATTCCTTCCAAAGAAATCCTAGGGTTGATCTCCTTCAGAATGGACTGGTTCGATCTCTGTGCAGTCCAAGGGACTCTCAAGAGTCTTCTCCAACACCACACTTCAAAACCATCAATTATTTGGCGCTCAGCCTTCTTCACAGTCCAACTATCACATCCATACATGACTACTGGAAAAAGCATAGCCTTGACTAGACGGATCTTAGTCAGAAAAGTAATGTCTCTGCTTTTGAATATACTATCTAGGTTGGTCATAACTTTTCTTTCAAGGAGTAAGCGTCTTTTAATTTCATGGCTGCAATCACCCTCTGCAGATTTTGGAGTCAACCTAAATGGCCCAGTCATTTTCCCTACTTTATTTAAGTCTGGATTTGGCAATAAGGAGTTCATGATCTGAGCCACAGTCAGCTCCCAGCTAAAGTCATTCCAAAACTACTCCCATCGAGCCATGTGGCAGAACAGTTCTCCTGGTCATACTGCCCTCTGACCCAGTGCCCTTTCCCAATAAAACCTCTTGCTTAGTCAGCATATGTGTCTCTTCAGACAATTCATTTTGAAGTGTTAGACAAGAGCTCAGTTTCGGGCCTTGGAAGGGTCCCCTTCCTGCAACACTCTGACATTGCTTCTAACCTGCCTGAACACTGTCCTGATTGGAAATGACTTTGAGTGACTGCCTGCTGTGAGTGCAAAATTTGTAGCACCATAGATAATATGAGGGAGGAATCTTGAGATGGAGAGGATTCTTTAGACTTAGGAGTCTTGAGTCCCTGGAGAGGGTGTGACCAACCAAGTCCCAGATTTAGCAAGATTTCAAATTTCACATGACAAAACCAACAGCATTAACATGGAATCAGGCTGGCAATTTGGTCACAGATTGATGATCATATCAGTTTGAGTCCACCCTGGGATTATAAGTGGGAATCCCTGAACTGTATCTTGAAGTCTCACCCACTGAGTGGACCTGCTGCCTGGGACCTTTTCCCAACTGGAACTCTGGACTGCTGTCACATGGGACTTCCCAGCACCATTTAAGTCTGGGGGCCATTTGGTGATGTATGTACTGTTGCTCTACTCTGCTGTTCTATGTCTTTTGTTTCCCTTGTAATGTTAATACATTGCAAGTATAGTAGATAGTTCTCTAATAAGAATTTGAATTGTTTATCTGTATATAACAAGTGACTTATTTTGTTAACAAATCATTTGAGCCTGAGTCAAAAGTGAAAACTTTTGGCAAAACATATGCTTGCTCCTTGGAAGAAAAGCTGTGAGAAACCTAAACAGTGTATTGAAAAGCAGAAACATCCCTTTGCTGGCAAAGGCCTGTATAGCCAAAGATATGATTTTTCTAGTAGTCATGTATAGATGTGAGAGCTGGATCGCAAAGAAGGCTGAACACTGAAAAAAATAGTGCTTTTGAACTGGGGTGCTGGAGAAGACTCTTGAGAGTCCTGTCAACTACAAATTGGCACTAACCAAGAACATTGCCAATGACTCAACAATAATGGTATTTGCCATCTGTCTCTGCAGAGATTGAACCTGGTGCTGCTATAGCTGTTGATCTTCAACAGCCTCTGAGGGAGCTGGATGAGGCACTCTGTGCTCCAGGGAATCCAAAGGGACAGGTCTTTAGATAGTTGGATGTTTTTTGTAACAGATTTTATGATCTCAACCCTTGCATCTCCTCATATCTAGATAAGCACTAAGTCCCTTCATGGTGACATCAGTTCCTTATGACTAACAAAAATCTTTTGTAAAATGAGTGCATAATGGCATTGAACTCCCTCTTTGCAAAAACCTTATATATTGACCTTCACCCACTGCCACTTTGGGGCAGTCTCTCAGAGCTATCTGACATGTTGCCTCCCAGGCTGCAACCTTCATTTTGTTCCAAATAAAATTTAATTCAAAACTCTCAAGTTGTGCATATATTTTAGTCATCAGTCCCTTGGACTGCAAGGAGTCAAATCAGTCAATCCTAAAGGAAATCAACCCTGAATTTTCATTGGAAGGACGATGCTGAAGCTGAAGCTCCAACACTTTGGCCACCTGATTTGAAGAGTTTACTCATTGGAAAAGACTCTGATACTGGGAGAGATTGAGGGTGATAGAGAAGGGAACAGCAGAGGATGACATGGTTGGATGGCATTGTCTACTCCGTGGACATGCGTTTGAGCGAACTCCAGGAAATAGTGAAGGACAGGAAAGCCTGGTGTGCTTTAGTCCATGGGGTTGCAGACGTGACTGAGAAACTGTACAACAACATATGATAAATAATCTGCCTGCAATGCAAGAAACCCTGGTTTGACCCTTGGGTTGGGAAGATCACTTGGAGAAGGGAATGGCTACACACTCCAGTATTCTTGCTTGGAGAATCCCATTGACAGAGAAGCCTGTGGACTATAGTCTGATGGGGTATCTAAGAATCGGACATGACTGAGCAACTAAGCACACACATATATAAGTGGATACTCAATAAAGCTTGAGTCTACTTTACTGCAAGACATTAGCCTGAATAATAATATATTACTTTTAATAAAAAAGAGAATATTAAAAAAGGTCCCAATGATATTTAACTATATAATAAAACTCACAGAAATAACTAGATAGAGCATGGGGTGAAGAAATACATCTGCAGTCTAATACTGCAATGTTGTAGGGCATTATATTGCCTCCAAGACTCTGTTCCCAAGTCCACAGTTCCCCTCTTGGAAGTGTGCTCACAACACAGGACATCTCAGAGGCTTCTGGGAATATGACTGATAGAAAGAGCTGGCAGTCATTTCTAAGATGAGGATGATACCCAAAAGGGACACAGAAAACCAAGGTGACAACATTATCATTGGTGACATATTTCACATCATTAAAACATTAAAATAGAGGAACTATGATTCGGGTATCCAAAGTGGAGCCAGGTGGCCATTGTGAATGTGGTTTCAGACACATCCCTGTATCACTGAGAAATTGAGTTTTCTAAACTGTATCAATTTAAGGCTATCACCAGACATTTTTCAAAACAATAACTGATAGCAGTTGCCAGCTGTGAACTTGTAGTTTCAAAAATACCCCCTACTTTGCAACTATGTAATAATTTTGAACTCCAAAGAACCTTTGCTTAAAAAAATACCCCTAGGTCCTGTCAGCTCCAGTCATACTTCTTGACAAACAATTTGCAGTTCTTTGCCTTTAAAAACCTCTCCCAGTCCACTGGAACACTATTCAAGTGTTCTTTGCTTTTAAAAATCTCTCCCAGTCCACTGGAACACAATTCAAGTGTTATTTGAATCTGTGTCTTACAGGCTGCAATCCTAAAAGACCATAGATAGATGTCTCTTATTTTCAAGCAGGTCTCCATTTCCAAAATTTTGGTTAATATCACTCACATTTACTTAACCCATGTTGTGTAGCCCCACCTCCATCCCAAGATCAGTGTTTTATATAGTTCATCTCCTTGAATCCTCACAACTGCCTATAGGAAGGTCCTATTTTCATCCCCATTTTACAGATGAGGCATAAAATGGTTGAGTAACTTGCACAAGGTCACTTGAGAGTTTGTGCTCTTATGCTGCTCATTTTGCCACCCATTTAACTCTAGGATAAATTGAGAGAAAAACTCAGTAGGAGGAGAAGAGGAAAGAATTGCAGGTTTGTATTAAAGCTGTCTTGGGTGTGGTTATAGCTCTGTATCCTACTACTTTTGTGAGTTTGACAAAATTATTTTATCATTTTCTTCTTCTATGAAATGGGGGATAATGCCAGCTGGAAGCTATTATGAGGAGGGGATAAATTATTTAGTGTGACACATCAAGCCCACAGTGCCTGACACACACTGAGCATTCTATATGTGTTAGCTCTTATTATTTTATGGGAAAACACTTTATACAATTTGAACTATGAATATTTTTAATTCCACAATGGCAAGACAGTAACATGGACCATCATTTAAGAAAATATATTGACAAGCTGTCACACATGATTGACTATAAGAAACATCTCAGTTTCAGTGAGTTAAAATGCTAAATACAGTGTAGTATACCTATGGACAAACAATCTAAAAGAATCTAAAATCCCCTCCCCCCCCATCACCCACAACAAGGAAGAAAGCAATACAAACAGAGTGTCAAGTTTATGAGGAGCCAAGGACCACAAAGGAACCAAAGAACAAAACACAGGTGCTCACTGGCAAGCTCTCTGCTGGTAGGAGGTGATTTCAGGCAATTAGGCCACACCAGTCTCTTCATTTGTGGAGCCACAGAGTTCAATAATGGCAAACTCTGGCCCTACCTCTCAAAGTAAAAAGAGGCAATGATAAAGTCAGTGACTAATTCTTTAGGTGAGCCTTGAAAATAACACAATTTGGATTCTGTGAGTAATCCATGAACTGGAGGAGACTACTGTGTGGATCACAGCAAACCGGAAAATTCTAAAAGAGATGGGAATGTGAAACCACCTAACCTGCCTCCTGTGAGACCTGTATGCAAGTCAAGAAGCAACAGTTAGAACTGGACATGAAACAGTGGACTATTTCCAAATTGGGAAAGGAGTATATCAAGGCTTTATATTGTTACCCTGCTTATTTAACTTATATGCAGAGTACATCATGTGAAATGCTGGGCTGGATGAAGCACAAGCCAGAATCAAGATTACCAGGAGAAAATATCAATACTCTCAGAAATGCAGAGGAAACCACTCTCATGGCAGAAAATGAAGAGAAATAAAAGAGCTTCTTGAGGAAGGTGAAAGAGGAGACTGAAAAAGCTGGATTAAAACTCAACACTCAAAAAAATGAAGATCATGGCATCCATTCCCATCACTTCATGGAAAGTAGATGGGGAAACAATGGAAACAATGACATACTTTATTTTCTTGGGCTCCCAAATCACTGAGGATCGTGACTGCAGCCACGAAATTAAAAGACACTTGCTTCTTCGAATAAAATGTATGACAAACCTAGAACACATATTAAAAAGCAGACATTACTTTGCCTACTAAGGTCCATATAGTCAAGGCTATGGTTTTTCCAGTAGTCTGTATGGATGTGAGAGCTGGACAACAAAAAAAGGCTGAGCACCGAAGAATTTATACCTTCGAACTGTGGTACTGGAGAAGACTCTTGAGAGTCTTTTGGAAAGCAAGGACATCAAACCATTCAATACTAAAAGAAATCAACCCTGACTATTCATTGGAAGGACTATGCTAAGCTAAATCTCCTATACTTCAGCCATCTGATGCAAAGAATTAACTCATTGGAGAAGACCCTGATACTGGGAATGATTGAAGGCAGGAGAAGAACGGGATGACAGAGGATGAGATGGTTGGATGGCATCACTGACTCAATGGATGTGAGTTTGAGTAAACTCTGGGAGACAGTGAAGGACGGGGAAGTCTGGCATGCTGCAGCCCATGGGGTGGCAAAGAGTCAGACATGAGTGAACAACAGCAACATTTCCCTGGTGGCTCAGAGGTTAAAGTGTCTGCCTCCAATACGGGAGACCTGGGTTCGATCCCTGAGTTGGGAAGATCCTCTGGAGAAGGAAATGGCAATCCACTCCAGTATTCTTGCCTGGAGAATCCCATGGATGGAGAAGCCTAGTAGGTTACAGTCCATGGGGTCACAAAGAGTCAGACACGACTGAGCGACTTTACTTTCAAGAGAGGAAAAAGCAGTGCACTCAGAGCCTGGAGACTCTTGTCTTGGCCTCCAGCTTTCTCCCTAATTTCTTACAGAACTTGGGTTGGTTGGTTTACCTTTGAACCTCACTTACCTGGCTACCACTAAAGGGCTGAAGAATGAAACAATGAGGTATTTGGGGGCTCTGAACAAGTATGTGTCTTCACCTAATGCTACCGTAAAACAGGTAAACTGAAGATGATATTAGGAAACTGGACTTCCCAACACTTCAAGCATTTCTGACCTGTTCCCTGGACATTTCTGGCCTTTTGCTGCCTGAGCCTTCCACCTGAAAATAAACTAACAAACCAGAGCAAAATTTCTTCCTAAAGCAGATTCAACCCTAATATATCTGAGATCCTTCTTTCATCCATAAAGTACACTGGAAGAGATTCTGCAGTCCAAACTCTTGTTTTAGTTTGTTTCCTATTGTTAATGCTGGTTATTTAAAGGGTCACTCACAAGGAAACAGATGAGAGAGACATTTCAGCAAAACAACAAAAAGAACAATTTCTAAATTCCTGAATGAGCCCACAAATTGTCTAGAAGTGACTTATATAAAAGGACTGATATTTGTAAAGTAAGTAGCTGCCAAGGAGCATGAAATAATAAGACACAAATCACAAATAAAGTACTGAAAAATTCAGAACAGAGGTACTAGCTTCATAAATAATGAACTTCAACTCAAATGTATATCCATTCACTTGGTCCATTGCTGGGAGGAATGAAAAGGTGAATATGTCACAATTCTTGGGCTGGTGGATTCTCATATTCTTGTGAGGCAGAGAAAAAGCAGAAAGACTCCTTTACTACATGGCTGCCAGTGTAGAGCATTAAAGTAGAGGTATTAATACAACAAAGATTACTTGAAGAAGCAGAGAGTCTTAATTTGAGCTGAAGGCCTTGTGAAAAGACCTGTGGAGAAGAATACAAGAGTGGAATAGCTTTTTAACAGTTCAACAGAATGAGAGAAGAGGAATTGACATTCTAGGTGACTGAGGCAGCAGGAGCCAAATCCCTGATTCAGGACAATAATTCAGAGGATGATGACTCCAAAATGGATTTCATGTCTATATGTGTGTTGTAAAAGAGAGAGACAGATGCAGAGAGACAAGAGAGACAGACAGACAGACAGATGGACATACACACACAGAGAAAATGACTGTATCGTATATGCAGTGCAAAGCAATGAATTTGTTTTGAGGAGGAAGTGACATGACAAAATTAAAAGCTATTGTTTTCCAAATGAACCAAAGCTATTGCTCATCTCCACAAAACTATATACTCTTTGATAATAATACCAAGCCACTATTTACTGAGCATCCACTGTTGCTAGCATTTTACAATTGTGTCCCATTTATTCATCACCACAACCATCTTAAACATATTATTATGCCCATTTGTAGATGAGGCCACTGAGGTTCTGAGAAAGGATATAATCTGTCTATCATGGCAGAGGAGCAAGAACTAAAGAAAAGGCTACCAGAGTCTAAAGACTGCTTTATCCCACCTGCAGTATAGACTTTTTACAATGTGTTACTGATTTTATCAGGAAAAAAAAAACTTCTATTTTAACAGAGCCTTGGATGAGAATTACCATTATTCGCATAACTCTTCACAGTTCACTCATAATCCTGAACACAATACCATAAGGTTTAAGGTAATAAATTGTTCCAGGAAAGGATACTCCCCCAATTTACCTGTCATGATATGGCTCACTCATGAATTTTTTTTCTTTCTTTCTTTTTTTCTATTCCAGCAACAAACTATTGTTGGGTTTCGGGGAAGTACAACAATATCACATTCCGTTCTTATTGTCATTCTTATAGGCTGCTGCTGCTGCTAAGTCACTTCAGTTGTGTCTGACTCTGTGCAACTCCATAGACAGAAGCCCACCAGGCTCCCCCGTCCCTGGGATTCTCCAGGCAAGAATACTGGAGTGGGTTGCCATTTCCTTCTCCAATGTGTGAAAGTGAAGTCGCTCGGTTGTGTCTGACTCTTCACGACCCCATGGACTGTAGCCTACCAGGCTCCCCTGACCATAGGATTTTCCGGGCAAGAGTATTGGATCAGGTTGCCATTGCCTTCTCCCATTCTTATATAAAAGGGTGAAAAATGAAGTGGTCTGTATTTGTGTTCTGACTGTTATTAAAGACAGCAGACAAGACAGGCATATTATTCTGCTCCCATAATTTATGATTTTCTGTCTAGTCTGCAGGAATAAGTATGATAACAATCCTTCTGATTTTGTGATAGGGTCTTACCTTAGAAAACAACTCATTTTTAGCACAGCTAAGGTTAAGATTGAATGGGAAACTCAGGACTTACTCATTCGCTGGCATCACTGAATTAGCTGTGAGGCCTACTTTCTGAAACTCAGGTAAAAGGGTCTCAATAAGCTCATATTACCCTTTTCTGAATATTATAACTGTGACCTGCAACTATAGATATTATTATGTAAAGCATGAAACAGAGAAGGAAAGAAACTACTCATCAAAGATCTCTCTGGAAGTCTCCATCACAAATGCAAATCATATAAGTTTTTGAATTCTAGGTGGGCACCTGGAATCTTATAGTTTTGTAGCTTGTAGTTTTTTTAGGGGAAGATTAAAAATAAAGAAAACTATACATGGTCTCTTTTGCTGTCTTGCATAGGGGGTCATTGTTACTGTCTTTCTAAATTATACATATATATATATATATATGCAACATTGTATATATATATATATATATATATATACACACACACACAGCATTGAAACATGTATATTACCATACATAAAACAGACGACCAGTGCAAGTTTAGGCAGGACACTCAAAACTGGTGCTTTGGGACAACTCAGAAGGATGGGGTGGGGAGGGAGGTGGGAGGGGGTTTCAGGATGGGAGGACCCATGTACACCCGTGGCTGATTCTGGTCAATGTATGACCAAAACCACCACAATGTTGCAAAATAATTGATCTCCAATTAAAATAAATTAATTATAAAAAATAAAATAAAACTCTGTTTTCCACTTTGGTCTTCTCTGATGGCTCAGCTGGTAAAGAATCTGCCTGCAATATGGGAGACCTGGGTTCAATCCCTGGGTTGGGAAGATCCCTTGGAGAAGGGAAAGGCTATCCACTCCAGTATTCTGGCTTGGAGAACTCCATGGATTGTATAGTCGACACGATTGAGTGACTTTCGCTTTTACTTTTTCACTATATTCTCCATTTTAGTGAGCAAGCGAGAAGGTCCAATGACATTACAATCAGAAGTGAAACATGCTGATAAGAGCTTCATTTTATGCTGAGAAGGCACAGTGCAATTTATCTGGTATTCTTACCTTGTTTGCTTTGTGCAGGCCATTCCCACTGGGAGTAGACAGAAACCGTGTCCTTGCAGAGGCAAGGAATCCCCAGAGCTCACCCTTTCCACCAATTTTCACCTCTCCAGCTACAAAACCTCAACTGCTGTGCTCCAGTTATAGCTCAAAATGTTAGTCCTTTCATTATACACAGTCCAAAAGTGGAATATAAAAGTTGTTTACAAGGGCCAGCCAAGACATAATTCTGAAAGTTGACTTTGAGAGCTCCTTCTACCTTCACACATTTTCATTCTTTGAACCTGAAGCACAGTCTTATTTTTATAACAGCTAGCACAGGAAGATATTAAAACATTTGCTCCGATGTACCTTGGTTCCCATCTCAGCTAGAATACTGTAAATGTTGTGGCCAGCACATTTGTGCAGTCCCCATGTCATAATGAAATGATTTTTGTGGCTAGTAAGGGGAAGGTGAAGACAGACTTCAAATCTATGTCATGTGATGTAGTAATGGAGAGGATAAGTGCTGAAGTCAAAGCAATGTTGATTCCTAGAGCTGCTTGTAACTCCCGTGAATGAGTTAGCCTCTTAAAATCTCGAAGTTCCTCTGTATAAAATGGGAACAACAATAGTACCTGCCAGATAGGATTTGGTGTGGATTAAATAAGACGGGTAAAGCAAATAGTAAGTGCCCAATAAAAGTTAGGTATTAATGTTAACTCTTCTGCATCAGGGCTGGGTTTTGGAATTTATGGCAAATTGCAATTTTGTAACCATATCCTCCTGTTATAATAACTTACTTCTTAAAACAACTTTATTGAGACATCATTGACACATAAAAGTTATATTTGATGTTTTGATATATATATATGTGGTAAAAAGATCACTAGAATCAAGCTAAATAATTTAGCCATTATCATGTTATCATAGTTATCATGTTGTGTGTTATGTATACATCTTGAGAAGATTAAATTTAAGTTTTATTACCCTCTTAGCAAAATATATAATACAATACTAAACTCTGCTAACCATGCTATACATTAGTTCTCCAGAATTCATTCATCTGCATAAATGAAACTTTGTACCATTTGACCAACATCTCTTCATTTCCCCCCTCCTCCTCTGGCAACAACCAGTTTGCTTCTACCAGTTTGCCTATCTTAAATTCACATATAAATGAGATAAAACAATATTTGTCTTTCTATGTCTATCTTATTTCACTTAGCATAATGCTTTTCAGATTTATCCTTGTTATCTCAAATGAGAGAATTTCCTTCTTCTTTAAGGTTGAATGATATTCCTGTGTGTGTGTATGTGTGTGTGTGCATGTATGTGTGTGTGAGAGAGACATTTTCTTTATATATTTATCCATCAAAACCTAGGTAGTTTCCATATCTTGGTTTTTGTGAATAAAGCCACAATGAACATGAGGATGCAGATATCTCTTTGAAATCTTGTTTTCATTTCCTTGGGATATATACCCAGAAGTGGAATTGAAAAATCAAGTGGTAGTTCTAGTTTCAATATTTTGAGGAACTTCCACTTTCTTAAGATAACTCAAAATTAATAATGGTGAACTCTAGCTTATGCTTCTTTTATTAAAGGATTCTAGGCTATGGTAAGATTACATTCCTTCTTAGCCTTATTTGTGAGTGAGTGAAATCAGGACCTGGCACACTGTCCACATCCTGTGCTGTTAGGACCTCTCTGGTCTCCATGTTTGTTATTCTTTTCCCTCATAATAGAATTACTTGACATCCAGAAGGGTGCCTGGAATTATACTTTTGGCTGGGTTTGGAAATAACCTTGGAGGATCCACCCAACTAGTAAGACATATGATTTCTTTTGCCACATATCACAATGGTCACTGAAAATACGAGTTATGAGAGCTGGGTTCAAGTCCTGCTCCACTCCCTGTTGACATTCTTTTTAGTGCTCAGTCGTGTCTGACTCTTAGTGACCCTATGATCTCTCCATGGAATCCTCTAGACAAGAATACTGGAGTGGGTTGCCATTCCCTTTTCCAGGGGATCTTCCCTACCGAGAGATCAAGCCCCAGTCTCCTGAATTGCAAGCAGACTCTTTACTGTCTGTTACAAGGGAAAATGCCTATTGACATAATCTTGAACAAATTATACAATCTCTCTGAGCCTTGATTTTCTTATTCAAAAATTGAAATGATATTTTATTCGTTTAACAGTTTTTTTAAGACTAAAAGACATAACACAAAAGAACATTATCAACTGTAAAGAACTACATAAATATTCAGTTCAATTCAGTTGCTCAGTCATGTCTGACTCTTTGGGACCCCATGAATCGCAGCACACCAGGACTCCATATCCATCACCAACTCCCAGAGTTCATTCAGACTCACACCCATCGAGTCAGTGATGCCATCCACCCATCTCATCCTCTGTCGTCCCCTTCTCCTCCTGCCCCCAATCCCTCCCAGCATCAGAGTCTTTTCCAATGAATCAACTCTTCGCATGAGGTGGCCAAAGTACCAAATTTTCAGCTTTAGCATTCCTTTCAAAGAAATCCCAAGGTTGATCTCCTTCAGAATGGACTGGTTGGATCTCCTTGCCGTCCAAGGGACTCTCAAGAGTCTTCTCCAACACCACAGATCAAAAGCATCAATTCTTCAGTGCTCAGCCTTCTTCACAGTCCAATTCTCACATCCATACATGACTACTGGAAAAACCATAGCCTTGACTAGACGGACCTTAGTCGGCAAAGTAATGTCTCTGCTTTTGAATATGCTATCTAGGTTGGTCATAACTTTTCTTCCAAGGAGTAACCGTGTTTTAATTTCATGGCTGCAATCACTATCTGCAGTGATTTTGGAGCCCCCCAAAACATAAATATTACTTACTACTTTTGTAAGCAGGACCAACACTGTCTGATCAGTTTCCTATATTGAAAATTCTGAGGGTTTCTGTGCTGAAGATTGCCTACATAAAATTAAATGTTTTTCTTATGCAAGTTCAGAGCAATAAGGTTGAATGAGGAAAGGATACAATGGTGAGAGGCAAGAGACTGCTGTACTGGGTCATGGCAGGCCACACAGCTATGGAACGTCGATTGTGCAAGGAGAGAGTAAGTTCACTTACTTCTAATTTATTAAAATTGAACTTCTTCACAGTTTTTCTTCTTTATGTGAACTTATCCCACTTCATCCTTATACTCTTTTCAAATCCAAATTCTGGAAGCCTTTCTTTTCTGGTCTATTGAAATACCTTGGACTTATAACTCATCAAATATTAATTTTAAATGGTATACAATTTTAGGGGACACAGCACCAGCCTCACAAAATTAGTCCTTTCCATTTGGAACCATCCAATTATGGAGAGGTTCAGGCACAACCAGATTTGGAGTTCTCTTTACCAGTCCAAGAAGCCCCGTTTGCAGCATTCTCTCTCTGTTTTTTTTTTTTTTTCCTTTCTTGAAACACTTGTCAAGTTAAGTGGCTGAAAGTAGGACTACAAGCAGTGATTGGGAAAATGGGACAATTGTGAAATATATATTTTGATGCCATGGTGGAGGTGGACATGCCATTTCATGCAGAAGATCTGCAAGGATAAATACCTGAGGCAAAGAACTGACTGGTGAAGGAGAGTTGGCTATTATCCACACTTACTGCTCTGAGAAAGTCTGGGGTCATATAGAATGGAGTATGACTGAGCACACACAGAAGAATATTGGTGGTGGTTGTTTAGTTGTTAAGTTGTGTCTAACTCTTTGAGAACCTGTAAACCCTAGCCCGTGGGAATTCCCAGGCAGGAATACTGAAGTGGGTTGCCATTTCCTTCTCTAATAGATATTCCCAATTGAGAAATTGAACCTGCTTCTGCTGCAGTGGCAGGAGGATTCTTTATTGCTGAGCCACTGGGAAAAGCCATTGTCCCTAGTGTTAGCAGTCCCAAATATTAATCAGTAATGCCAAACTTGGAGGACCACCAGCAAGTGTGCTTTTTCTACCTCATAGACTTTACCCATGCAGCAGAAACACATTATAAACTTGGTAAACATACAGTGATATATATGCCAATGTCAGCATAGCAGCTATTGATTGCTGTCCTCCATTAAAATACTGGGAGTATTCAGTCACCCTCTGTGAAGCTTACACAAACCACTGGACCAATCTTAGGAGGGAAGAAACCAAAAGGAAGAAAGAATTCAACCTTCTTCAAGGAAAGAATCCAGCTTTCCTTGAATCATGAGAAAAGGAGCATCAAACACAATAAGTTAAAAAATAACAATGAAAAGGCAGAGAAAGACTACACAAATGAAGGAACAAACTAGAAACACAGAAGTCCAAATAAATGAAGAAGAAATAGGCAAACTACCTGAAAAAGAATTCAGAATAATCATAATAAAGATGATCAAAACCTTGAAAATGAAATGGAGAAAATGCAAGAATCAATTAATAATGACCAGAAGAATTAAAGAATAAACAGTTTGCTTTTTTGCATCCCCTCCCCGCCCCCCAGGGATGGTCTTCATCCCTGTCTCCTGTACAGTGTCACAAACCTCTGTCCATAGTTCATCAGGCACTCTGTTTATCAGATCTAGTTCCATAAACATATTTGTCACCTTCACTGTATAATTATAAGGGATTTTATTTAGGTCATACCTGGACTGTCTAGTGATTTTCCCCATTTTCTTCAATTTAAGTCTGAATTTGGCAATAAGGTGTTCATGATCTGAGCCACAGTCGGTTCCTGGTCTTGTTTTTGCTGACTATATAGAGTTTCTACATCTTTGGTGCAAAGAATATAATCAATCTGACTTTGGTGTTGGCCATCTGGTGATGTCCATTTGTAAAGTCTCCTCTTGTGTTGTTTGAAGAGGGTGTTTGCTATGACCAGTCCATTTGTAGTCTTCTCTTGTTTGTTGGAAGAGAGTGTTTGCTATGACCAGTGCATTCTCTTGGCAAAACTCTATTAGCCTTTGCCCTGTTTCATTCTGTACTCCAAGCCCAAATTTGCCTGTTACTCCAGGTGTTTCCTGACTTCCTACTTGCATTCCAGTCCCCTATAATGAAAAGGACACCTTTTTGGGATGTTAGTTCTAAAAGGTCTTGTTCAGTTCAGTTCAGCCCCTCAGTTGTGTCTGACTCTTTGTGACTCCATGAATCGCAGCATGCCAGGCCTCCCTATCCATCACCATCTCCCAGAGTTCAATCAAACTCACGTCCATCGAGTCGGTGATGCCATCCAGCCATCTCATTCTCTGTCATCCCCTTTTCCTCTGCCCCCAATCCCTCCCAGCATCAGAGTCTTTTCCAATGAGTCAACTCTTCGCATGAGGTGGCCAAAGTACTGGAGTTTCAGCTTTAGCATCATTCCTTCCAAGAACACCCAGGGCTGTAGGTCTTCATAAAACCATTCAACTTCAGGTTCTTCAGTGTTACTGGTCATTGCATAGACTTGGAGTTTTATTTGGTGTGTGGTTGGGGAAGATATTCTTGAAAGATGGTTTCAAGAGGAGGTACCTGTGTTGCTCAGTTTAAACACTGTGTGTGGACAGTCTCAGGGTGGAAGGCACTAGGATGATTTTGCTTGAGCAGGTGTAGAGAAATAGTAATTATCCAAGATGGCCTGTTCAGGCTCTGTCACCACATGTTCTGTAAACAATGACTTTACATCATTATATAATAGCTGAGATCATTTATAACAATGCAAATGTGCATCATGTGGTAAGCCCTTGGCATGTGCCCCCTTTTGTTCTGTGTATGTATACAAACACCATCTGAAAATCCCTTGTGGCTGTATTAGCTACTGTGAATAAAGTATTCCTGCCTTGCTTCTGTGTCAATGATTAGTGAGTAAAGCATGTCTGCAGTTCCTATAGCTTTTCATATTTTCTTCCAGCCTCTCTGCTTGAGCCTTGCCTACCCTGGATTCAGTAATCAGCAAGACAACTGGCATAGTCAGCAGTACTCATTAGGAGGGGAACCTGAGGCTTCAATGGATAGAGGAAGCCAATGGCTAACATGTGGTACCTGGTGGCCATGGTCCTCTCAGCGGAGGCCTTGATGGAAGACTGGGAGTCAATGAATGGGTCAATGGTTAGCCTTGAAAAGGTGTTTCAGGTGGTGAGCTCCTGTTTGCCTAACAAAGCAGCACATACTCCTGCTGGTACCATGGGGTGGATTTTCCTGACTGGCCTGAAGGCTAACATGGATAATGCCCTCCATGATTCTGTGCAAGTGCATAAACTGCAGATAAGGGAGGAAGTACTAGAAGAACATATGTGTTTACTGGAGCAAGAATGCGTAGCCTTGATGAACCCAGTGCCTAAGACAATGAGGTAATAAGGGATCGTGACAATGAACATTATGAGACCACGGGTCCCTTTTTTTTAGCAAGGCCTGTTGTGCAACAGAAGATGAAATATGAGCAACCTTTGGCCCGGGGTGGGGGGCATCCCCAAGAAGCCTCCAGTGTGACTGAGTATATGACTTATTGACCATATTCCAAGGTAGAATTGGTTGATTTGGGTAAGCAATTTTGGCAGCAGCAAGAGGAATCCTTGGAAGCTTGGCTTTTGCGACCCTAGGGCACAGGGTTGATGGTATTATTTGTTCCGGGGATAAAATAGAACAGTTGGCATCTATAACCACTAACTTCTCATTGAGACAAAGATTACAGAATGCTAGGTGACTCAGGTAGGGGGCACCTAACCAAACACATACTCTGATGGAATGATTAACACTGCCATCCAATCTGTGTGGACAAATGTGGGAGAAATCCCAGACACTATGAGTAAGTGACATACCTTTTGCCAAGTTAACTCAAGGTGAGAGAGAATTGTACATGAAACAGGCTATGTTTAACCTAAATATTCAAGGCCCTGACAATGAGCATTTTACAGGTGACATGTGAGATGCCATTTTGACCAATGCCCTGTCTACCACTTTCAGGTCCTTTACTGCTATTCTTAAGCCCTATGTGGGCTGCCCCATCTACAAAGTGACCATGATGTTGGCAAGTTTGAGAAAAGTAGAGGGATGGTGGCAGGCAAAGGGGATTAGAAGCATGAAGACCCTGAAGGAGGGCTGAGCTGGCAAAGCCCTCATCTGGGTGATGCAAATGTGGGCCAATTTGCCAGCAGTGGGAGTTGACAGAAATAAAATTGATCAACAGCCCAGTGTGATACTTCTAGAGCTATGGAGGCAACTGAGACCAAGCAGCAGTTTACCAAGTGTGGGAAGCATCCACAGCAAGAGATACAGGTGGTTTATTTAGAAGATTTTATGGTGCCCATGGATGTTGCTTCACATGTCCTTTTCCCTTTGAATGGGGCTCAGGCCAATGTGCCAACCTGAAGAGCCCAAGTGGGGACCAAAGGCCCCATGTAGAGCTTGCAATTCTCTGTCACAGGCTAATGCACAGAGAGTAATGGCTCTGGTTGACTCTTGTTGAATGCAGTCTTATATGCAGCAAGCCAAAGCAGTTTCCCAGTCCTAGTGCACAAACTGATAGCTATGGCAGCCAAACAGTTAAGGTAAAGGCTGTGTCCTTACCTTTGGAAACCGGACAGCTCCCTGTGTAGAGTTATACTGTAAAGACAGTGTCCTTACCTTTCGAAATTGGATGACTCCCTGTGCAGGTGTATGCTGTGTATGTATTACCCAACCCTGGAATATATCTTGGGTACAGATGTTCTTCAAGGCCTAACGATGCAAATATCTGTAGGGGGATTTTGCCTCCGAGTGCATAGGTAAAGGCTGCTGTGAGAGCGTACATGAAGCATACCTCACAGTTACTGCCAGAACCATGGAAGTTAACAGCTATGAGACAGTATTGTCTACCAGTTGGCCATGAAGAAATAGGGGCCACCATTGTGCTGGCAAAAGTGAGCATTGTATGGGCTTCTCATAGGCTAATTCCCTCATGTAGCCTATTCAGAAACCAGACGGATCATGGTGAATGACTATCAACTACAGAGAATTGAATAAGGTGCTGCCACCTATGCATGCTGACATGCCATTGATTTCTGATTTGATGGATCTATTTGTGGATGTATTGACCACAGTGTTGGGCACTAATTACTATGCGGTGGCCTTAGCTAATGCTTTTTTCTCTATAACTATAGATGAGAGCCAATATCAATTTAAATTCACTTGGTAGGGAAGCCAATGGATATTTCAGGTCCTTCTCCAAGGATATTTGCACAGCCCAACATTATGTCACAGCCTGGTTGCAGAAGAATTGTTGAAATGGAAGCATCCAACATCAGTGAAATTTTCTATTATATTGATGATGTGCTATTAACTTCTGATTCTCCTGCAGATTTAGAACAGTGTGCACCAAGCTTATAGAACATTTGGAATCATGGGAGTGGGCTGTGAAAGCAACAGCAATCCCCTCTTTCAAGGGATGGGTCCAGTGCTGAGAGATGGGGTTTTTTTGGGTCCTTAATGAAAAGCCCTGCAGGTGTGCAATTGCCCCTGTGGAGGCTCTCTTGCATCCCACTACTGGCTCCAACTGGTCATGGACAGATAGTGGGTTGGACTTGGCCATGAACGATAAAGGCACCCCACATGCAGTGGGTGACTCTTCTAGCCTTGTGGGGGTAAGGACTGCAACATGAGTTCCAGGTTGTACACTGGGTAATGAGTGCCTGGTCCCTTGTGAGAAAGTCAAGTTTCCAGTACTTGGCATTGGGTTTTGCTATGTATTGGAGGTGTAACTTGCACCCTAGTAGTTTGTTGCTGTGGTATGTGGGTCCAAGGGTCAGTGTTACTTGTCAAGTGAGCATTGTGGAAGATAGACTGCACAAAGATGGCAAAGAGAGAGACCCTGAAGGGTAGAATGTAGAGAAATAACAATTAGCCAAGATGGCGGTGGTCTCGCTCCCTCGACCCAAGTTCTGTAAACAATGCCTTGAGGCTGCATTAGTCACTGTGAATAAAGCAGGTCTGTCTTGCTGCTGCATCAGCCATTAGCAAATAAAGCATGTCGTGGTTCCTGAGGCTCCTCATCTTTTCTTCCAGCTTCCTGGTTCGTGCCTTCACAGCAGGGGACCCTCAGTGTAAAAACAATGGGAAGACTCAGTTTGGATACTGGGTGGTTAGTCTCAGTTTAGCAACTGGGAAGTCTTGCTCAGTTCAACACTGAATAAGGTGGGTTGCTAAGAGGGAAGACTGGCCTATTGTTTTTCCTCGAATTTGCTACCTTACGAGAGTTTTTTGAAATAAAACTGAAATCTTATGAGAGCTTCTGAGCTCCAAAGAAGGGACTCTCTCTTCCTGGGCTGCAACAATTTTCTTATGCAACTGAGAAGCTTGCGAGAGTGGTGGAGGCTGGATCTTATGCTGCATAGCTTGTCTGTTAGGGAAACCCACTCATATAATTACCGGCCTGATTAAGCAGGGACACACATAAGAATTGGCCATTTCATGATCCAAGCACCCGTGAAAGTCTTATACTCCCCTGGGAGACCCAAAGAACATAAGATGGGGCTAAAGCAACTCTGGAGCAAAACCAGAGAAGTTAAGCTGCCATACATCACACATTGGCCCACCACAAAATCATCATTAGCAATTTTATTTCAACAAACTGACATCAAAAATGGAAAATAAAGATTTCAAAATAAAATAAAAAGGAATGACAGGTTGCCAATACTCCAGCTGTGTAAATGTACATGAAAAATTTACAAGTGTTTGCTTGATTGGAAACTGGAGAAAATATTGTCTCGGAAATTAAGGAGTTTTTTGTTTGTTTGTTTATTTTTCATTGTGTATGCAGTTAAACTTAAAAGCTGGCTTGGTAAAACATTAAATAAAGGTCTTCTAGGGGAATGCACACATTTCTCTGTGTCATTGAGATGTAATTTTTATTTTTTTTTTCCAATCTGATCTTCCTAGGCCATTCTATATTTGTGTATTTTGTTTGTTCAGGTTTTTCAAAAGTTTGCCTTGAAAGTAAGACCCTCTGAATTTAGGTTAAATCCTCCCGGACTCTCTTATGGGGAGGACTTTTGCATCTTAAGGACTTCCCTTGTGGCTCAGCTGGTAAAGAGTCTGCCTGCAATGCCAGAGACTTAGGTTCAGTCCTTGGGTTGGAAAGATCTCCTGGAGAAGAGAAAGGCTATCCACTCCAACAAGAATAATTAGAGAGAATTCCCTAGACTGTATAGTCCATGGGGCTGCAAAGAGTTGGACACGACTGAGCAACTTTCACTTCACTTTGCATCTTAATAGTTTGAATCTCTGTTGAGATGTATTTTGTGTGCTAAGTCACTTCAAAAGTGATAAGTCATGTCCAACTCTTTGCAAACCTATGGACTGAAGCCCATCAGGCCCCTCTGTCCATGGGATTCTCCATGTAAGAGTACTGGAGTAGATTGCCATGCCTTCTCAAGAGATATATTTTACTGGTGGACAAATGATGGATCCTTTTTAAAATTAAAGAGACTAACAAATTGGTCAATCTTGAGAACTCTCATTATAAACAACTGTTTAATTGGTACATATAAAACAAAAGTCAAATTAAAGGTGTGAAAATTATAATAATTAACCAGAAAACTTCCATAGTTTTAAAACAAGTAAGTAAAAACTGGTTTGAGAAGCTTCATCTGTGGTCTTTGCTTCCCCTCACTGGCTCTTATAGATGCTAATAAGAACATTAGAATAATTATAATGTCAATAGGAAAACTTGAAAGGAAAGTCTGCCTATAATTTCCAACAAGGTACATTTTAAAAGGAGTTATCTCAAATGAATAAAGAAATTTTTGAACAGTTATTTAGAATGGGATAAATAGACATTTATGTAATTAAAGCAAGATTTGATATTACTACACTGCTGCTGCTAAGTCACTTCAGTCGTGCCCGACTCTGTGTGATCCCATAAAGGGCAGCCCACCAGCCTCCCCCGTCCCTGAGATTCTTCAGGCAAGAATACTGGAGTGGGTTGCCAGTGCCTTCTCCACCTAAGGTTAATGGACCAAAAAGGACCTCTTACTAGTCCCCAACAATAAAAACTGAATGAGATTGTTCTATTTACCTCAGTTTTTAAAAATATATATTTAAGAAGCATGAAAAATTTACACTGAGATATTTGACCAGCAATTATTTGGGACAATTGAGCCAAAGGGCCTGACCTTCTTGGCTCAATCCCACTGTGGGGATTACAGAGCTTTTTATATAAAGTAGGTAAATGGACAGTCAACAACAACAACAACAAACTTCTAAAACCCCTCTTCTAAGACCAAAACTTGTGGATAGGATCCTAATGAAATCCTAATCCTCAAGTTAAAGGTTTGAAAGTTAACAGAATTTAGGCAAAACTATTATGACCAACCTAGACAGCATATTAAAAACACAGACATTATTTTTCCAACAAAGGTCCATCTAGTCAAGGCTATGGTTCTTCCATAGTTATGTATGGATGTAAGAATTGGACTGTAAAGAAAGCTGAGCACCAAAGAATTGATGCTTTTGAACTGTGGTGTTGGAGAAGACTCTTGAGAGTCCCTTCGACTGCAAGGAGGTCCAATCAGTGTATCTTAAACGAGATCAGTCCTGGGTTTTCATTGGAAGGACTGATGTTGAGGCTGAAACTCCAATACTTTGGCCACCTCATGCAAAGAGTTGACTCATTGTAAAATACCCTGATGCTGGGAAAGATTGAGGGCAGGAGAAGGGGATGACAAAGGATGAGATGATTGATGGCATCACCGACTCAATGGACATCAGTTTGAGTAGACTTTGACAGTTGGTGATGGACAGGGAGGCCTGGCATGCTGCAGTCCATGGGGTCACAAAGAGTAGGCCACAACTGAGTGACTGAATTGAACTGAACTGATTCAACAATATAATTAAACAAGAGCAGCAACCATCTTATATAAAGCCAATTTTAAATACACAAATTTTATATCAGTCCAGTTCAGTTCAGTCGCTCATTCGTATCCGACTCTTTGCGACCCCATGTACTGCAGTATCAGTCCTCAAAATGAATATTCAGGACTGATTTCCTTTAGGATTGACTGACTTGATTTCCTTGCTCTCCAAGGGACTCTTAAGAGTCTTCTCCAACACCACATTTCAAAAGCATCTATTTTTTGATGCTCAGCTTTTTTTATAGTCCAACTCTCACATCCATATATGACTACTGGAAAAATCATAACTTGACTACACAGACCTTTTTTGGTAAAGTAATGCCTCTGCTTTTTATTATGCTGTTTAGGTTTCTCATAGCTTTTCTTCCAAGGAGAGAACATCTTTTAATTTTTGGCCGCAGTCACCATCTGCAGTTATTTTGGAACCACAAATAACAAAGTCTCTCACTGTTTCCATTGTTTCCCCATCTATTTGCCATGAAGTGATGGGACCAGATGCCATGATCTTAGTTTGCTGAATGTTGAGTTTTAAGCCAACTTTTTCACTCTTCTTTTTCATTTCATCAAGAGGCTTTTTAGTTCTTTTTTATTTATTTTTTTAAAATTTTATTTAATATTTATATATTTGGTTCTTTTTATTTATTTATTTATTTTTATTGTGTAATAGACAAGACATATAGACTCTCACCAATAGAAAATCCCATGGAGAGAGGAGACTGGCAGGCTATAGTCCATGGGGTTTCAAAGAATTGGACACAACTTAGCTACTGAACAAACACATGAAATATTAACTAAACGTACTGAGGAAGCAAATAGGTTTCCTGAGCCATAAAATACATAAAAACTGAGAACTAACACGCAAGGGCTAATAGAAATAAAAATAGTGATTTTGCTTTTATTTAATTTTTAGACTGAGAAAGATTTTTGCTCAGTGCCTCAAGTAAACCTTTAAAGGTGTGATAAACTAAATTTCTAGAACCTGCAATTCATATAATAAGATTCAGTTTAGTTAGAAATCTTGTCACTGATTTTAGTAACTTTAGGCGACAGAATTAGAACTGTTCTTTGGGAAACTAAAAGCAATTGCCTTTGTCTTGCAAGTATCTAAAAACCAGAAATATAAATGCTGGCCAAAAGGACCTGAATTAGTTCAAATAGGCAAAACCTAAAGCCAAGGGGAAAACAAAGTCAGTGTTAAAATTCAAACCATTGGAAATGTTCTCTCAGCCAAAATTATAGATGGTAAGTTTTAGTTATCCTTGCAAGCAACTTTAATGCACTCTGTAAACTAGTAGATTTATATTGTAATATATGATTCATATATAATCTTAAATTAAGCCATGTGATCTCTACTTTGCCTGTTTGTCTATATTCATGTAGGGCTTCCCTGATAGCTCAGTTGGTAAAGAATTTGCCTACAATACAGGAGATCCCCAGTTAATTCCTGGGTCAGGAAGATCTGCTGGAGAAGGGATAGGCTACCCACTCCAGTACTGTTGGGCTTCACTTATGGCTCAATTGGCAAAGAATCCACCCACAGTGCGGGAGACCTGGATTCAATCTCTGGGTTGGGAAGATTCCTAGAGAAGGGAAAGGCTACTCACTTCAGTATTTTGGCCTGGAGAATCCCCTGGACTAGACTCAGACATGACTGAACAACTTCACTTTTATACATTATACACATGAGATATCTCTACTTCTAAAAAGTACTATCAAAATTGTTTATAAAGAGCTCTGTCAGGGGCCAGCGTGAGGAATCCCACCCGTGACAGAGTCACGTGGCACACTCAGATGGCAGAGCAATTTGAGTTATCGGATTTCTCCTTGGTTTTTCCTGAGCATTGTACCCCAAATAATAAGAATTTGTCCATTTATCCACTATTCTCTGACAGTTTCTCAGAAAGTTAATTCAAAGCTTTAGCTTCCTGCATTTGAAAGGAGTGTTTCAGCCCAACCCCCCTTTGATAATTCTATAGCCTGCCTAAACAGGTTCCCCTGACCTTTTACAAGCTTGTGAATTGCTCACAACCCCCAACTGTGAGGGGCAAAAGGGCCTTGAAGTGTTTTAAAGTTACAAACTTTTTCTAAGAGCCAAAGCCCTATTAGTGATATGGATTTCACTGTTGCCTCAATGATCGCTGCCAGACCTCTTTATTTGTACCTGGAAGTTTCTGCTATACAAACAATATTTTGAAAAAGATATGTAGTAGTTTTTTGATGTTGGGAACACTAAGCTTTTGAGTTAATTGCTTTCTTTTATAAATCATTGTACTCCCTCTTGCTTGCTGTGTCCTTGCTATGTAAGAATGCAACTTTGTTTAGTGCCTCCAGAGAATGGCGCCAGATCTTGTTAAAAACAACACATCAGAAAAGAGCTGTAAATTGTTGAATTGGCCTTTTGGCCAGAAGATGATGTAAATTACCTAAGACTTGTGTATACAATTAGGTATGCAGAGAATAAGCCTGGTCTCGATAAGAGTCAGGGCTGCTGACATTGCTAAAATTTGTGAAACCCATTGATCTTCTTTGTTTAAAAAGGCCATGCACTGATTCATGTCGATGTGTAGCAAAACGAATACAGTATTGTAAAGCAAAACAAACTTAAAATAAAAATTAATTAAAGAAAAAAAATAAATAAAAAGGCCATGCGAAAAATAAAGTTTGGACCAGTTTTCTTGGGAACAGTTTCTCAGAGCAGTTTTTCTGGACCAGCTTTCTCAGAACAGTCTCTCGGACCGGTTTTCTCAGACCAGTTTCTCAGATGGCTCACTCTCTCGAACTCTTTCTTTAGAGAAGTCTGGCTGCCCCCGTGTCTCTTTGTTTCTGTCCTCTTGTACTATAATTCCAGGATGAATTCCCAACTGGAGTGGGGGGGCTCACCACGTATACTTACTTGCCCTGGCTCTAAGTTCTGCAAGAAAAGGGACCCATGGTGGGGCCCCTTTAGAGATTCAAGTGGACGCCGGTGGCCCACGTAGATGGTGCAAATCTCTTGTCTTGAGATTTTATTGGCCTTCCCTGTAAACCAAGTTATAGAGCCTCCTATACTCCTCTAATTTCCCACTGTACTATCCTGTCCTGAGCTATCCTGTCCTATCTTGTCCTGTCCTTTCCTATCCGCCCACTCCGTCCATGCTTTGAATATCCCTGGATCCACTGGGGCTGGACCCTGGCAGAGCTCTATTCAATTTTAATAAAAAATGCCTGCATTTACAGAAACTGGCCAAAATGGCTTTCAGATACAAGTGAACTGGGAAATATTCAATATTGTTGATACCTGTCATTAATATTTAAATATGTTGATCTAATTAATGTGACATGTTGTTAAGATTGTTATACAAGGTTTAATACATATGAATTCATTAGATAACTTGCAATAAAAATAACATGGTGAAATTTTAAAATAGATGTACATGAAATAACTTTGGAATAAAATCTTTAAAGTAATTATATTTTAGAAAAGTGTACATAAAATGATACTTCCAAATATTTGGTAACTTAAAATTCTAGAGCTGTGTGAATTTATTAAACAGCTAAGAGATACTGACTCATTGATTGCTAATTAGAAAAACTAAAGATATTTGGGAATACTAATTAAAATATTTGCTATCACCTGAAATGCTCCTGTAAGAAAACAAATGCTTTTAAGTATTATCACTGCTGTTTATGCTCACTAACCAATGTCAATGTAAAGTTAGCTCATAACTGCTTACGTCTTAGCTTTACTAAAAATTAAGGTTTTAAGAGTTGAGGATTCTAATTTAAACATGCAATTAAAGTGACTAGGAATAATACAGTAACATTTCAGTATACAGTAAAAAGTAGCAGATATGTTTTCAGTAAGGAAGTTATGAAGAAAGGAATTACAGTTTATTGAGGAAACAGAAAGAATGGTTGATTGTATTTGGATGGAAAATGAGAAACAGCCTGGATACTGAAAGTGATGTGAGTATGGAGAGGAACCCTGATGGAAAGGGTTTTATATATAGTAAAGATTGACTGAATTTGGATTGAACATGACTAGGTATATTGTATTAAGTGAGCTAGTGAATGACTGGAGTTAGTTTTTCCTATGGAAATTGCTCCTTTTTGATGACAAACTGTGTGAGTTTCTGAATCCTTAAGAGGTCTATATTTGTTTCCTTTGGTTGTTTTATGATTTTAGTTAAATGAACATTGTTTAAGTGACCTATAATCCTGTGGTTTTTTAAAGCCTTTTTGATGTTTCTAATAAACTTCCCAAATAACAAAATCTAACTAGGCTCTTTTAGCTCCCAGCTTGGATGGATGCTTGGATAAAACAGCTCTGAGACATCTGAGAGAGGAATGTTAAACTAAGTTTATTTGGTATTTTTAATTCAGAAATATTGCCAAATGATTGGAGGTTAATTTTGGGCTGTAATGTAAGGATAAATGTTGTTAATATAGACACTACCAAACTTTATATGGAAACCTTAACATTTTATATGTCCTGATAAAATGTTATCAGTTATAATTCATAATCATGCTAAAACATTATGTTATAGAAATATCCAAGCTTCCTCCTAATTGCATTTTAATCAGGTCTTTATTTTTTAAAGTAATTTATCTGTTTTAATTGGAGGCTAATTACTTTACAATATTGTGGTGGTTTTTGCATACATTGAATGAATCAGCCATGGATGTACATGTGTTCCCCATCATGAATCCCCTTCCCACCTCCCTCCCCATCCCATTCCTCAGGGTCATCTCAGTGCATCACCCCTGAGCACCCTGTCTCATGCATTGAATCTGGAATGGCGATCTGTTTCACATATGATAATAAACATGTTTCAGTGGTATTCTCTCAAATCATCCCACCCTCACCTTCTCCCACAGAGTCCAAAAGACTGTTCTTTATATCTGTGTCTCTTTTACTATCTCACATATAAGGTCATCATTATCATCTTTCTATTCTATATATATGCATCAGTATACTGTATTGGTGTCTTTGTTTCTGACTTACTTCACTCTGTATAATAAGTTCCAGTTTCATCCATCTCATCAGAACTGAATCAAAAGCATTCTATTTAATAGCTGAGTAATATTCCACTCAGAGAAGGCAATGACTCCCCACTCCAGTGTTCTTGCCTGGAGAATCCCAGGGATGGGGGAGCCTGGTGGGCTGCCTATGGGGTGGCACAGAGTCGGACATGACTGAAGGGACTTAGCAGAAGCAGTAACAGTAGCAATATTCCATGGTGTATAGTTAGTACACCCACTATGGAGAACAGTGTGGAGATTAATTTTAAAAACTGGAAACAGAACTGCCATACTTAAGTCTTTAATAATGCTATGAAATTAAAAGACGCTTACTCCTTGGAAGGAAAGTTATGACCAACCTAGATAGCATATTCAAAAGCAGAGACATTACTTTGCCAACTAAGGTCCATCTTGTCAAGGCTATGGTTTTTCCAGTAGTCATGTATGGATGTGAGACTTGGACTGTGAAGAAGGCTGAGCACTGAAGAATTGATGCTTTTGAACTGTGGTGTTGGAGAAGACTCTTGAGAGTCCCTTGGACTGCACGGAGATCCAACCAGTCCATTCTGAAGGAGATCAGCCCTTGGATTTCTTTGGAAGAAATGATGCTAAAGCTGAAACTCTAGTACTTTGGCCACCTCATGTGAAGAGTTGACTCATTGGAAAAACTCTGATGCTGGGAGGGATTGGAGGCAGGAGGAGAAGGGGACGACAGAGGATGTGATGCCTGGATGGCATCACTGACTCGATGGACGTGAGTCTGTGTGAACTCCGGGAGTTGGTGATGGACAGGGAGGCCTGGCGTGCTGCAGTTCATGGGGTTGCAAACAGTCGGACACGACTTAGCGACTGAGCTGAACTGAATGCTATTTTGTTTTGTCCTTTCTAGACTATCATAATTTTATGCTGTTTTTACAAAATGAAGGTTTACAAGAAGACTCATGAAAGGAACTTTTAAATAATTGTATTTCTGATAGCCTTTAGGCAATGCTCCTGAACTGAGTAACAAATGACAAACTGTAATGAAGGAAAAAAAAAAAAAACTGATTATTTCAAGCAGATGAATAGGAATCAATTAATTGGGAATGGATGAACTGATAGAAATGATTTATAACTCTGATTAAAAAAAAAAAAAAGGCGTGCTAACTTAAGTCCATTTTCCAGTAAACTTTTTTTCTGTAATGCTGTAACCTACAAGTTGATAAAGTATGCTTTTTTAAACAAAGATGAAGCATTTATCTTTTTCTTTATACCTTATCCTGCCAAAACGTAGCTTTTCCAACTGGCTTTCCTTTGGACTTGATGGTTTACTACAACTGGATTACAACTGGTTATACTAATAATTGTTTTAATTTATTGTTTACAAATTATATATGCCTTTGTCTATCTGGCACAATTTGACTTTGTCAGTGTTACTAGCTACATTACTTATTTATTTTTGTAAGATTGTTGTTTCTTATAGTGTGTAACCAGATCTCTAAAAAACATAATGGTGACTAGATGACTTAAAGTAATTGATCAGCTATATAGTTTTTGTTTTTTATTTTTTTTAATTTTTATTTTTACTTTATTTTATTTTATATTACTGTATTGGTTTTTGCCATACATTGACATGAATCTGCCATGGGTGTACATGAGTTCCCAATCCTGAACCCCTCTCTCACCTCCCACCCCATATCATCTCTCTGGTCATCCCTGTGCTACTGCCCCAAGCATCCTGTATCCTGTATTGCACATAGACCAGTGATTCATTTCTCACATGATAGTATACATGTTTCAGTGCCATTCTCCCAAACCATCCCACCCTCTTTCTCTCCCTCAGAGTCTAAAAGTCTGTTCTATACAACTGTGTCTCTTTTGCTGTCTCACATACAGGGTTATTATTACCATGCCTCTAAATTCCATATATATGTGTTAGTATACTGTATTGGTGTTTTTCTTTCTGGCTTACTTCATTCTGTATAATAGGCTCCAGTTTCATCCATCTCATTAGAACTGATTCAAATGTATTCTTTTTAATGGCTAAGTAATACTCCATTGTGTATATGTACCACAGCTTTCCTATCCATTCTTCTACTGATGGACATTTAGGTTGTTTCCATGTCCTGGCTATTATAAATAGTGCTGCGATGAATATTGGGGTACATGTGTCTCTTTCAATTTTGGTTTCCTCGATGTGTATGCCCAGCAGTGGGATTGCTGGGTCATATGGCAGGTCTATTTGCAATTTTTTAAGGAATCTCCACATTGTTCTGCATAGTGGCTGTATTAGTTTGCATTCCCACCAACAGTGTAAGAGGGTTCTCTTTTCTCCACACTCTCTCTTCAGCATTTATTGCTTGTAGACTTTTGGATTGCAGCCATTCTGATTGGTGTGAAATGGTACCTCATTGTGGTGTTGATTTGCATTTCTCTGATAATAAGTGATGTTGAGCACCTTTTTATGTGTTTGTTAGCCATCCATATGTCTTCTTTGGAGAAATGTCTATTTAGTTATTTGGCCCACTTTTTGATTGGGTCATTTATTTTTCTGGGATTGAGCTGCACAAGTTGCTTGTATATTTTTGAAATTAGTTGTTTGTCAGTTGCTTCAATTGCTATTATTTTCTCCCATTCAGAAGGCTGTCTTTTCACCTTGCTTATAGTTTCCTTTGTTGTGCAGAAGCTTTTAATTTTAATTAGATTCCATTTGTTTATTTTTGCTTTTATTTCAGTATTCTGGGAGGTGGATCATAGAGGATCCTGCTGTGATTTTTGTCAGAGAGTGTTTTGCCTATGTTCTCCTCTAGGAGTTTTATAGTTTCTGTTCTTACGTTTAGGTCTTTAATCCATTTTGAGTTTATTTTTGTGTGTGGTGTTAGAAAGTGATCTAGTTTCATTCTTTTACAAGTAGTTGACCAGTTTTCCCAGCACCACTTGTTAAATAGATTCTCTTGGCTCCATTGTATATTCTTACCTCCTTTGTGGAAGATAAGGTGTCCATAGATGTGTGGATTTATCTCTGGGCTTTCTGTTTTGTTCCATTGATCTATATTTCTGTTTTTGTGCCAGTACCATACTGTCTTGATGACTGTGGCTTTGTAGTAGAGCCTGAAGTCAGCTATATAGTTTTATATACAATAAATAATTGCTTAATAGTGTGATTCTAGGTATGGAAAGAAGCAACAAGGGAAACATCTTCTGGATCCTGATAGGCTAGAAAATAGAGGATTTACAGAATCTTTTATTATCTATCAACAGATCTAACTCAGAAATTAACACCTTAGAGTGACACATCAACGAGAATTTTCACTTGATCTGAGATGAGTCTCCCAGCATTTTAGTTCAGTTGCTCAGTTGTGTCCAACTCTTTGAGACCCCATGGACTACAGTACGCCAGGCTTCCCTATCCATAACCACTCTCAGAGCTTGCTGACATCACCAATGTCAAATTGGTGATGTTAACCATCCTGTCCTTTGTCGTCCCCTTCCCCTCCTGCCTTCAATCTTTTCAAGCATCAGAGTCTCTTCCAATGTCTCAGATTTTGCACAAGGTGGCCAAAGTATTGGATCTTCAGCTTCAGCATCAGTCTTTCCAATGAATATTCAGGACTGAGTTCCTTGAAAACTGACTGGCTAGATCTCCTTGCTGTTCAAGAGACTGTCTAGAGTCTTCTCCAACAATACAGTTCAAAGGCATCAATTCTCTGGTGTTCAACTTTCCTTATGGTCCAACTGTCACATCCATACATGATACTGGAAAAGCCATCGTTTTGATTATACGAATTTTTGCTGGGAGTTATCAAAATCATCTCCAAGAAAAAGAAATGTCAAAAGGCAAAATGATTGTCTGAGTAGGCCTTACAAATAGCTGAGAAAAGAAGAGAAATGAAAGGCAAAGGAGAAAAGGAAAGATACATCCATTTGAATAGCAAAGAGAGATAAGAAAGACTTCCTCAGTGATCAACGCAAAGAAATAGAGGAAAACAATACAATGGGGAAGGCTAGAGATATCTTCAAGAAAATTAGAGATATAAACGGATCATTTCATTGAAAGATGGGCACAATAAAGGACAGAAATGGTATGGACCTAAAAGAAGCAGAAGATATTAAGAAGAGGTGGCAAGAATACACTGAAATACTATACAAAAATGATCTTAATGACCCAGGTAACCATGACGGTGTGATCACTCACCTAGAGCCAGACATCCTGAAGTTTCCCAGAACAGTGGGACAAAATAATGCTCATACAATGTCTCCCAGATAGCAGTCGAATTTCTACCATGTGGACAGACTATGAGATGATTTCCTGTTATAGCGATAACCAAGGATGTCACGATCATCAGTGATTCTGATCCTTGAAACATGAATCTCTGAGCCTAGAGAATGTCCCTGAAAAACAATGCTTGCTATCCAGCAGCCACTGAGGTGCCAGCACTCCCTACTGTGAGCTCTGAGGAGCTCAGGGGACAGACGATACAGGTGAGAGTCAATTCCTAGGCAGGTTAATAAGAAGTTCAGGGTCCCTGAGGAGGGGAAAGGGTTCCAGAGCCTGGGGCTCTCAAGGAGAAAAGGACAAACTTTTTTTCGACATTGGTTTGTCTTAGTCAATATAACAATGTATCTTGTTGGAGGACATGTTTCTCCTTAACAAGAACCTTCTGACTAATCTTGTTATCTTAAGATGTATATTGTGGGAGTGGGTCTGGTAAGACCTTTCTACTGTTAGTTCTAATCTTGTTAATTTAAGATGTATGCATATTGGGAGTGGGTCTGTAAAAGTATGTAAGTCCTTGAAAAGACTAGTGAGTCAGGGCACGCTCCTTTCTGATATACATGTCAGAAGCTTTCTCTGTCCCTTTTTCACTTTAATAAAACTCCTGCACAAAAGCTCTTGAGTGATCAAGCCTTGTCCCTGGGCCCAAAGTGAACTCTGGAGATCACGAATCTGACACCTTTCACCATAAGCTATCAAAGAGTGATGGCTCCAGATAACTGAGATCCATTTTAGAGGATTTATTTCAGTAAGCCCAGACACTTGCCTCTTCCTATGCATAGAAAAGCACTAAATTCCTTAACTGGAGATGTCTGATTTTCCTTAATTAACAATAATCTTTTGATGTTCAGACAACTTGCCCCTTGTTGCAACCTTCTATATAACCTGACTTCTCCCCTCACCTCCTCAGAACAGTTCTCTCAGGTTACTTGAGATTCTGTTTGCTGGGCTTAAAGTCCTGGAAATTCTCACAAAAAAAAACAACATAATTCAACTTCTAAGTTGTGACTATATTTTTAAAGTCAACATTAGAATTTGTTCAAAGCAGAACTGAAAAACTTCCTGCATGGTCCACCATATATAGAAGCTACCCTGTTTCTATTGACACTATTTCTTGTTTAATTTACTCTCACACACAGTGCCAGAGTCAAGGAGTGGAAAACACAGAGAGGCAAATTCTCATGTAGACTTACCTTGGTGCATATGTATGGAGAAAGAGAGAAAAAGAGAAACAGAGAGAGAGGAAAACTCTCTCATGTTTCTTCTAATCAAGGCACTAATTCCTTCTCAAGGGCTCCACCCTCCCGTGCTCATCTACCCCTAATTACTTCCCAAAGGTCCTACCTTCAAATACCATCACATTGGGGATTAGGGATACAACATAGGAAATTTGTAGTGTTATAGTTTTAGTAGCTCAGTTGTGTCTGACTCTTTGCTACTGAATGGACCTGCCAGGTACCTCTGTCCAAGAGATTCTTCAGGCAAGAATACTATAGTGGGTGGCTATTCCTTTTTCCATGAGTCATCCTGACCCAGGGATTGAACCCAAGGCTCTTGCAATGAAGGCAGATTCTTTATCATCTGAATCACCAGGGAAGCCCACAAAAACATTGAGTTCTAAACAGAAATCAAAATGTGAAGTAAATGTATGCCAACTTACTACTCTGTGTGAGTTTGGCCAAATTGTATACCAAAGTCTCGCAGACTTCACTAGAAACCAGAAACCGAAGCAAAACCTTCCTGATAAATTTGTTGTGGGGATTAAATGAGTCAATGAACATAAAGTATTTTCACATTAAAGTAGTCCACGAAATTTTAGTTGTTACTACTATTGGTGTTATTACTATCATTTTTAGATAATACAGGATTGTCTCATGATCTTCTGCTTTTGCCTTGATTTACTAATTACTATTTGCCCTTAAATGCACCTGAAATTTCACTTTGTCCTGAAAGATATCTCTGATTATCCTCAATGAGTTGAATAGTACCTACATTGTTCTCCATGACCAAGGCTACATTTGTTGTTGCAGAGAAGATTCTATTCTGTCTCCATGTTGGAACTCTGACTTGTTTTTCATTGCTTTTGTTATTATAATCAAAACTATTTGATTACAGAGGCATGCTATTATATAGTGGCCTGCCTCTGAGAACCCAATCCCTCTACCTAATTGTTAAACTAATAAGCCTTGCTCACAGGGAGATAATCTGACCCTGCCCACCTGTCAATGGCTGCAGGAAAAAAGAAATTAACACGTCCTTTCCAGAAGACTGGACACCTAGATGTGTTTTGCAAGACGGATGACTATTTTTACTTCCTCACTGCCTCTCCCTCTCCATCCTGCCTTTTTTTTTACTTCATTTCCTCACCTCTCCATCTCTGTTCTATGAAACAACAAGGCATCCAGATCTCAATCAGTTCAATTCAGTTCAGTTGATTAGTCATGTCCCACTCGTTGCGACCCCATGTACTGCAGCATGCTAGGCCTCCCTGTCCATCACTGTCTCTTGGAGTTCACTCAAACTCACGTCCACTGAGTCAGTGATCCATCCAGCCATCTCATCCTCTGTCGACCCCTTTTCCTCCTGTTCGCAATCCTTCCCAGCATCACAGTCTTTTCCATTGAGTCAACTCTTCGCACGAGGTGGCCAAAGTTCTGGAGTTTCAGCTTTAGCATCATTCCTTTCAAAGAACACTCAGGGTTGATCTCCTTCAGAATGGACTGGTTGGATCTCCTTGCAGTCCAAGGGACTCTCAAGAGTCTTCTCCAACACCACAGTTCAAAAGCATCAATTCTTCAGCACTCAGCCTTCTTTGCAGTCCAACTCTCGCATCCATACATGACCACAGGAAAAACCATAGCCTTGACTAGACGGACCTTAGTCGGCAAAGTAATGTCTCTGCTTTTGAATATGCTATCTAGGTTGGTCATAACTTTAGTTCCAAGGAGTAAGCATCTTTTAATTTCATGGCTGCAGTCACCATCTGCAGTGATTTTGGAGCCCAAAAAGATAAAGTCTAACACTGTTTGCACTGTTTCCCCATCTATTTTCCATTAAGTGATGGGACCAGATGCCATGATCTTTGTTTTCTGAATGTTGAGCTTTAAGTCAACTTTTTCACTTTCCTCATTCACTTTCATCAGGAGGCTTACTCTTCACTTTCTGTCATAAGGGTGGTGTCATCTGCATAACTGAGGTTATTGATATTTCTCCCGGCTATCTTGATGCCAGCTTGTGCTTCTTCCAGTCCAGCGTTTCTCATGATGTACTCTGCATATAAGTTAAATAATCAGGGTGACAATGTACAGCCTTGATGTACTCCTTTTTCTGTTTGTAATCAGTCTGTTGTTCTGTGTCCAGTTTTAATTGCTGCTTCCTTACTTGCATACAGGTTTCTCAAGAGGCAGGTCAGATGGTCTGCTATTCCCATCTCTCTAGAATTTTCCACAGTTTATTGTGATTCACATAGTCAAAGGCTTTGGCATAGTCAATAAAGCAGAAATAGATGTTTGTTTGTTTTTTTTGTTTCCGTAACTCTCTTGCTTTTTCCATGACCCAGCGGATGTGGCAATTTGATCTCTGGTTCCTCTGCCTTTTTGAAAACCAGCTTAAACATCTGAAAGTTCACAATTCATGTATTACTGAAGCCTGGCTTGGAGAATTTTGAACAATACTTTACTAGTGTGTGAGATGAGTGCAATTGTGTGGTAGTGTGAGCATTCTTTGGCATTGCCTTACTTTGGGATTGGAATGAAAACTGACCTTTCCCAGTCCTGTGGCCACTGCTGAGTATTCCAAATTTGCTGGCATATTGACTGCAGCACTTTCACAGCATCATCTTTCAGGATTTGAAACAGCTCAACTGGAATTCCATCACCTCCACTAGCTTTGTTCATAGTGATGGTTTCTAAGGCCCACTTGACTTCACATTCCAGGATGTCTGGCTCTAGGTGAGTGATCACACCGTTGTGACTATCTTGGTCATGAACATCTTTTTTGTATAGTTCTTCTGTGTATTCTTGCCACCTCTTAATATTTTTTTGCTTCTGTTAGGTCCATACCATTTCTGTCCTTTATCAAGCCCATCTTTGCATGAAATGTTCCCTTGGTATCTCTAATTTTCTTGAAGAGATCTCTAGTCCTCTCCACTGTCTTGTTTTCCTCTATTTCTTTGCAATGACCAGTGAGGAAAGCTTTCTTATCTCTTCTTGGTATTCTTTGGAACTCTGCATTCAGATGCTTATATATTTCCTTTTCTCCTTTGCTTTTCACTTCTCCTCTTTTCACAGGTATTTGTAAGGTTTCCCCAGACAGCCATTTTGCTTTTTTGCATTTCTTTTCCATGGGGATGTCTCCTGTACAATGTCATGAACTTCAGTCCACAGTTATTTAGGTATTCTGTCAGATCTAGTCCCTTAAATATATTTCTCACTTCCACTGTGTAATTATAAGGGATCTGATTTATGTCATACCTGAATGGTCTAGCGGTTTTCTCTACTTTTTCAATTTAATTCTGAATTTGGCAATAAGGAGTTCATGATCTGAGCCACAGTCAGCTCCCGGTCTTGTTTTTGCTGACTATATAGAGTTCTCCATCTTTGGCTGCAAAGAATATAATCAATCTGATTTTGATGTTGACCATCTGGTGTTGTCCATGTGTAGAGTCTTCTCTTGTGTTGTTGTAAGAGGGTGTTTGGTATGACCAGTGCATTTTCTTGGCAAAACTTTATTAGCCTTTGTCCTGCTTCATTCTGTATTCCAAGGCCAAATTTGCCTGTTTCTCCAGGTGTTTCTTGACTTCCTCCTTTTACATTCCATTCCCCTATAATGAAAAGGACATCTTTTTGGGGTGTTAGTTCTAAAAGGTCTTGTAGGTCTTCATAGAACCATTCAACTTCAGCTTCTTCAGCGTTAGTGGTTGGGGCATAGACTTGGATTACTGTGATATTGAATGATTTGCCTTGGAAATGAACAGAGATCATTCTGGCGTTTTTGAGATTGCATCCAAGTACTGCATTTCAGACTCTTTTGTTGACCATGATGGCTACTCCATTTCTTCTAAGGAATTCCTACCCACAGTAGTAGATATAATGGTCATCTGAGTTAAATTCACCCATTCCCATCCATTTCAGTTCACTGATTCCTAGAATGTCAATGTTCAGTCTCGCCATCTCCTGTTTGACCACTTCCAATTTGCCTTGATTCATGGACCTAACATTCCAGGTTCTTATATAATATTGCTCTTAACAGCATCAGACCTTGCTTTTATCACCAGTCATATCCACGACTGGGTATTCTTTTTGCTTTGGCTCTATCCCTTCATTCTTTCTGGAGTTATTTCTCCACTGATCTCCAGTAGCATATTTGGCACCTACTGTCCTGGGGAGTTCCTCTTTCAGTATGCTATCATTTTGCCTTTTCATACTGTTCATGGGGTTCTCAAGGCAAGAACACTGAAGTGGCTTGCCATTCCCTTCTCCAGTGGACCACATTTTGTCAGACGTCTCCACCATGACCTGCCCATCTTGGGTGTCCCCACATGGCATGGCTTAGTTTCATTGAGTTAGACAAGGCTGTGGTCTTAGTGTGACTAGATTTACTAGTTTCTGTAGTATGGTTTCAGTATATCTGCCCTCTGATGCCCTCTTGCAACACCTACCATCTTACTTGGGTTTCTCTTACCTTGGGCATGGGGTATCTCTTTACAGCTGCTCCAGCAACATGCAGACCCTGCTCCTTACCTTGAATGAGGAGTATTTCCTCACCACATCCCAATAAGATGGTTAATTTGAGACATTAGTCTGCCATCATTTTCGTCAGCACTCTTTCTGAATAAAGTCATATTCCTTGCCTCAATACCTTGTTTCTCAGATTTATTGACCTGTCATGAGGTAAGTCAAGTGAGCTTGGACTCAGTAACATTGTGAACAAACAGCTTTCTCACTGTATTGTTAATATGATTTTCTCCTTACCCTAGCTAGATTCTGAGCTACTTGAGGGAATACCTCGAGTTAATCCAAATTTCACAGTTAAGGGTACAGCCCTTCACCAGGTTGCCCTCATTACTTCAGATACTAGTCACAAGTTCAGGGTCCCTGGGGCCACCCTCACTTCTGACTAGCTGTCTAGAAATCAGGGGTCCCTGTGGACTCACTCAGGCTTGATAATTCACTAGATCAACTCATAGAATTCAGGGGAAAGCTACATTTATTATTAGAAAACAATTCAGAAAAAAAATCAAAGAAGGGGCACATGGGGCAAAGTCTGGGAGGACTCCAAATGAGAAGTTTCTGTCATCCTCAGGTATGCATGACCATCATAGCACATCACTCTGTATCAACACACAGAGTACAGCCAACCAGGGAAACTTGTTCTAGGTTGGTGTCCAAAGTTTTTAACTGAGACTTCCATAGGCCTCCCTGATCGATTCATTGGCTACATGGTTGAATTCAATTCTGAGCCCTTCTTCACTTCACAGGAAATATGAGATGTCTCAAAGCCCCAATCCTCTAACCACATGGTTGGTTTTCTGGCCTGGCCAGTTCCTGTCCTGAGCTACTTCATTAGCATAAACTATTAGGTTTGTGATCTAAAGGGCCCACTATGAATAGCAAAGAAACTCCTGTCACTCAGAAGTCCCAATAGTTAAGTAATTATCTCCCCAAGCCAGGAACAAAGGTCAACCAAATTCTTTACCTCACAGAAACAAAGATTATGCACTCTTGAGTGCTTAGTAGAGTATATGGTAGGTGGTCAATAAATATTTGCTGAATAAATGATAATAAATGATTTACTGAATGAATAACAGAAGTTATAACAAGGCCACGATCTTAACCACATGGAAAGAGAGAGTTGGTCAATTATCTTGATTTTGAGGGTAGATTTATTCCTCGCATATAAAGCCTTCAAATCCCTTAGTCTATTCTTTCCTCTACTTTCTTATAGTATCACTGAGTTCTTCAAACTAGCACCTAATTTCTTGCTACTGTAAAAGAGACTCTAAGTTCCTCCTTAAAATTCTGCCTTTGCCTTTCAGATAACTCCTTATCAATGGAACTTCAGTGTTGATTACTGAGGAAGACAGAAAAGACAGAAAACACCACAAGAAAACCAAATTCCTCTTTCAGTAGCAAAAGTGTCTAGATGCACAAGAAGGAATACAACACTAGCACCTGGAAAAGGAGACCTCAGACACAGTAATTTAAGGGAGAAAAAAATGAAAAGATAGAGAAATATTGAGTAAATAAAGGTAGAATCTAGAAAGACCAAATCAACAAAGAGGAAATCGTCAAACTACTTGAAAGAGAATACAGAGTAATGATAGTAAAGGTGATCCAAAATCTTGAAAATGCAAGAATCAATTAATACCTTTAATGAGAATATAGAAGAAATAAAGAAAAAACAAAAAAGACAAGCAATACAATTATTCCAATTAAAAATACTCTGGAACGAATCCATAGCAGAATAACAGAGGCAGAATGATGGAAATTTGAGCTTGAAGATAGAAGGGTAGAAATAACTGCTGAAGAGCACAATAAAGGAGAAAGAATGAAAAGCATTGAGGAAAGATTTAGAGATCTCTGAGACAATATAAAACACACCAACATTCGAATTATAGGGGACTCAAAAGAAGAAGAAAAAAAAAATAGTCTAAAAAATCTTTGGAAGAGATTATAGTCAAAAACTTCCACAACATGAGAAAGGAAATAATCAGTCATATCCAAGAAGCATAGAGTACTGCACAGGATAACCCCAAGGATAAACACATCAAGCCACATACTAATCAAATTAACAAAGATTAAACACAAAGAACAAATATTAAAAACAGCAAGGAAGATGAAACAAATAACACACAAGGGAAACACCATCCCATTAACACCTGATCTTTCAGCAGAAATTCTTCTGACTAGAAGGGAATTGCAGGATATATTTAAAGTGCTGAAAGGTACAAATCTAAAAGCAAGATTAAGGTTCTTATTCAAAACTGATGGAGAAATCAAAAGCTTTGCAGGAAAGCAAAAGTTAATTACTTTTTATATAAGTGGATAAAGCACTGCAACAAAAAGACACAGACTGGCTGAATGGATAAAAAAACAAAAGACATATATATGGTATCTACAAGAGACCCACTTCAGACCTAGAGACACATACAGACTGAGAATGAGAGAATTGAAAAAGCTATTCCATGCAACTAGAAATTAAAAGAAAGCCAGAGTGGCAATTATCATATCAGACAAAGTAGACTTTGACATAAAGAATATTATAAGAGATAAGGCAGGACATTACATGATGATCAAGGTATCAATCCAAGAAAAATACATAACAATTGTAAATATTTATGCACCCAATCTAAAAGGACGCCAATACATAGGGAAAACACTAGCATACATAAAAGGGGAAATTGACAGCAACACAAAAATAGTAGGAGACTTTAACATCCCATGTACACTAATGGAGAGATCATGAAAATGGAAAATTAATAAGGAAACATAAGCATAAATGACACAGTAGACTAGGTGGATTTAATTGATCTTTAGGACTTGCTATCCAAATTGAGAAGAATACATTTTCTTCTCAAGTGCACATGGAAAATTCTCCAGGATAGATCACACATTGGGGTAACAAATCAAGTCTCAGTAAATTTAAGAAAAATGAAATCATATCAAGCATTTTTTCGATTAGAATGCTATGAGATCAGATATCAGTGGCAAGGGAAAAAATGTGAAAGACAGAAACACATAAAGATGAAACATACATTTCTAAATAATGAACAAGTTAAAGGAGAAATAAAAAGGGAAATCAAAACATTCATAGAAACATATGACAATGAAAACACAATGACCCAAAACCATAGGACCCAGCAAAAGCAGTTCTAAAGGAAAGTTTATAGCAATACCATCCTACCTTAAGAAATAAGAAAAACACCAAATGGAAAACCTAATTTTACACCTAAAAGCCAATAAAAGAACAACTAACTGCCTCCCCCAAAGTGAGCAGAAGGAGAGAAATAATAAATATCAAAGCAGAAATAAATGAAAAAGAAATAAAGGGAATGACAGTAAGATTTATTAACCTTTAAGTAATTATTTAATAAAAAGTTATTAATCTAAAAGTTGGTTTTTGAGAAGGTAAACAAAATTGAAAAAACATTATCTAAGATTTATCAAGAAAAAAAGGGAGAAGTATCAAATAAGCAAAACTAGAAATTAAAAACAGGTTACAAAAAACAACAAAAAATTGCAAAGGATCATGAGAAATTATTATGAGTAACTATATGCCAATAAAATGTACAACCCAGAAGAAATGGACAGACTGTAGGAAAAATTCAACCTTGTAACACTGAACCAGGATAAAACAAATTATTAACAAACCAATTATAATCACTGAAATTGAGACTGTGATTTAGAAAATCTCCCAAAAAACAAAAGCCCTGGGCCAGATGGCTTCACAGGTAAAGTCTATTAAACATTTAGAGAAGTGCTAATGCCTATTCTTCTGAAATTCATTCAAAAATTGCTGAAGAAGGAATACTTTCAAACTCATTCTACGGGGCCATCTTCACCCTAATAACAAAACTAAAGACATAACAAAAAGAAAATTGTAAGCAAATATCACTGATAAATATAGATGCAAAAGTGCTCAACAAAATTCTAGCAAATAAAATTGAACAACAGATTTAAAAGATCATACATCATGATAAGTCAGGTTTATATCAGGGATGCAATGGTTCTTCAATATATGCAAATCAATGTGATACACCAAATTAAAAAATTAAAAGATAAAAATCACATGATAATAAATGCATAAAAATCTTTCAACAAAATTCAGCACTCATTTATGATGAAAAACTCTTCAAAAAATGGGTATATAGGGATTCTGCCTCAACATAATAAAGGATATATGATAAACCTACAGAAAATCTTATTCTCAATGGTGAAAAACTGAAAGCATTCCCTCTAAGATCAGGAATAAGACAAGTGTGTGCATTCTTGTCACTGTTATTCAACATTATTTTGAAATTCTTAGCTATGGCAATCCCAGAAAAAAGAAATAAAAGAATTCAGATTGGAAAAGAAGAAGGAAAATGCTTACTGTTTGCAGATGACATGATACTATACATAGAAAACCCTAAAGGTACTATCAGAAAATTACTAGAGCTAACCAGTGAATTTAGTAAAGTAGGAGGATACAAATCATTACACAGAAATCACTTGCATTTCTATACACTTACAAAAATATTCAGAAAGAGAAATTAATCAATTCCATTTACCATTGCAACAAAACGAATCTAATACCTAGGAATAAGCCTACTTAAAGAGACAAGAGATTTATATACAGAAAACTGTAAGACACGGATGAAAGAAATCAAATATAAACAGATGGAGAGATACCCTATTTTTCTTGGTTGGAAGAATCAATATTGTGAAAATGACTAACCTACCAAGTGCAATCAAGTGCAATCTACAGATTCAATGCAATCTCTATCAAATTACCAATAGCATTTTTCACAGAACTAGGCAAAAAATTTCACAATTTATATAGAAGCAAAAAAGACCCCAGAGAGCCAATAAAATGTTGAGAAAGAAGCATGGAGCTGGAGGAATCAACCGTCTTGATTTTAGACTAAATACAAAACTTAGTCATCAAGACAGTTATGGTACTGGCAAAAAAAAAAAAAAAAAAACAGAAATATAGTCCAATGAAAGAAGATAGAAAGCCCGATATAAAGCCACACAACTATGGGTACCTTATCTCTGACAAAGGAGGCAAGAATATAGAATGGGGAAAAGATAATCTCTAAAATAAGTGATGCTGGGAAAACATGACAAGTGCATGTAAAAGAATTAAATTAGAATACTTCCTAACCCCATACACAAAGATAAACTCAAAATGGATTAAAGACCTAAATGTAAGACCAGAAACTATTAAAATATTAGAGGAAAACAGGCAGAACACATTATGATATAAATTACCACAAGATTCTCTATGACCCACCTCCTAGAGAAATGGAAAAAAGACAAACAAGCAAAAAAAAAAAAAAGAAAAGTAATTAAACTTAAAAACTTTTGCAAAACAAAAGAAACTATAAACAAGGTGAAAAGACAACATGCAGAATGAGAGAAAACAATAGCAAATGAAAAAAATGATAAAGGATTAATTTCCCAAATATACAAGCAGCTCATGAAATTCAATATCAGTAAAACAACTAGCCCAATCTAAAAGTGGTCGAAGACTTAAACATACATTTCTCAGAAGAAGACATATAGATGGCTAATGAACAATGAAAAGATGCACAGTATTGCTCATTATTAGAGAAATGCAAATGAAAAATACAATAGGATATCACCTTAAACCAGTCAGAATGGTCATCATCAAAAGACCTCTAAACAATAAATGCTGAAGAGGGGGTACATAATGGGGAATCATCTTGCACTACTGGTGGAAATGTAAATTGATACAGTCATACGGAAGACAGTATTCTATTGTCATTCAGTTGCTCAGGAATGTCCAAATCTTTGCCACTCCACGGACTGCAGCATGCCAGGCTTCCCTGTCCTTCACTATCTCCCAAAGTTTGTTCACATTCATGTACAATGGGTCAGTGATTCCATTCAACAACCCCATCCTCTGTTGTCCCAATCTCCTACTGCTCTCAATCTTTTCCAGCATCAGGATCTTTTCCAGCATCATGGTTTTTTCCAGTGAGTTGGCTCCTAGCTTCAGGTGGCTGAAGTACTGAAGTTCAGCTTCAGCATCAGTCCTTCCAATGAATATTCAGGCTTAATTTCCCACAGGATTGACTGGTTTGATCTCCTTACTGTCCAAGAGAGTAGCAAGAGTCTTTTCTAGTACCGCAGGTTGAAAACATCAATTTTTCTGCGCTCAGCATTTTTAAAAGTTCAGCTCTCACATCCATATAAGACTATTGAGAAAATCACAGCTTTGACTATACAGACCTTTGAAGGTGGGCTTACCAAGTAGGGCTAGTGGTAAAGAACCTGCCTGCAAATGAAGAAGCTGTAAAAGATGTGGGTTTGATCCCTGGGTTGGGAAGAGCCCCTGGAGAAGGGAATGCAACCCACACCAGTGTTCTTGCCTGGAGAATCCCATGGAGAGAAGGGCCTGACAGGCTATAGTCCATGGGGTTGCACAGAGATGGACGTGACTGAAGTGACTTAGCATGCACACACACCTTTGAAGGCAAAGTAATGTCTCTGCTGTCTAGGTTTGTCATTGCTTTTCTTTCAAAGATCAAGCATCTTTTAATTTTATGGCTGCAGTCACCATCTTCAGTGATTTTGGAGCCCAATAAAATAAAGTCTGTCACTGTTTCCATTGTTTCCCCAGTTGATTGGCCTGAAGTGATGGGACTGGATGTCTTCTTAATTTTTTGAATGTTGAGTTTTAAACCAGCTTTTTGCTTTTCCTCTTTCACCTTCATCTAGGGGTTCTTTTATTCCTCTTCAGTTTCTGCCATAAGGATGGTTGTCATCTGCATATCTGAGGTTATTGACATTTCTCCCAGCAAGCTTGATTCCAGCTTGTGCTTCACTCAATCCAGGATTTCACATGATGTACTCTGCATATGAGTTAAATAAGCAGGGTGACAATCTACATCTAACTGTAGCTTCTTGACCTGCATACAGAATTCTCAAGAGGCAGATAAGGTGGCTATATTTCCATCTCTTTAAGAATTTTCTGGTTTGTTGTGGTCTACATAGTCAAAGGCTTTCATGTAGTCAACAAAGTATAAGTAGATATTTTTCTGGAATTCTCTAGCTTTTTCTACCATCCAACAATGGTTTGCAATTTGTTCTCTGGTTTCTGTGTCTTTTCTAAATCCAGTTTATACATCTGAAAGTTCTTGGTTCAGATACTGTTAAAGCCTAGCTTGAAAGAATACAGTATGGAGATTCCTTAAAAAACTAGTAACAAAACAACCATATGATCCAACAATCCCATTACTGGACATATACCTTTAGAAAATCATAATTTAAAAAGACACATGTAGCCCAACGTTGATTGAAAAACTATTTACAACAATTAAGACACAGTAGCAACCTATGTGTTTGTCAACAGATAAAAGGATACAGAAGCTGTGGTACATATATACAATGGAATGTTGCCGTTCAGTCCCTCACTTGTGTCAGACTCTATGACTCCATGGAGTGTAGCATGTCAACCTTCGCTGTCCTGCATTTCTTCTCTCAGTTTGCTGAAACTCATGTCCATTGAGTCAGTGATGCCATACAACCATCTCATCCTCTATTACCTGCTTCTGCTCCTGCCCTCAATCTTTGCCAGCATCAGGGTCTTTTTCAAAGAGTCAGCACGTCACATCAGGAGGCCAAAATATTGGCAGTTCAGTTTCAGCATGAGTCCTTCCAATGAATATTCAGGGTTGATTTAGGATTGACTAGTTAGATACCCTTGGTCTCCAAGAGTCTTCTCCAGCATCACAGTTTGAAAGCATTAATTTTTCAGTGCTCAACCTTCTTTACGGACTACTGGAAAAACAACAGTTTGACTATACAAATCTTTGTTGGCAAAGTGATGTCTCTGTTTTTTAATAACCTGTCTAAATTTCTCAATTTCCCCCCATCTATTTGCCATGAAGTGATGGGACCAGATGTCATGATCTTTGTTTTCTGAATGTTGAGTTTTAAGCCTGCTTTTACACTCTCCTATTTCACCTTCATCAAGAAGCTCTTTAGTTCCTCTTTGCTTTCTGCCATTAAGGTGGTGTCATCTGCATATCTGTGGTTATTGTTATTTTTCTTGGAAACTTGATTCCAGCTTGTGATTCATCCAGCCTTATAGTTTGAATGATATACTCTAAATAAAAACGAGCAGGGTGACAATATACAGCCTTAATATACTCCTTTCCCAATTTTTAAACCAGTCTTTCCATGTCCTGTTCTAGCTGTTGCCTCTTGATAGGCATATAGGTTTCCCAGAAGGCAGACAAAGTGGTCTCATATTCCCGTCTCTTTAAGAATTTTCCACAGTTTGTTGTGATCCACATGATCAAAGGCTTGAGCATAGTCAATGAAGCAGAGGTAGATGTTTTTCTGCAATTCCTTTGCTTTATCTATGATCCAATGGATGTTGGAAATTTCATCTCTGGTTCCTCTGCATTTTCTATATCCAGCTTGTACATCTGGTCATTCTCAGTTCATGTCCAGTTGAAGCCTAGCTTGAATGATTTTGAGCATTACGTTGCTATCATGTGAAATGAATGTATTTGTGCAGTAGTTTGAACCATCTTTAGTGTTTCTTTTCTTTGGAATTGGAAATGAAAATTCACCTTTTCCAGTCTTATGGCAGTTGATGAGTTTTCCCAATTTGCTGGCATATTAACTGCAGCATTTTAACAGCACATTTTAGGATTTGAAATAATTCAGCTGGAATTCCATGAGCTTTGTTTCTAGTAATGCTTCTTAAGGCCCACTGAGTTCACACTCCAGGATATCTGGCTCTAGGTGAGTGACCGCACCATCATGGTTATTTTGGTCATTTGTACAGTTCTTCTGTGTATCTTGCCACCTTTTAATCTCTTCTGCTGTTGTTATGTCCTTGCTGTTTCAGACCTTTTGTGTGCCTATCTTGCATGAAATTTTCCTGTGAAATCTCTAAATTTTTTGAATATATCTCCAGTCTTTCCCATTCTATTGTTTTTCTCTATTTTTCTGCATTTTTCACTTAAGACGGTTTTCGTATCTCTCCTTGCTATTCTCTGGAACTTTGCATTCATTTGGGCACATCTCTCCCTATTTCCTTTCCTTTTACTGTCTCAGCTATTTGTAAGGTTTGTCAGGCAACCACTTTGCCTAATGTGTGTGTGTGTGTGTGTGTGTGTGTGTGTGTGTGTGTTCTTGTAGGCCATTTCACTTTGCCCTCTTGAATTTCTTTCTCTTGGGCACTGTTTTGGTCACTGGTTCCTGTAAAATGTCATGAATCTCTGTCTATAGTTATTCAGGCATTCTGTCTATCAGATCTAATCCCTTGAATCTATTCCTCACCTCCACTATAAGGGGTTTGGTTTAGGTTATACATGAATGGCTATTCGTTTTCCTTCCTTTCTTTACTTTCCTTATTTTCTTGGAGCCTGAATTTTCCAATAAGGAGCTGACGGTCTGAGCCACAGTCAGCTCTAGGTCTTCTTTTTGTTGTCTGTATAGAGCTTCTCCATCTTTGGCTGCCAAGAATATAATCAATCTGCTCTCAGGATTGACCTTCTAACGATGTCTCCATATAAAGTCTTCTCTTGTACTTAAGAGGGTTTTGCCATGATCAGTGTGTTCTCTTGGGAAAACTCTGTTAGCTTTTGCCCTCTTAATTTTCTACTCCAAGGTCAAACTTGCCTGTTACTTCAGGTATCTTTTGACTTTCTACTTTTGCATTCCAGTCCTTTATGATGAAAAGGACATTTTTTTTTTTTTTAATGTTAGTTGCAGATGGTCTTGAAGGTCTTCCTAGAATCATTCGACTTCAGCTTCTTCTGCTTTAATGGTTGGGGCATAGATTTGGATTACTGATATTGAATGGTTTGCCTTGGAAATGAACTGAGATCATTCTTTCATTTTTGAGACTTCATCTAAGTACTGTATTTTGAACTCTTTCTTGGACTGTGAAGGTTACTCCATTTCTTCTAAGAGATTCTTGCCCACAGTAGTAGATATAATGGTCATCTGAATTAAATTTGCCCATTCCCCGGTGGCTCAGAGGTTAAAGCGTCTGCCTCCAATGCGGGAGACCCGGGTTCGATCCCTGGGTCGGGAAGATCCCCTGGAGAAGGAAATGGCAACCCACTCCAGTATTCTTGCTTGAGAATCTCATGGACTGAGGAGCCTGGTGGGCTGCAGTCCACGGGGTCACAAAGAGTCGGACACGACTGAGTGACTTTACTTACTTATTCCTATCCATTTTAGTTCACTGATTTCTAAAATATTAATGTTCACTTTTAGCATCTCCTGTTTGACTACTTGCAATTTACCTTGATTCATGGACCTAACATTACAGGTTTCTATGGAATATTGTTCTTTATGACATCAGAGTTTACTTTCACCACCAGACACATACACAACTGGACTTCCTTTCTGCTTTGGCTCAGCCTCTTCATTCTTTATGTAGCTATTTTCTGCTCTTCCCCAGTAGCATATTGGATATCTACTGATCTAGAGGTCTCTTATTTTAGTGTCATATCTTTTTGTCTTTCTATACTTTTCATGGAGTTTTCAAGAAAACTGAAATGGTTTGCCATTCTGTTCTCCAGTGGACCATGTTTTGTCAGGCTCCAACTATCAGGGACATGCACTTCAGCTGCCCCATACAGCCACAGGACATGCATGAGCCTTGGCTGGTCCTCTTGAGTTTGTAAAGCTTCACTGGCCACTGAGTGCTGGCCAAGGTGCCACTCGGGGGCCTGGGCAAAGGCCTTATTGCAGTTGTTGCTTGGAGCCAATTGATACTGGAGGATTCCCAGGAGCAGAGGGCTCCCTAGCTTCTCTGCTGTCGGTGGCTGCCCCGGGGCTGATCCGCAGCCCAGGAGCTGTGGGAAATGGAGGGCTATGCAGCATCATCACTGCTGCTGGCCACCATGGGGCCAATCCACAAAGGGGTTTTCCTTTTATAGGGACCCATCTGAGTCAGTGCTAATGAAGTGGGTGAAGCTATAGTTTATCAAACAGAGTCAAGTAAGTCATAAAGAGAAAAAAAAAATTCTACTTTAACACATATATATGGAATCTAGAAAGATGGTACTGATGAACCTATTTGCAGAGAATCAGTGGAGACACAAATATAGAGAACATATTTGTGGACTTAAAGAGGGGAAGGAAAGGGTGGGATGATGAAATGAGTAGCACAAAAACATATACACTATTATATGTAAAATAGCCAGTGGGAATTTGCTGTATGACTCAGGGAGCTCAAACCTGTGTTCTATGATAACCTAAAGGGATGGAATAGGGTGGGAGGTGAGAGGGAGTTTCAAGAGGGAGGGGCATACATATACCTATGACTGATTCATGCTGATGCAGGGCAGAAAACAACACTATATTGCAAATTAATTACCCTTCAATTAAAAATAAATTAATCAATTAAGGAAAAAAGACATGATGATGTGTAAGGTTGGGGTTACATGTCCCTTTGCACCATTCACAGAATGCTGGACAGGGCAGATGTAAAAATGCTGCAGTGAATGAACTATTGGCTTCCTTCATATTGACTATGTCCCTGGACACTTACTGTCATGAAAGATCAAAGGAATAAAACTCCTACTTTCCAGATCTGAGATTAGAAAGCTCAAGTAAGCCACTAGGTTAGGCCCCTGAGGCACTTCTCTAACAGGGAGAAAGTGAAAGTGAAGTTGCTCAGTCATGTCCGACTCTTTGCAACCCTGTGGACTGTAGCCCACCAGGCTCCTCCATCCATGGGACTCTCCAGGCAAGAAAACTGGAGTGAGTAGCCATTTCCTTCTCCAGGGGAATCTTCCCAACCCAGGGATTGAACCCGGGTCTCCTGCATTGCAGGCAGACAGAGAGGGCTCTGAAATTAATATGCTGTCTCCATGTCTTGTTTAAAGGTAGACTGGAGTTCATGTAATGTCCTCTCCACATAACTATTCTTCTTCTCCTTCCTAGAAGCTTATTTTTAATATAGTTCTCTCCTGTATACACTTTATCTGGCTTTTTCTAAGATTGGACCATGTTTCTAGCATATCCCCAGCTACCAGGTTTCTCTGGACCTAGAGCAGAAGCAGCGTCTTGGCTCCTTCTGCACCCTGAAGATCATATGACTGGCACTTTGAATACCCCCTGGACTTTATGACTATCACATTCTCCTTTAGATGTAACAGGAAGATACCCTTTTGATTCATTTATTTCCCAGCCTGTATCAAACCACCCTCAGAAGGGCCAGCCAGAGAGCATGGAATTTATCCCAGAATGTCTTCTAACATAGTCACATAATCAAATGTCATGTGACATATGATGTTTACTTTTTGAATTTTAGTAGAAATGTAGCCTCATTTAATGGTTTTTAAATCCCATGAATAAACACTGAAAATATTTTTAATGCAAGTTAAATTATTAGTAGAACTATTAGTAGAAAAATTAAAGAGACAATTTGAAAATAATGGTAAGATACATGGTTCCTCAAATAGTTCCCTTGATTAAAAAGTCAAAACTCAGAAATACCTGGAATCCCAACTGATGAATATGACACAATGATTTATTTCCATTTGGTTGGCAATAAGGATGACATTTCTTTGGCTTTCCTATGCTATTAGAAAAAATCCTGTAAAACTGAGACTATTGAGCATTTTGGTAAGAAATGAGTCCACATGTCTACATAGAATGCAAGTAAGCATTGATGCAGAATTGATTAGCAACTGTAATTGCAGTAAGATCCTCTCTGCTGCTGAGAATGATGATTTGTGGCATATCGAGAGTGAAAAGTATGATTTGCAGGGAGATGGGATTCCCAATATTAAGGCTGGATCTATAAGTACCCAAATTGAATAGCAAGTAACCTAACCTAATTATTGAATGAGATTGTAGAGTGTAATAGTTAACAGCATGGGCTTTAGAAGGAGACAGATTTGACTTCTAAGGTAAATTTTAATACGCATTCATTTGCTGACATGTAACAAGTTCCTCAAATTCTGTCTCTGTCTCTTCTACAATAAAGTGGGAATGCTAATAGTGTTTACTTCTTTAGGTGATTGTGAGGATTAAAAAAGACAGTGCAAGTAAAGCAAAGCTTGTGTCTCTCATACTGCAGGTGCTCAAAAACAAAAATAAATAAATAAATAAAAATAAAAATCCGGTTCTATTAGTTTACCAGAAACTCTAGTTACTGGAAGACAATCATCCAATCGTCCACTGAAGCAAGTCAGCCTATGAATGAGATTCACTTTTGTGACTGGTCAGATTCAGATTTAGAGGCAACTGTCAATCTGTGGTCCCCCAGTGCATATTCTCAGGTTCTGCCCTGTGAACTCAAGCTGGAAATAGTAGGAGAAATCTTCCCAGAATGGGAAATGTAAAAGTGAAATGCCAAGGTTGTCTAATTATTTCCAACATATTCTTAAAGCCTTTCAGTGTGAATGATGCATACGTGTTTGATGATGACCCACAGTTTCTACATTATTCAGTGTTTTAAATACAAATAAATTTGAGTTTTCCTTAAACAATTGTATCAAGATTCAAATAAAACAGGTGTAAGATGATATGTGAAAAAAAAAAGTTATCAAAAGATACTCTACTCTTTATTTCTGTTGCATCTGGGAAAGCATTCATCTTATCTGCTGCTCTTTCCCTCTCGTTCTTTTTTATTATACATTAATCTGCACAGATGGTGAATCATGGTATTCCCTGCTACTAGCTGCAGAGAGGAGCTTTTAATGAAATGAGAATTTAAAGGTTTTTATATGAAGCATTAGGATCTCTTCTACTTTTTCTCATAATGCTCAAATTATTTTTACTGTTGTGAGTTACAAATGCATGATTGTGATACTGCTTCTGGAAGAAATTGACCTACTGTTTAAAAAGGTGCTTATGACCTAAAGCAGCTATCTCCTGCCCCACCCAGTATGAGGGTGCCAAGTCTCCAGTAAAAGGCACTAAAGTGGCTAAGATATAAGATTCATCCCTGAACTGACCTTATTCCACACTATGAGCCCTACCCAATCTTTGTCTAACTTTTGTTGATACACCTCCTGATCATCTAGCCTCTCTTTTAATAAATTCAACAGGGTTGTGGCCTTGATTTAGCTTCATCTCTAATCTCCAACTAAAATATTTATTTCCTTTTATTTTTTTCCTGGCCCAGCACCACTCAGCCTAACCACCTGGTATCTTGGCATTTCCTGTTTGACCTTAAGACAGCCCTCCCCTCCGAAACAACACTCTGTGGACACAGCTCAGTGTTTATATAATCACTCATCCTCCTCAGGTCTTGCCCAAGAAGGTTGATGTTGAACATTAATGATCATTATCAAAGAAATCTTATAGGAAGAAATTACAAGTTAGCTATGAAGCCTAAGACCTACAGAAACACAAACATATATACATATATGCAAAACTGAAAGTCAAATAATGTCTAATTTGTTCTAATCACATTTAATAGGAACACACTACTTTATAAAAAGACTTATACCCCTCTAAAGACATTCAAAATATAGTGACACAGAATGATGCTAATGCTTATAATACATTAGCTTTTAAACCTAAAATGCAATAGTGAACAAACTCAAAAAGAAACTGTATACAAAAGGAAAACTATTAATAATTAGTCAATATTAATATTTAATAATAAGGCTACTATTAATAATTAAGCCCAGGTACAAAAAATAATACAATCTTAAGGTTAAGAAGTTCATCTCTATTGAAGTTAAACTGTAAAATCTCAGTACTGAACAATGAATTTTCATGTATACCCCTTTGATGACCACAAACCACTTAAATGCACAAGCAGAATCTTTGAGGGCAAAGAAAGGAGATCAGAGGGAACCCACTGTCACAGGAAGACTAAGTGCTTTAAGATCAGGGAGCCTGGAATCTGGTCTTAGTCCTGCCATGAACTCTTTGTGATCTTTTTGGGCCTCAGCTTATACTTATAAACTGTATAAGCCACACAGCATTCACATTTGGTTAAGAAAAGAGATTATCAGGAAACAGTGGAAAACTCACCTGGAACTTAAACAGGAATGTCTTTTCCAGTTCAGTGGTATTATTTCATATGATGACCATATAGAAGGCAGGTTTCAGGATCCTCGACAGCTATTATGATTCAGGATGTTAAAAACAGTGAAAGGAGTTTATCTGATAGAGTAGGAAAAAAAAATTCAAGGGATAAGAAAGAGTCTGGATGTCAAATCTTTGGGAAACTGGCCTCAACTACCTCAGATGAAGTTTGTCATTGCACTGTTTGGGCCCCCTATTACTTTAGAGAGATGTCTATGAGAACCCATTTAGCATCTTTGGAAAGATCAGAAGCTTCATAAAGCAAGCCCCTTGAGGTTTAGTGCCCATTTGAACTCTCTCTCTAGAGATTCCCATATTGTATAATCACTCACAGGTGAGTCTGACATACACTGGTGTTAGAGAAGTTTTAGAAAGAGAGTGCATGTCTTATCGAGTGTCTGGAACTTACTAGACCACTGAAAAAGAATGCTAAAACATGTACTGAATGAATTAATGTGTTTCAGATACTGCAATCTAGCATAAACATAGGACAAGTTACTCTGGGAATCAGGCAAACTTCCAAAGGCTACACCAAACTACACCAAATACTTTTTTAAAAATTAATTTAATTGGAGGATAGTTACTTTACAATATTGTGATGGCTTTTGCTATACATTGATATGAATCAGCCATGGGTGTACATATCCCCCCACTCTTAACCCCTTCCCTCCTCCCTCCTCACCCCTTCCCTCTGGGTTGTCCATCAGATAAGATAATCTGAGGTGACACCATGAGAAGGATGGGTGGTTATACTACTATAAATAAATATGCTTTGTCTTAGGGTACAAGGTCCTTCCCCTTAGCCAGTTAAAAACTAGGGCACCAAAAAGATAAAGATGTAAAACTTTGGAGTTTAGCAGTGGTTCCCCAAAACTGAGAGTGAAGAAGAGTTTGGGTGTTATCCAAAATGAAGCCTCAGACCTTCCTACCCATATCATTCTTTAATTAGTATTTATTTAGACCATTCCACTGGTGTATGAACTTTTAGGATTCTAGGATCTTACCTACCATCACTATGCTCTGTCCTTCACTATTCCTGTAAGCAAGTTGAAATTCAGAAGAAAAGAATCACATAGAATTGAACCCAGTGATACAGTTATGGTAATGACTGACTATATTTATACAATTAGCAACCTCTTCAAGAGATTGACCTGCTGATTCAGGAATCACCACTAGCTTCTCTTAAGCCAAAGCTTTATAGTCCATGCTATGTATTTTGCCCATCATGAAAGGTCTGGCAGTTCACGAATCATCTGACGGCAGGATTACACTCTGAAGTGACTTGAATAAATGATTTTTTGTAAGTTAATGTGCTCTTCCTACAGCCATGCTGTCATTAAAACACTGCTGCTGCTTAATCTCTTCAGTTGTCTGACTCTGTGCAACCCTATGGACTGCAACCTGCCAGTCTCTGTCCATGGGATTCTCTTGGCAAGAGACCTAGAGTGGTTTGCTATGCCCTTCTCCAGTGATTAAAACACTAGGTCAAATCAAATAAATCCATCAAGATGCTATAAAATATGCATGCAAAGAGAATGGATGTGATGTTGAGAATAATAAAATAGTCCATGAATGTTAACTCGCTTCAGTGTGTCCAACTCTTTGTGATCCTGTGGACTATAGCCCAGCAGGCTCCTCTATCCAAGGGATTCCAGACAAGAATACTGGAGTGGGTTATCATGCCCTCCTACAGGGGATCTTCCTGACCAAGGGATCAAACACACATCTCTTAAGTCTCCTGCATTGGCAGGTGGGTTCAATGCCACCTGGGATGCCCAAAATAGTCCATAAAATTTATGAAATAAATCAGCTGTTCTTTAAGACATGGGAAATGAACCATATACATCCAATGTATTATAAATACTGTAAGCACACATATATTATACAATGAGCACTTATTGATGTACTGAGAGAAACACAAAGTGATGAAGGTGTTTTCATCATAGAAGCATTTTCTATCAAGGAGGCACTGGCACATTGACTGAAACAATGCTTTAGCCTCTAGTCAAGGGCTTTTCCAAGGGCAATTCCTCTGGTGAATAATTTTCATGAAGAACATGTATATCACTAGAAAGATGATTCACAAATAGGAAATACAGAGAGATACACATATCATTAAAGAAGATTCTCAAGTAGGTAGCTCTAAGATGTTCTAAATGGATTTTTTGCTTTCCTCTAAAATCACATTTTTAATCTCAGATCATGGGGGAAAATGTACCCCCAACTTTGAGGCAATAATGAATGAGTTGGGAGGTAAACATTCTTCCCTCTTTCCTTCCTATCCTTTTGTCCTCTCTGCCTTCTTTCCTCCCCTCCTTAATTTCCTCCCCTCCTTAATTTCCTACCCTTTAGCTTCCTCCCAGATTGTTTTTTGGAAAGTGCATTAGATGCTCCTATTCACACTACATTAGCAATGCCAGCATTCTTAGCGAGCATTTGCTTATGTAAGCAGAGTTGCAGATACAAATGAGCTGCCACGCCTGCTATTAGAGAGTTCACCAACTATTATAAAAAATCACATGTAGGAAGTTAATAAAAATACAAGTAAGAACAAAACATGGCATTTAAAAAAAGAATATAAGCAAAGGAAAGAATGACTAATTTCAACTTTAAAGACTTTGAGAAACTATACTGTACAAGACAGCATTTGAACTTTGACTGAGAGAGAATTTTCACCAGTAAGGAAATAGGAAAAAAAAAAAAAAAACCAGCTAGGAAATAGCATGTTAAAGACCTGGAGAAGAGAAAGGCAGTGGTTGTACTCAGTCTTCTCTGTGAAGCACTGTGGAATTGCTGGTGCTCACATGACTTTCTGGAATGAAACTACCTCCTCCTCCTTCTTGCAAAAAGGATAGAAGCTAGTCCAAACAGGGACATGGAAACTTAGTCATAGAGCTTTGTCAGCTTCATCACTTATTTACTCCCTTAGAAAATGTCCTGAAAACTTAAAAAAATCCATTTCATTTCCTTTCTAGTGCTTGTTAAACCAAGAGAATTAAATCAGAGAAATTCAAAAATAGCATCTAATCATTGTTCCATCAGATATTATCAAGTCCATCCTGATAGGCTTGTGCTTAAGTTAGTATTTTTCCCCTCAGAGATCTCTTAGTCTCTTCTTGCTCTCTTGCTATCTGCGATCTATTAGAACATCTTCAGCATTTAAGATGTCTCAATACACGTCAGAAATTGAAATATAGAAAAGGATTTAAGTTTCCTTGCAAGGGTATCTTGAGTTCTGAATAATAAAGACTATTTGGGTTCTATCTGGATCTGGCTCATTCTGGATTTGCCAGATCCAATTGCTAAATAGTCGGAAATTTTGTGAGCTTGTTAATATCATATGGCACCTGAAAATTGATCAGAGTGGGAGTATTTACAGTATGGAAAATGGCAAAGGCTTCAAGCTTTTGAATCTTATTTTCAAAGAGTAATTTATTAAATTTTTACCATACCATGCTGAATATTTTGCTTTTTAAGTGTCCCCAAATATTCCACATCAGTTAGCTATGAGCACACAAAGACTTTCCGAAGATTATCACCATATTCTATGATAAATGGGTTTCCCTGGTGGCTCAGAGGTTAAAGCATCTGTCTGTAATACGGGAGACCTGGCTTCGATCCCTGAGTCGGGAAGATCCCCTGGAGAAGGAAATGGCAACCCACTCCAGTATTCTTGCCTGGAGAATCCCATGGACCGAGGAGCCTGGTGAGCTACAGTCCACGGGGTTGCAAAGAGTTGGACACGACTGAGCGACTTAGCTTTCTATGATAAATGGAATCATCCATTCACTTACCAAGAAGTTCCTTGGTAAATGGATATCAACAGGGGTGCTAGTCAAAAGCCTACTGTACTAGTCAAGACTATGCATGCTGCAGTGGAAAGAGTAGAAGCATTGAAGTACAGCATTTAAGAATATTAGCTCTATTCCTAATTGACTGCGTGCTTTACGGAAGTTTATTTATGTTTGTTTATCTATGTCTCTGTATTGTGTTGTTCTCATCTAAAAAATAGGGATCTTAATATTTATGTAACAGAGATATAAAGATTAAATAGGATGATATGTGAAGGCACTGAGAATAATGAATAGAATAGAAAGAAGTAAAAGTAAAAGTGCCAGTCTCTCAGTCGTGTTCAACTCCTTGCGACCCCATGGACTGCAGCCAGCCAGATTCCTCTGTCCATAGAATTCTCCAGGCAAGAAGACTGGGAGTAGGATGCTATTTACTTCTCCAGGGGATCTTCCTGAACCAGGGATTGAACTTGGGTCTCCTACATTGAGGCAGATTCTTTACCATCTGAGCCACGAGGGAAGCCCATATAGAATAGAATAAGCACCCAATAAATAACTTTGGTAGCAGATGACACTACCCTTATGGCAGAAAGTGAAGAGGAACTCAAAAGTCTCTTGATGAAAGTGAAAGAGGAGAGTGAAAAAAGTTAGCTTAAAGCTCAACGTTCAGAAAACGAAGATCATGGCATGCGGTTCCATCACTTCATGGGAAATAGATGGGGAAACATTGGAAACAGTGTCAGACTTTATTTTGGGGGGCCTAAAAATCACTGCAGATGGTGACTGCAGCCATGAAATTAAAAGACGCTTACTCCTTGGAAGAAAAGTTATGACTAAACTAGATAGCATATTCAAAAGCAGAGACATTACATTGCCAACTAAGTCCATCTAGTCAAGGCTATGGCTTTTCCAGTGGTCATGTATGGATGTGAGAATTGGACTGTGAAGAAGGCTGAGCACCGAAAAATTGATGGTTTTGAACTGTGGTGTTGGAGAAGACTCTTGAGAGTCCCTTGGACTCTTTGGAGGTAATGATGCTAAAGCTGAAAATCCAGTACTTTGGCCACCTCAAAGAGTTGACTCATTGGAAAAGTCTCTGATTCTGGAAGGGTTTGGGAGAAGGAGGAGAAGGGGGTGACAGAGGATGAGATGGCTGGATGGCATCACTGACTCAATGGACGTGAGTCTGAGTGAACTCCGGGAGTTGGTGATGGACAGGGAGGCCTGGCGTGCTGTGATTCATGGGGTCGCAAAGAGTCAGACATGACTGAGCGCCTGAACTGAAGTGAACAGACTAATGTAAGTTCAAATGTTAACACTACTGCTTCCCAACTTGTATAATCTTGTTGCTGTTGTTGTCCAGTCATTCAGTACTGTCTGACTCTTTGCGACCTCATGGATTGCAGCACCCTAGCTTCCCTGTCCATCATCAAATCCCAGAGCTTGCTCAAACTCACGTCCATTGATTCAGTGATGCCATCCAACCAACTCATCTTCTGTCATCCCCTTTCCTCATGCCTTCAAACTTTCCCACCATCAAAGTCTTTTCTGATCAGTCAGTTCTTTGCATCGGGTGGCCAAAGTATTGGCCATCACTTTCTGCCATAATGATGGTGTCATCTGCATATCTGAGCAATGATGTTGGCAATTTGATCTCTTGTTCCTAAATCCAGCTTGTACATCTGGGAGTTCTTGGTTCACAAACTATTGAAGCTTAGTTTGAAGGATTTTGAGGATTATCTTTGCTAGCATATAAAATGAGTGCAATTTTGTGGTAGTTTGAACATTCTTTCACGATGCCTTTCTTTGAGATTGAAATTAAAACTGACTTTTTCAGTCCTGTGGCTATTGCTGAGTTTTCTAAATTTTCTGGCATATTGAGTGCAGCACTTTAACAGCATCATCTTTTAGGATTTGAAATAGCTTAGCTGTAATTTCATCACCTCCATGAGCTTTATTTGTAGTAATGCTTCCTAAAGTCCATTTGACTTCATACTCCAAGATTTCTGGCTCTATATGAGTGATCACACCATCGTGGTTATCAGGGTCATTAAGACCTTTTTTGTACAGTTCTTCTGTGTATTCTTTCCACCTCTTCTCAATATTTTCTGCTTACGTCCTTCATTTTGACATCTTTTAATGAAATGTTCCCTTGGAATCTCTAGTTTTCTTAAAGAAATCTCTAGTGTTTCCTGTTCTGTTGTTTCCCTCTATTTCCTTGCATTGTTCACATAAGAAGGCTTTCTCATCTTTTCTTGCTATTCTTTAAAATTCTGCATTCAGATGGATATTTCTTTTGGAAGAGATGTTTGAAAGAAGAAGTTTGAAATAATAGTGAGTTCTCTTGGCAAAACTGTTAGCATTCACCTGCTTAATTTTGTAATCCAAGGCCAAACTTTCCTGTTACTCCAAGCATCTCTTGATATCATACTTTGCATCCCAATCCCCTATGATGAAAAGGACATCTGTGGGTGTGTGTGTGTCTGTGTGTGTCTGTCTGTGTCAGTTCTAGAAGGTCTTGTTGGTCTTCAAGAACCATTCTTCAGTTTCTTCTGTATTACTGGTTGAGGCATAGGCTTGGATTACTGTGATACTGAATGGTTTACCTTGACAACTAAGATCATGCTGTCAGTTTTGAGGTTGCATCCAAGTACTGTATTTTATTCTCTTTTGTTGACTGTGAGGGCTACTCTATTTATTCTAAGGGATTCTTACCCACATTAGTAAATATAATGCCCATTTACATCCATTTTAGTTCACTGATATCATTGTGTCAATGATTCATTGATGTTAATGTTCACTTTTTGCCATCTCCTGTTTTAACACTTCCAATTTACCTGGTTTCATGAACCTAACATTCCAGCTTCCTATGCAATATCATTCTTCACAGCATCAGAGTTAACTTTCACCACCACTGGACATTTTATCCATTTTGGCCTCACCATCTTCATTCTTTCTGGAGCTGTATCTTGTTAAAATTATCTAACTTCTCTGATCTTCCTTTTCTTCATCTAGTAGCATTGATACTTTACAGGGTGCAGTATTAGGTAGCAGGAACTCCACATCATTCTGCTTTCAGTATTGCAGAGGATACAATACTTACCAGACATTCCTGCAGCTAGAATTTAGATGTGAATTATAGTCTACCAATAAGATGTACCTGGTCCAAGACCTGTACAAGGTCTTGGAATGGAGATGCAAAGCAGAGGGCAATTTTTCATTTAGTGGCTCATGTTATTAAATATGGCTGTGGAGACACTGGGCTTTTCTGCAGGAGAGTTCCAGTGTTCATGATTGGCTGTGGGTGGGGTTGGGATTGAGAGGCAATTGTGCTGGATGCAATGGACCTCTGATTCCATTCTTTCTGTCTGTGCAGCAGGATCATCTCCCCTGATGTCCACAATGTTGTTCCTGAAACCCCAGCCTATAGTTCTCCTCCAGCCCTTCTAGGGATGTTTCAAGTTGTATTACACAACTTCAAGTGACCAAGCAGTTGTTTGTGTTCTGCAACTGTACCATGACTAATAAACATGGTTTGGAGAGGAATTTACAGAACATAGTATAGTGACTCTAAAATATCTAGTATTGTGTCTGGCATTTACTTAGTAAATGTAAATCTCTTTTTTCCTTTTCATATTAATCAATCCTCAACAGATGTTAAACAATTTTATAGGACTGTGGCTTTCATGGAGAGAATTACACAGTAGTTGCTGAACTTGGAAGATAAGGCCATTCCTTTTAAACTGAGAGAAGATGGCATTGCTTGGAAAATTTTTGTTTGAACTCCAAGAATTCAGTTTTGTGTTCATTTATGATTGGTCCTAGTGGAGGTAGCATTGAACCCCAACATTTATTTATTAATTACATTCTAAAACTGCGATCTTAGTACCCACTCTAGGAGTAATTATTTTCAAATATCTAAAAATCCCTTTTCCTTTCTGTGTTATTTTACTAAAGTCATTTCCAAGTTATTTCCTAAGCAATAATACTTGTTTCAACAATCAAAATATCAGGAGGTGAACAGAGCTGATTAGAATAGACTCATCAAATGCACCAAAAAAGTCAAATGAGACACAGAGAGTTAGGTTCTTGAATATCACCTCATTATTAGCAAAGTGTATTACATTAACTTTGATCCAAAAGTAAAACATGCTGACAATATCGTCATTCAGCTCTTCCTTACTTTGTTTATGGCACCTCAGACAACTGTTCACTATTAGAGATAAAAGTTGTAAGAGTATTACAAACCAGAGGCCTGACAAATAAAATGTAGATGTGAGTTGGAATAACACTAAAACATGAAGCTTGGTATTTCTATCACTCCTACAGCCTATCTACTATACGTAAGGATACTGCATCTTGAACTGGATCACTCCTTTGTTGGCATGTCTCCACACTTACCCTTGGGCATCCTGTATGAGTGGGGTGAGTGGTAGTCAGAATAAGGAGTGTAGTTTTAATCTGTGCCTGGATTTTAGACAGAACCATGGTATTACTACAAAATATATAACTTAATATGAATAAACTTAATACTCACAACAGTAAACACAATCAAACAACAAATATTTTTGATCCAAAAGTTATTTAAGCTCTGTTCATAGTTCACTGGCCTTGTGAGACAACATTATGCAATAGAGAAGAATGCTGAATGGATCTACATTCTACTACTTACTTAACCACTCCCATTTATGGATCATAACCTTGTCATGGCTAAAGAGTTTATGTAACTCAATGAAACTATTACCATGCCATGCAGGGCCACCCAAGATAGATGGGTCATATTGAAGAGTTCTGACAAAATGTAGCCCACTGTAGGAAGTGATGGCATACCACTTCAGTATTCTTGCCATGAGAAGCCTATGAACAGTATGAAAAGGCCAAAAGATATGACAATGTAAGATGAGCTCCCCAGGTCAGAAAGTCTCCAATATGCTATTGGGAAAGAGTGGAGGAGAGATATGAATAGTTCCAGAAATAATGAAGCAGCTGGAGCAAAACAGAAATGATATACAGTTGCAGATGTGTCTGGTGGTGAAAAAAAATGTCTGATGCTATAAAGAACCTGGAATGTTAGGTCCATGAATCAAGATAAACGACATGGTCAAGGAAGAGATGGCAAGAGTGAACATCAATAAGTTAGAAATCAGTGAACTAAAATGGAGGAAAATTGACAAATTTATAATAATTTAGATGACCATTATATCTACTATTGTGGCCAAGAATCCCTTAGATTAAATGGAGTAGTCCTCATAGTAAACAGAAGAGTCAAAAATGCAGTATTTGGGTGAAATTTCAAAAACAACAGAATGATCTTGGTTAGTTTCGAAGGCAAATCATTCAACATTACAGTAATCCAAGTATATGCCCCAACCACTGATGCCAAACAAGTTGAAGTTGATCCTTTCTATGAAGACCTTTTAGAACTACACCAAAAAAAAAAAAAAAAAGATGTCCTTTTCATCCTAGAGGATTGGAAGGCAAAAGTAGAAAGTCAAGAGATACCTGGAGTAACAGACAAGTTTGGCCTCGGAATACAACATGAAGTGGGACGAAGGTTAACAGAGTTTTGCCAAGAGAACACACTGGTCATAGCAAATCCTTTTTCCAAAAACAGAAGAGATGATCTACACATTAATGTCAACAAATGATCAATACCAAATCAGACTGATTATATGTTTTGCAGCCAAAAATGGAGAAGCTCTATATAGTAAACAAAAACAAGAACTGGAGCTGACTGCAACTCACATCATGAGTTTCTTATTGCAAAATTCAGACTTAAAGTGAAAAAAAAGGGAAAATCACCAGGCCATTTAAGTATGACCTAAATCAAATCCCTTATTTTATTATTTATTTATAATGTTTATTATTTATTATTTATTTTATTATTTATTTATTATATGGAGATGATGAATAGATTCAAGGGATCAGATCTGGTAGACAGAGTGGATGAAACACTATGTACAGAGGTTCATAAAACTGTCAGGAGGCCATGACCAAAATCATTCAAAATAATGAAGGAAGGCAGTGGTTGTCTGAGGAGACTTTACAAATAGCTGAGGAAAGAACAAAAGTGAAAAGCAAAGGAGAAAGGGAAAGATATACCCAAACTGAATGCAGAATTCCAAAGAATAGTAAGGAGAGATGAGAAGGCCTTTCAGTGATCAATGCAAAGAAGTAGAGGAAAATAAAAGAATGAGAAAGACTGCAGATCTCTTTAAGAAAACTGGAGATATCAAGGGAACATTTCATGCAAGGAAGGGCATGATAAAGGACAGAAATAGTAAGGATCTATCAGAGGCAGAAGAAATTAAGAAGAGATGACATGAAAGCCCAAAAGAACTATTCAAAAAACGTCTCAGTGACCAGGGTAACCACGATGGTGTGGCCACTCCCCTAGAGTCAGACATCCTGGAGTGCAAAGTAAAGTGGGCCTTAGGAAGCATTACTACAAAGCAAACTAGTAGTGGAGTGGTGATGAAATTCCAGCTGACCTATTTAAAATCCTAAAGGACGATGCTGTTAAAGTGTTGTACTTAATCTATCACCAAATTTGGAAAACTCAGCAGTGACCACAGGACTAGAAAAGGTGTTTTCTTTCCAATCCCAAAGAATGGCAATGCAAAGAATGTTCAAAGGCAATGCCAAAGAATGTTCAAACTATACTACATTTATGCTCATTTCACACACCAGTAAGGTTATTCTCAAAGTCCCTTAAGCTGGGCTTCAGCAGTATATGAACCAAGAACTTCTAGATGTATAAGCTGAATTTAGAAAAGGCAGAGGAACCCAAGATCAAATTGCCAACACTCATTATGCCATGAAGAAAGGAAAGGATTTCCAGAGAACATCTACTTCTGCTAGATTGACTATATTAAAGCCTTTGACTATGTAGACCATAATCAACTGTGGAAAATTCTGAAAGAGGTGGGAATACCAGAAAATCTTACCTGTCTCCTGAGAAATCTGTACGAAGGTCAGAAAGCAACATTAAGAAGCAGACATAGAACAAAAGACTGGTTCAAAATTGGAAAAGGAGTATGACAAAGCTGTATATTGTCATGATGCTTATTAAACTTACATGCAGAAAATCTCATGCAAAATTATGGGCTAGATGAATCACAAGGTGGAATCAAAATTGCCAGCAAAAATATCAATAACCTCAGATATGCAGATGATACCACTCTAAAGGCAAAGTAAAGAGTAATTAAAGAACCTCTTGATGAGGAAGAAAGAGGAGAATGAAAAAGTTGGCTTATAACTAAGCATTCAAAAAACAAAGATCACGGCATCTAGCCCCATCAGCCCATGGAAAACAGAAGTAGATAAAGTGACACAGTTAAAGATTTTAATTTCTTGGGTTCTGAAATCTCTGTGGATGATGAATGCACCTATGAAATTAAAAGAGACTTACTCCTTGCAAGGAAAACTATGATAAACTGGGACAGCATATTAAAAAGTAGAGACATCACTATGCCAACAAAAGCCTGTCTAGTCAAAGCTATATTTTTCCCAGTAGTCATGTATGGATGTGGGAGTTGGACCATAAGGAAAGCTGAGCACTGAAAAACTGATGCTTTCAAAGTGTGGTGCTAGAAGTGAGCCTTGAGAGTCCCTTGGATGGGAAAGAGATCAAACTAGTCATTCTAAAGGAAATAAACCCTGAAAATTAATTATAAGGCCTGATGATGAAGCTGAAACTCCAATACTTTGGCCATGTGATGCAAAGAGCTAACTCACTAGAAAAGACCCTGATGCTGGGAAGATTGATAGAAGAAGGAGAAGGGGCAACAGAGGTTGAAATGGTTAGACAGCATCACTGAGTCAATGGAATTTAATCTGAGAAAGCTTTAGGAGATAGTGAAAGACAGGGGAGTCTGACGTGCTTCAGTCTGTGGGGTCACAAGAAATCAGACATGACTTAGTGACTGAACAACACCATCACCTCATGGTTTATGCCACAGACAAATCTCCGTGTCTTGTTTCAGTTTTTTTTTTTTTTTTTTTTTACTTTTCAAGTGTTTTCCATTTAAAAAATGATTTATGAACAATAAAATTCCATTTTGGGAGTGTATAAAGTACACTGAATATTACCACACATATGAATTTGTGTCCGTTCCGCTCCATTCGGTCACTCAGGTGTGTCCGACTCTTTGCAACCCCATGAATAGAAGCAGGCCAGGCCTCCCTGTCCATCACCAACTCCTGGAGGTCACTCAGACTCACGTCCATCGAGTCCGTGATGCCATCCAGCCATCTCATCCTCAGTCGGCCCCTTCTCCTCCTGCCCCCAATCCCTCCCAGCATCAGGGTCTTTTCCAATGAGTCAACTCTTCGCATGAGGTGGCCAAAGTACTGGAGCTTCAGTTTTAGCATCATTCCTTCCAAAGAAATCCCAGGGTTGATCTCTTTCAGAATGGACTGGTTGGATCTCCTTGCAGTCCAAGGGACTCTCAAGAGTCTTCTCCAACACCACACTTCAAAAGCATAAATACTTCGGCGCTCAGCCTTCTTCACAGTCCAAGTCTCACATCCATACATGTCCACAGGAAAAACCATAGCCTTGACTAGACGGACCTTAGTCAGGAAAGTAATGTCTCTGCTTTTGAATATACTATCAAAGTTGGTCATAACTTTTCTTCCACAGAGTAAGCGTCTTTTAATTTATGGCTGCAGTCACCATCTGCAGTGATTTTGGAGTCCCAAAAAATAAAGTCTGACACTGTTTCTACTGTTTCCCCATCTATTTCCCATGAAGTGATGGGGCAAGATGCCATGATGTTTGTTTTCTGAATGTTGAGCTTTAAGTCAACTTTTTCACTCTCCTCTTTCACTTTCATCAAGAGGCTTTTGAGTTCCTCTTCACTTTCTGCCATAAGGGTGATGTCATCTGCATATCTGAGGTTATTGATATTTCTCCCAGCAATCTTGATTCCAGCTTGTGTTTCTTCCAATCCAGCATTTCTCATGATGTACTCTGCATATAAATTAAATAAGCAGGGTGACAATATACAGCCTTGATGTACTCCTTTTCCTATTTGGAACCAGTCTGTTGTTCCATGTCCAGTTCTAACTGTTGCTTCCTGACCTGCATACAAATTTCTCAACACGCAGGTCAGGTGGTCTGTTATTCCCACCTCTTTCAGAATTTTCCACAGTTGATTGTGATCCACACAGTCAAAGTCTTTGGCATAGTCAATAAAGCAGAAATAGATGTTTTTCTGGAACGCTCTTGCTTTTTTGATTATCCAGTGGATGTTGGCAATTTGATCTCTGGTTCCTCTGCCTTTTCTAAAACCAGCTTGAACATCAGGGAGTTCACAGTTCACGTGTTGCTGAAGCCTGGCTTGGAGAATTTTGAGCATTACTTTACTAGCACATGAGATGAGTGTGATTGTGCGGTAGTTTGAGCATTCTTCGTCATTGCCTTTCTTTGGAACTGGAATGAAAACTGACCTTTTCCAGTCCAGTGGCCACTGTTGAGTTTTCCAGATATGCTGGCATATTGAGTGCAGCAATTTTACAGCATCATCTTTCAGGATTGGAACAGCTCAACGGGAATTCCATCACTTCCACTAGCTTTGTTCGTAGTGATGCTTTCTAAGGCCCACTTGACTTCACATTCCAAGATGTCTGGCTCTAGATTAGTCATCACATCATCATGATTATCTGGGTCATGAAGATTTTTTGTACAGTTCTTCTGTGTATTCTTGCAAACTCTTCTTAATATCTTCTGTTTCTGTTAGGTCTAGACCATTTCTGTCCTTTATCGAGCCCATCTTTGCATGAAATGTCCCCTTGGTATCGATAATTTTCTTGAAGAGATCTCTAGTCTTTCCCCTTCTGTTCTTTTCCTCTATTTCTTTGCATTGATCGCTGAAGAATGCGATCAATGGGAGGAGCTACCCTGCGTCTGAGGTCAAGGGCGGCAGCCGGGAGGAGACACCCCACTTTCGAGGTTAGGGCAGCTGCTGGGAGGAGCTACCCCACGTCCAAGTCCAGTGGCAGCAGGGAGGAGACACACCACGTCTGTGGTCTGGGGCGGCCAGGAGTGGCAGCTGAGAAGAGCCACCCATGCCCAAGGCAAGGGTCGGTGGCCGGGAGGAGCAACCCGAGGAGTGGTGGCTGGGCAGGCACAGGAGGGCCTATCCTATGTTGAAGTTCAAGAACGATGGTGGTAAGGAGATACTCCTCATCCAAGGTAAGGTGCAGTGGCTGTGCTTTGCTGGAGCAGCTGTGAAGAGATACCCCAAGCCCAAGGTAAGAGAAACCCAAGTAAGATGGTA
>SJXQ01011911.1:101677-122837 GCA_006408695.1 Aepyceros melampus
CTTGCTTTTTCCATGATCCAGCAGATGTTGGCAATTTGATCTCTGGTTCCTCTGCCTTTTCTAAAACCAGCTTGACATCTGGAAGTTCACGATTCACATATTGTTGAAGCTTGGCTTGGAGAAGTTTGAGCATTACTCTACTAGTGTGTGAGATGAGTGCAGTTGTGTGGTAGTTTGAGCATTCTTTGGCATTGCCTTTCTTTGGGATTGGAATGAAAACTGACCTTTTCCAGTCCTGTGGCCACTGCTGAGTTTTCCAAATGTGCTGGCATACTGAGTGCAGCACTTTTATAGCATCATCTTTTAGGATTTGAAATAGCTCAACTGGAATTCCATCACCTCCACTAGCTTTGTTTGTAGTGATGCTTCCTAAGGCCCGCTTGACTTCACATTCCAGGATGTCTGGCTCTAGGTGAGTGATCACACCATCATGATTATCTGGGTCATGAAGATCTTTTTTGTACCTTTTCCCTATGTATTCTTGCCACCTCTTCTTAATATCTTCTGCTTCTGTTAGGTCCAGACCATTTCTGTCCTTTATTGAGCCCATCTTTGCATGAAATGTTCCCTTGGTATCTCTAATTTTCTTGAAGAGATCTCTAGTCTTTTCCATTCTATTGTTTTCCTCTATTTCTTTACATTGATTGCTGAGGAAGGCTTTATCTCTCCTTGCTATTCTTTGGAACTCTGCATTCAAATGGGTATATCTTTCCTTTTCTCCTTTGCTTTTCGCTTCTCTTCTATTCACAGCTATTTGTAAGGCCTCCTCAGATAGCCATTTTGCTTTCTTGCATTTCTTTTCTTGGGAATAGTCTTGAATCCTGTCTTCTGTACAACGTTACAAACCTCTGTCCATAGTTCATCAGGCACTCCATCTATCAGATCTAGTTCCTTAAATCTATTTGTCACTTCCACTGTATAGTCATAAGGGATTTGATTTAGGTCATACCAAATGGTCTAGTGGTTTTTCCCACTTTCAATTTAAGTCTAAATTTGGCAATAAGGAGTTTATGATCTGAGCAACAGTCATCTCCCGGCCTTCTTTCTTTCTTTCTTTCTTTCTTTCTTTCTTTTTTTTTTTTCTGACTGTATAGAGCTTCTCCATCTTTGGCTGCAAAGAATATAATCAATCTGATTTTGATGTTGACCATCTGGTAATGTCCATGTGTAGAGTTTTCTCTTGTGGTGTTGGAAGAGGGTGTTTGCTATGACAGTGTGTTCTCTTGGCAGAACTCTATTAACCTTTGCCCTGCTTCATTCTGTACTCCAAGGCCAAATTTGCCTGTCACACTGGGTGTTTCTTGACTTCCTACTTTTGCATTCCAGTCCCCTATAATGAAAAGGACATCTTTTTTGGGTGTTAGTTCTAAAAGGTCTTGTAGGTCTTCATAGAACCGTCCAACTTCAGCTTCTTCAGCATTACTGGCTGGGGCATAGACTTGGATTACCGTGATATTGAATGGTTTGCCTTGGAAATGAACAGAGATCATTCTGTCATTTTTGAGATTGCATCCAAGTACTGCATTTTGGACTCTTTTGTTGACCATGATGGCTACTCCATTTCTCCTAAGGGATTCCTGCCTGCAGTAGTACATATAATGGTCATCTGAATTAAATTCACCCATTCCAGTCCATCTTAGTTCGCTGATTCCTACAATGTTGATGTTCACTCTTGCCAGTATCTACATATATATTCTTAAATTCTTTCTTAGTGAGTATGTTAGGGCTTCTTATCCTTACTTTCTGTCTATTTGTCCTGGGATGTACTTGGAGAAGTATGTAGGAATGACTTTCCCAAATGTAAGAGTGATGTGACAAATTCAAAACTTACAAACCAGAAAGCAATGGGGAGATTCCCTATTGAAAGAATCTTCCCTGTAACATTACTAATAGGTGAGAATTGAAACACAGCTTTACCATTTCTAGGGATGAACACATGTCTGTGGAAGGGAGCTCTAATTATTGAACTCTTTAACTTTATGTCAAGCCTTAAACTAACTTAATGTAACATCTACCTTTGTCCAACTTCTACCCTTTTGAGTCCCATGGAACGTGAAAAACGTGAAAGTGTTAGTCGCTCAGCCGTGTCCGACTCTTTGTGACCCCATGGAATGTAGCCCACCAGGCTCCTCTGTCCATGGAATACTCCAGGCAAGAGTACTGGAGTGGGTAGCCATTCCCTTCTTCAGGGTACCTTCCCAACCCAGGGATGGAACCCAGGTCTCCTGCATTTAGGCAGATTCTTTACCCTCTGAGCCACAAGGGAAGCCCTGAGTTACATGGACTGGATTTTAAGTATCTTTCCACTTCAATCTTCAAAATTCTATACAAAATCTTATCAGTCGCTGTATCTATGCCATGGACTCTTGACCCAGCAGTATTCCAGCTGCCCACCTTTGGATGCCAGGTGCCTTTGTGCAGGTTTTCATTCATATGCTCAGTGCTCTGCATTTAGAGGCTTCTTCAAACTGCAGAGACAGACTCCAGAACTGGGACATTTTCTTACACTTTCTTTGTAATTGACCCATTTATGCTTCCCTTGTTCTAGCTTTGTAGAACTTTTATATTCAGATATGGGTCTCCTGTATTAAGCTTGCAGTTTGCTTACCTTCCTAATTTTCCAAATTTTAGTCTATTTTTTATATACTTTGGGCACAGTCTATTTATGAATTTCTTTTTACTAGTCTTAATATTATATTCTAAGAGCATTTTCCTTTATTTTCTGATTTTTTTTCCCCACAGCATCCTCTTCTTCAGAACAAAACATGTTCTAATTTTAAAAGGAGATGCATAATAGGATTTTTTAAATTGTTTTTGCTCCCTAACAGATCTTCGTTTTCCTCGAATTTTTTTTTTCTTCTGTTTTTTGTTCTCTTGGTTCCTCCATCTGCTGTGGTAGGTCATCTGGATATAGATAATGTGCCCAACCATCCTGGCTTCACAGTTGACTGAGGAGTTTCTGGGATATGGGACCTTCAGTTTTTTAAATGGGACAGTCCTTGATAACATGGGATGAGGGGTCACTCTACTTGTGGAACAGGTATTTCCTTGCCTACACAGAAAATGCAAGGGACTTGCCGTGCCTGGTTGCTATCTATAGAAACTTTTAAGCAGTATTCTTGTTTATAAGCTCTCACCCTCACAGTCCTTGGTAGCTGAGGCCTCCATGTGCTGACTGACCGGTTCTGTTGGGTGAATTGACCTGTGTCTTCTTACTTTTCCCTTTGCAGAATTTAGTTTGTACCTGTCTTACTACTTGGAAACACTTATTTTTGCTTTCCATATTAAAAAATTGTAAAATATTATCTGTTGTAACTTTTTCCCCATTCTCTTTGTCCTTGCTAATAAACAATTTTTTATTCCTACAGCGCCTTTTAGTGTGATTGGGAGATTAAGTGGAAATGGCCAGCTGATCACATTAAATAGAAAGAATTATTATTCTCTTCCCTGGAACTTAACTGTAGCATCCCGGGTGAGGGGTCAGCTGTTTGTTTTTCATGAATCTTGACCCTCCCTGGTGCTTCATTCTCTGTCTTCTGGCCCTCCGGGAGTTGGTGATGGACAGGGAGGCCTGGCGTGCTGCGATTCATGGGGTCGCAGAGTTGGACACGACTGAGCGACTGAACTGAACTGAACTGGACTTGTTAGAGAACAAAGGAATTATTAGGGCACTCACACAGAGTGAATGTGCTCCTATCTGGATCAGGGGAAGAGAACAAACTAGAGCTGTGCTTTGGTTTGGAGGACTGGAATGGCTGTAAAGGGGCAGATTTAGGAGCTCAGTGCCTCCTCTGAGCTCTCTCTTGGAATTAGGGAGTCATGCAGAGAGGAGGCACGCATGAAGAGCTTAGAAAATACCTGTTTTCTTGGTTGACAGTGTGGAAAGGGTCAAAACTGGAAAAGTAAGAAGATAAATATTTATAAGTTGACCCTAAATACTGCAAGGAACTGCTGACACCGTCACTAGAGAAGTGGCATCCCTCATATTTCTAACACAAATATCAGAGTGGATGGTTACCCTCTGGCCCAAGGCTGCTGGTTCTGCACAGGAGGTGGAGAGGTGGGTTAAACTCAGGCATGTGCGTGTGCACTTGCGTGTGCACACACACATAAGTATATGGTAGGGACATTATTTATGAATGCTAACCTGTAGATAACACAGAGCTGTTTAATCTCTAATTTAGGGTCTTCTCCAAAAGCTACTAGTCAGGAGGGGGAGATTTCTCCATCTTTGAGCATCTGTAAGTGTCGGGTGGCATTCTAAACCAGGAGAAATATTTTCTCCAGCTGAAAAGTTTCTCTGCATGGACTCACAGGGACTAATTAATTATTTTCTCACTTTGAAAACTTTGTAAGGAATTAAAGCAATTATCTCCTTCTTAGGTGGCATATACCTTAACTCAGTTTCTACTAATACCTCCAGCACAAAATCACTCAGAATTTCTCTTGAGAGACTCTGATGCAATTCTTTCAACCAGCTAATCATGTCACTTCCCCTGTCAGAAATCAAGTGCAAAAACATACCTTTTTTCTTACTTTTATCTTCTGAAGTGATGAAGTTCTTGACTTCCAAATGCTGGGAACTTGATGTGGAATAAGCTGTTTATCTCAGCATCACCAGCATCACAGAGGAAAAATTCTGTCTCACATTTTTTATAGATTAATATAAAATAATCTTGGGCTCCAAAATCACTGCAAATGGTGGCTGCAGCCATGAAACTAAAAGTCACTTGATCGTTGGAAGGAACGCATGAGAAATCTAGACAGCACACTAAAAAGCAGAGGTATCACTTTGTTGACAAAGGTTCATATAGTCAAAGCTATGGCTTTTCCAGTGGTTGTGTACCGATGTGAGAATTGGACCATAAAGAAGGCTGAGGAGTGAAGAATTGATGCTTTCAAATTGTGGTGCTAGAGAAGACTCTTGAGAGTCCCTTGGACAGCAAGTAAATCAAACCAATCAATCCTAAAGGAAATCAGTCCTGAATATTCATTGGAAGGACTGATGTTGAAGCTGAAACTTCAATACTTTGGTCACCTGATGTGAAGAGCTGACTCACTGGAAAAGACTCTGATGCTGGGAAAGATTGAAGGCAGGAGGAGAAGGGGCTGACAGAGGATGTGATAGTTGGATGGCATCATCGACACAATGGACAGGAGTTTTGCAAACTCCAGGAGATAGTGAAACCTGGTGTGCTACAGCCCATGAGGTCACAAAGAGTCAGACACGACTGAACGACTGAACAAAAAAATATTTTATTATACAGATGAAACAGAATTTATTTAACTAGCCACCTATGATATCTCATTGCCATCAATGTTGTTATTACAAAGACACTGTAACAAAAATGCTGATAACATTGTGCTAATGACATAAGAAACAGGGAGATGGATTAGGACTGAGGTAGAGGGTGCTGATTAGGGGAGTGTTGAGGTTGCCAGTGCTATAAGGGAGGCATGAGACATCTCTGTGGAAAGCTAGATACTAGTGTGGTAAACTCAGGGTGCATGAAGGGAAAGGAAAAGAAGGACCCAGAGATGAATCAAAGACCTGGAACCACAGAAAGAGAACTATAGAGAGGAAGCAGGAGAGAAAGCGGCCAGGAGAGGATGAACAAATGAAAGGACAGGAAGCAGGGACCTTGAAGGGATGGCAGAATGTGAGAAATACAGGGAGGGGACAAAGGCTGCCTCTTCCTCCACTCCTGCACTCTCCTCAGCCCAGTCACCCGGCAAGGCCAGCTCTCCCCTCCATTCCAGCTTGGGCACAGCAGCTCTGCTGACCCACCCCACTCCTGGCAGGCAGCACAACCTCGGGGCCAGCAGGTGGGAGAACTCCTTGCTCAGCCCTTTCTCCCACACCCTGAGAAAGTCCACAGATTAGAGAGGTGTGTCTGCACCTAAACAACAGCCACCCCTGAAACTGTACAGGTATCAGACTGTGCACTGAGTTCACAGCCAGCCAAGAAAATGTGCAGAGAAGTATTCAGGCCACAGGACTTTGGGATAGGAAAACAAGAGAATATGCTGGAGCCAAAGAAGGAATAGGGAGCTTCCCACAATCAGAGGATAAAGCTAAGGACAATTTATGAGATGATGATTCAAGAACTTGGAATCAAGTAGTTATTCAATTCTGGAGCCAGAGAATATATTTCTGATACTCTCCTCTTCAGAAACCTAAATATCACATATATTATTATTACATTTAATTTTAAAACATTTTATTGTAAAATGTACCATAAGTGAAATATATATATATATATACACACATAAATAAAGTGAATTTTTAAATAACAACCTATAATGATAAACACCATGGCCTAATATAAGAGTTCTGTTGCACACAGATCATTTGATGATGATTAGGCTCCGGTTCAAAGTGCTTTTCAGACCAGTCTAGAATTCAGAATGTATTCTGCCGTGTAAAAAGCTTTAGGGCAAGACTAGTTTCTGAATAGATGACAGCATTGTTTCACTCTGTCCCGAAGTGCTTCTATGACTTTGTCATTCCGAAGAGTGAAGATGAAAGGATTGAGGAAAGGAGTGACTACGGAAACCATCAGGGAAACAACCCTGTTGTAATCCGTGGCCTGTGTTTGCTTGGGTTTCACGTAGAGGAACAAGCAGCTGCCATAACCAATCACAACACATGTGAAGTGGGAGGCACACGTAGAGAAGGCTTTCCTGCGGCCAGAGGCTGAGGGGATCTTGAGGATGGTGGAGACAATGTAAGTGTAGGAGAAAATTGTAGGGATCAAAGAACCAAAAAGAACAAAAACAGCCATTAAGAAGAGGATGAATTCCATGAAAAGAGTATTATCGCAGGATAGTTTGAGTAACTGCCCTCGGTCGCAGAAAAAATTGTCCACCACATTTGATTTGCAGTAGGAAAGCTGAAATGTGGCATAAACTGGCCAAATTTGAAAAAGGAACCCAAACAACCATGACACAATCACCACAAAGTTGCAGGTGCTGCTGCTCATAATGACGTTGTACCTCAAGGGGTTACAGATAGCCACGTAACGGTCCACAGCCATCGCTCCCAACAGTGCAAACTCTGTGGTCCCCAGAGCAAGGTACAGGAAGAGCTGGGTGACACATGCAGCCAAAGATATTGTCTGCATCCCAGGGAGCAGCAACCCCGAGAGCATCATGGGAACAATAACGGTGGTCACCAGGATCTCCAAGGCCGAGAGATGACCAAGGAAGAAATACATGGGGGACTGTAGATGTTTATCAAGACAGACAATCACAATGATGACTGTGTTACCGATTAATGTCACTAAGTAGAAGAAGAAGAAGGTAGCAAAGAGGATATGGCGTAGTTCTCTAGATCCAGAGAACCAAGGAGATAGAATTCAGTGGCACTGGAGTGATTCCCCAACATGTAGCTTGGACTTTTGTTCCTTGTGAAGTCTAGAGAGCAAGGGAGAGACAACATACTTCTAACCTCAGAAAGATGAAAAACATTTTCAACTTGAGGAAATACACCCTACTCCTAGGCTCTACAACATGACTATTCTCTAAACAAAGTTAATAGTAGATACTTTATGAAGGAATGTGTAATATATTAAGATAATAACATAGGTCCAAAAAGATGAGCAATGGTCAGCAATACCACCCTAGGCGTGAAAACCCACCGTCCCCAATAGGCACCCTTGCCTCTCACTTCACAGCTTTGCTCTCACCTGCTACCCTATCTACTTTCTGGAACACAACATGCTCATTTACACAATGACCCCTTCCATTCTGAATGCCCTAAATTGTCTTCTGTGCATGTTTTGTCCATGTCCTGCAAAAACTGCTGTATGTAAACAGTTATAAGACCAAAAAAAAAAAACAAAAAAATGTTAGTTGCTCAGTCATGTCAGACTCTTTGCAAGCTGATGGAGCCCATCAGGCTCCTCTGTCCATGGAGTTCTCCAGGCAAGGATACTAGAGTGGGTTGCCATTCCCTTCTCCAGGGGATCTTCCCGACCCAGGGATCAAACCTGGGTCTCCTGCATTAAACGCAGATTTTTTACTGCCTAAGCCACCAGAGGAGCCTATGAGACAGAATTCCTAGTTAATCACAGCCAGACACAGTTACTTCTTTCCTCTGTATCTGCTAAAATCAGGCTCCATTTCAATTACATTCATTTTAAATTTGTTGCCTCTTATATTTATCATTTTGGGCGTGCTGTTGGGAATTTGGATCAATCCAAAACATTGTCATGAGATAAAAGCTATTTTTGAAACAAAGTCCTTCCCTGGTTTCCCTAGAATGAATTATCCATGTCTTCCTCTTTACTTTTATGATAAACATGATCTTCCATCTCTGCCTTCACTGAACATGTCTCCTCTATGCAGGAAAAACCTGGCCAGTTCTAGTTGATGATTTCTAGCTCTGAGATTACAATTCCTCTGCAACCAGATGGCTTTCACTTGGCTCTAATCAATATCTGATATTTATCATGCTTTTACTTGTTTATTCATTTATCATCAAAATCTCATCAAAATCAAAATCCCATCCCAATAAAAATCCCTTCATTAGAATTAAGTACCTTGAAGGCCAAAGCAACAGTCAGAACTGGACATGGAACAACAGACTGGTTCCAAATAGGAAAAGTAGTACATCAAGGCTGTATAATGTCACCCTGCTTATTTAACTTATATGCAGAGTACATCATGAGAAACGCTGGGCTGGAAGAAGCACAAGCTGGAATCAAGACTGCCGGGAGAAATATCAATAATCTCAGATATGCAGATGACACCACCCTTATGGCAGAAAGTAAAGAACTAAAGAGCCTCTTGATGAAAGTAAAGAAGGAGAGTGAAAAAGTTGGCTTAAAGCTCAACATTCAGAAAACTAAGATCATGGCATCTGGTCCCATCACTTCATGGCAAATAGATGGGGAAACAGTGGAAACAGTGTCAGACTTTATATTTTGGGGCTCTAAAATCACTGCAGATGGTGATTGCAGCCATCAAATTAAACTTACTCCTTAGAAGGAAAGTTATGACCAACCTAGATAGCATATTCAAAAGCAGAGACATTACTTTGCCAACAAAGGTCTGTCTAGTCAAGGCTATGGTTTTTCCAGTGGTCATGTATGGATGTGAGAATTGGACTGTGAAGAAAGCTGAGCGCCGAAGAATTGATGCTTTTGAACTGTGATGTTAGAGAAGACTCTTGAGAGTCCCTTGGACTGCAAAGAGATCCAACCAGTCCATTCTAAAGGAGATCAGTCCTGGGTGTTCTTTGGAAGGAATGATGCTAAAGCTGAAACTCCAGTACTTTGGCCATCTCATGTGAAGAGTTGACTCTTAGAAAAGACTGTGATGCTGGGAGGGATTGGGGGAAGGAGGAAAAGGGGATGTCAGAGGATGAGATGGTTGGATGGCATCCCAACTCGATGGACATGAGTCTGAGTGAACTCCGGGAGTTGGTGAAGGATAGGGAGGCCTGGCGTGCTGCAATTCATGGGGTCGCAAAACGTCGGACACGAATTAGTGACTGAACTGAACTGAACTGAACTGAACCTTGAAGGCACATTCTTTAGTATTCTTATATCACAACAAGTGACAGGAATAGAGTCTGACAACATGTGTGCTCTGTAAATATCATACACTGAATATATCAATTCGTAGATAAAGAACCATACAATAATGTCTAATCTGACTAGCTTTCCCTTCACTCATTCTTCTCTAAACCATTGTCCACTTAGCCTGCAGTCTCTCTTGCTGCAGATCCCTTACAAATGGCAAGTGAACAAGGAAGAGATAGTGAGAAAAGAGAGGGTAGGGTCTTAGCTCTCTCAGGCAGAGGACCATGCCTACACCCCTCAACCTGCTCCTTGCTACGGAGGGATGGTCTGATGCACAGCACGTCTCCTCTGCAGCTTTCTCAGTTCACTCATCAGCCTCTAGATGTCCTTGTTCCAGGAGGCAGCTCAGGACTTCCCATGGTGATGTTTTTCACAGAGGGAAATCGCTTGGAAGACACTCACCTCCAGAGGAGACAGAATGTAACTTCTACCACCCTTTAGGCGTCAACTTGGCCCAGCCCCTGTAAAGCTAGTAGGAAGCAATATTTGGCAGACAGTCTGATTCTGCTATCTCCACCCACAATGAGGAACTGGCCACATACAGAAACTTGAAGAAGTTCAGAAATAAAGGTGCTGAGAAGGATCCAGCACCAGGCTGTCTCCCTGTCTCTTGTTCTCTCTGCCTCTTTCCTCCTCTCCCTAATCTGTCCCCAAGGATGGTTATTCACTGAGGAACAATTTGCACAGGCAGATACACACTAGGGAGGTAGTCAAGGAAAAGCTGAAGAAACTTTCACTCTTCCCTCCTGAGGCTAATCAAGTTGGAGACCATGGAAGTTTAAGTTTTGTGCAGTGGGCACACTTGAAAGTTCCCAGTCAAGACTTCTCAACAACCAGCTGCCTCCCTCCCAGACCCTTACACACCACCACACAATCCCAGCTGTCAATAGTCAGCCAACTCAGCTGCGATGTGCTTCTCCCTGACTACACGGAGCCCTATGGAGCCTAAGCCACCCCGAAGCTGTGAATCCACCAGTGGATTCAAGACACTTATCGAAAACCCAAGAGGCCGCCAAATGGACATCTGTCCAAATTCCGTATTCATCTCCAGGATTGCATGAAGCCCATCTTTCCCAGATGATCTCTGCCCTCTCTGGACCACACACCCTCTTGGCCATAGTTATGCATCTTGGTCAGAGATGAACTGAGAGGATCTGCCGCCTACTCCACCGCACACCTGTTAATCCCACAGCCCATTCCCATCTCTCTAACCCGCATGTGTTCCAAGTGGGGTTGTTCAGCCATACATTCCCCTCTAGGTCTCCAAATGCTATTGGGTAAACTCCCTCATCAGCTTGAACTGAGGGATAACAGTGGTTTAGAAACAACATTGAGGACTGATAAAAAAAGATTTTTAAAAAACACAGAAGTAAAGATGCTTGGGATGCTTAGTAAAATAACAAAATCATATTTTAAATATTTATTTTTTACACTTTCAAAACCAACTGTCATTTTTCATAAAATTAGCACAGATCAAAATTAAAATTTCACATGGAAGGACCCAGGCTAAAATTTAAATGTCCCTCTCCCCATTTGTTTGATTCTACTGATCCATCTCCTAAAGCTAAATATTATTATAGATTTCTATTGTATTAATATAGAAGTTCTCTGTGTATATACATGAATATCTCTATATATTCTTATTGAGTAAATCCTGTTTTAATAAACTATCCTACTACCTTTTTCTGAATACGTATATAACATTTGTTGTTGTTCAGTCACTAAGCTGTGTCTGACTCTTTGCGACCATGGACTGTAGCACACCAGGTTTCCCTGTCCTTCACCATCTCCCTGAATTTGCTCAAATTCATGTCCATTAAGTTGGTGATGCCACCCAACCATCTATCCTCAGTCACTGTCTTCTCCTCCTGCCCTTGGTCTTTCCCAGCATCAGGGTCTTTTACAATGAGTTGGCTCTTCACATCAGGTGGCCAAAGTATTGGAGCTTCAGCTTCAGCATCAGTTCTTCCAATGAAAATACAGGGTTGAATATTCAGCTATATAATATCTATGTGTGTGTGTGTTCCACATTATGTGTGTGTGTGTGCACGCACATTAAACCCTTCCATATTACAATTACATAATTGTGTAGGATGGGGCTCACCCTACTCCAGTATAAACTCATCTTAATTAATGACATTGGCATTGATCTATTTCTAATTAAGTTCACATTCTGTGCTACTGGAGTTAGCAGTTCAGCAAATGAATTTTGAGGGATGCAATTCAACTCATAATAGGCATCTTGGCTGCTTCCAATTTGGGGGAATTATAAATATAGTCACAGTAAACATACCTGTGTATGTTTCTGTCTGGACATAAGTTTCCAACTTATTTGGGTAAATATCCAAATGAGCATATTTGGAGCTCATTTTTGGATTGTATGGTAAGAGTATATAGATATTCCTGGACTACTTGGACAATGGGTTACATCTAGAGAAGCTCATCACAAATTGAAAATATCACAAGTAAAAATGCATTTAATACACCTAACCTTCAGATATGCATATGACATCATCCTTATGGCAGAAAGTGAAGAGGAACTAAAAAGCCTCTTGATGAAAGTGAAAGAGAGTGGAAAAGGTGGCTTAAAGCTCAAAATTCAGAAAACGAAGATCATGACATCTGGCCCCATAATTTCATGGCAAATAAATGGGCAAACCGTGGAAACAGTTTCAGACTTTATTTGTGGGGGCTCCAAAATCACTGCAAATGGTGATTGCAGCCATGAAATTAAAAGATGCTTACTCTTTGGACTAGAGATCTGTTCAAGAAAATCAGAGATACCAAGGGAACATTTCATGCAAACATGGGCTCAATAAAGGGACAGAAATGGTATGGATCTAACAGAAGCAGAAGATATTAAGAACAGGTGGCAAGAATACACAGAAGAACTGTACAAAAAAGAGGTTCATGACCTGGATAATCATGATGGTGTGATAACTCATCTAGAGCCAGACATCCTGGAATGTGAAGTCAAGTGGGCCTTAGGAAGCATCACTACGAATAAAGCTAGTGGAGGTGATGGAATTCCAGTTGAGCTATTCCAAATCCTGAAAGATGATGCTATAAAAGTGTTGCACCCAATATGCCAGAAAATTTGGAAAACTCAGCAGTGGCCACAGGACTGGAAAAGGTCAGTTTTCATTCCAATCCCAAAGAAAGGCAATGCCAAAGAATGCTCAAACTACCGCACAATTGCACTCATCTCACATGCTAGTAAAGTAGTGCTCAAAATTCTCCAATCCAGGCTTCAGCAATACGTGACCCGTGAACTTCCAGATGTTCAAGCTGGTTTTAGAAAAGGCAGAGGAACCAGAGATCAAATTGTCAACATCCGTTGGATCATGGAAAAAGCAAGAGAGTTCCAGAAAAACATCTATTTCTGCTTTATTGACTATGCCAAAGCCTTTGACTGTGTGGATCACAACAAACTGTGGAAAATTCTGAAAGAGATGGGAATACCAGACCACCTGACCTGCCTCTTCAGAAATCTGTATGCAGGTCAGGAAGCAACACTTAGAACTGAACATGGAACAGACTGGTTCCAAATAGGAAAAGCAGTACNTAGACCATTCAGGTATGATCTAAATCAAATCCCTTATGATTACACAGTGGAAGTGAGAAATAGATTTAAGGGTCTAGATCTGATAGATAGAGTGCCTGATGAACTATGGAATGAGGTCGGTGACACTGTAGAGGAGACAGGGATCAAGACCATCCCCATGGTAAAGAAATGCAGAAAAGCAAAATGGCTGTCTGGGGAGGGCTTACAATAGCTGTGAAAAGAAGAGAGGCGAAAAACAAAGGAGAAAAAGAAAGATATAAGCATCTGAATGCAGAGTTTCAAAGAATAGCAAGAAGAGCTAAGAAAGCCTTCTTCAGTGATCAGTGCAAAGAAATAGAGGAAAAGAACAGAATTGGAAAGACTAGAGATCTCTTCAAGAAACTTAGAGATACCAAGGGACCATTTCATGCAAAGATGGGCTCGATAAAAGACAGAAATTTTCTGGACCTACAGAAGTGGAAGATATTAAGAAGAGGTGGCAAAAATACATGGAAGAACTGTACAAAAAAGATCTTCACGACCCAGATAACCATGATGGTGTGATGACTAATCTAGAGCCAGGCATTTTGGAATGTGAAGTCAAGTGGGCCTTAGAAAGCATCACTACGAACAAAGCTAATGGAGGTGATGGAATTCCAGTTGAGCTGTTTCAAATCGTGAAAGATTGATGCTGTGAAAGTGCTGTACTCAATATGCCAGAAAATCTGGAAAACTCAGCAGTGGCCACAGGACTGGAAAAGGTCAGTTTTCATTCCAATCCCAAAGAAAGGCCATGCCAAAGAATGTTCAAACTACCACACAATTGCACTCATCTCACATGCTAGTAAAGTAATGCTCAAAATTCTCCAAGCCAGGCTTCAGCAATACATGACCGTGAACTGCCTTATGTTCAAGCTGGTTTTAGAAAAGGCAGAGGAACCAGAGATAAAATTGCCAACATCCTCTGGATCATGGAAAAAGCAAGAGAGTTCCAGAAAACCATCCATTTCTGCTTTATTGACTATGTCAAAGCCTTTGACTGTGTGGATCACCAGAAACTTTGGAAAATTGTGAGAGAGATGGGAATACCAGACCACCTGACATGCCTTTTGAGAAATCTGTATGCAGGTCAGGAAGCATCAGTTAGAACTGGACATGAACAACGGACTGGCTCCAAATAGGACAAGGAGTATGTCAAGGCTGTATATTGTCACCCTGCTTATTTAACTTATATGCAGAGTACATCATGAGATACATGCCAGAGAGAATAAGTAATAGAGTGAGTGAAAGAAAAGAGAGCATTTCCTGGAGCCCTGCTGGCTTTCCAAGTTTTTTTTCTAGGCTTTTTCTGAGGCTCAAATGTAATCTTTCTCCAGGATATTATAAAAGGCACCTATACCTTTATAATATTGTCCTCTTTTCTCTAACTTAAGCTGGTATCTATCATGCAGTCAAAGAATTTAAAAGAATCCAAACCAAAGAAGAGGAACTGAAAGAAGACACCAGATAAAATACTGCCAGCAGCTTCCCAATGCCAAAAAAGCACTCAGGATCTAGACTGAATCCACTAACATAGTGCTTAAGTCTTATATGTCTTCTCTATATCATAAGGATCTGTTTATCATTACTAGAATGGTTCAATGTCCTCTTTTTATTTAGTAACAGCTTTATTAATATGTAACTTACAAAATATACAATTTAAAGTGTACAGTACAACCTTTTTAAGACATTACCCTAGAAAAAGAACCCATACCCATTAGTAGTCATTTTCCATTTTTCTCCCACCACTGATATCAGTATTAGGTAACCACTAACTTACTTTATACTGTCACCCTGCTTATTTAACTTATATGCAGAGTACATCATGAGAAACGCTGGGCTGGAAGAAACACAAACTGGAATCAAGATTGCCAGGAGAAATATCAATAACCTCAGATATGCAGATGACACCACCCTTATGGCAGAAAGTGAAGAGGAACTAAAAAGCCTCTTGATGAAAGTGAAAGGGGAGAGTGAAAAAGTTGGCTTAAAGCTCAACATTCAGAAAACGAAGATCATGGCATCTGGCCCCATCACTTCAGGGGAAATAGATGGGGAAACAGTAGAAACAGTGTCAGACTTTATTTTGGGGGGGCTCCAAAATCACTGCAGATGGTGACTGCAGCCATGAAATTAAAAGATGCTTACTCCTTGGAAGAAAAGCTATGACCAACCTAGATAGCATATTCAAAAGCAGAGACATTACTTTGCCGACTAAGGTCCGTCTAGTCAAGGCTATGGTTTTTCCTGTGGTCATTTATGGATGTGAGAGTTGGACTGTGAAGAAGGCTGAGTGCCGAAGAATTGATGCTTTTGAACTGTGGTGTTGGAGGACTCTTGAGAGTCCCTTGGACTGCAAGGAGATCCAACCAGTCCATTCTGAAGGAGATCAACCCTGGGATTTCTTTGGAAGGAATGATGCTAAANTAAGGTCCATCTAGTCAAGGCTATGGTTTTTCCAGTGGTCATGTATGGATGTGAGAGTTGGACTGTAAAGAAGGCTGAGCGCCAAAGAATTGATGCTTTTGAACTGTGGTGTTGGAGAAGACTCTTGAGAGTCCCTTGGACTGCAAGGAGATCCATCCATTCTGAAGGAGATCAACCCTGGGATTTCTTTGGAAGGAATGATGCTGAAGCTGAAGTTCCAGTACTTTGGCCACCTCATGTGAAGAGTTGACTCATTGGAAAAGACTCTGATGCTGAGAGGATTGGGGGCAGGAGGAGAAGGGGATGACAGAGGATGAGATGGCTGGATGGCGTCACCGACTCGATGAACGTGGGTCTGAGTGAACTCCAGGAGATGGTGATGGACAGGGAGGCCTGGCGTGCTGCGATTCATGGGGTCGCAAAGAGTCAGACATGACTGAGCGACTGAACTGAACTGAACTTCTTGGAAAAAAAGTTATGACCAACCTAGATAAGCATATTCAAAAGCAGAGACATTACTTTGCCAACAAAGATCTGTCTAGTCAAGGCTATGGTTTTTCCAGTGGCCATGTATGGATATGAGAATTGGACTGTAAAGAAAGCTGAGTGCTGAAGAATTGATGCTTTTGAACTGTGGTGCTGGAGAAGACTCTTGGACTGCAAGGAAGTCCAACCAGTCCATCCTAAAGATTAGTCCTGGGTGTTCATTGGAAGGACTGATGCTGAAGGTGAAACTCCAATACTTTGGCCACCTCATGCGAAGAGTTGACTCATTACAAAAGACCCTGATGCTGGGAAGGATTGGGGGCAGGAGGAGAAGGGGACAACAGAGAATGAGATGGCTGGATGGCATCAGCAACTCAATGGACATGAGTTTGAGTGAACTCCAGCAGTTGGTAATGGATAGAGAGGCCTGGCATGCTGCAATTCATGGGGTCACAAAGAGTCAGACACGACTGAGCAACCGAACTGAACAAGGTCAGTCATACTTTTTCTTCCAAGGAACAAGCATTTTTTAATGGCTGCAGTCACCACCTGCAGTGATCTCAGAGCCTAAGAAAATAAAATATGTCACTGTTTCCCCTTTAAGTTTGTAAAAATGAGGACTTAGTGTATTACACATAGGTAAGGAGAATGAAACAGAGGCTATGTAACACACTCAAGATTCTCATTAGGTATAAATAATAAAGCCAGGATGCACATGCCAGCAGGCCGACTCTGTAGATGGAACCCTCAGAGTGACTAGTTATTATTATCTCTACTTTTGGACTGAGAAGACTAAGGATCAGAGGGTTTAAATAATTTTCCCCCAGACACACAGCTTATTAATAGTGAGGCTGGTTCTTTAAATTGGACTTATTTGATTATACACTTTCATATCAATTCCTACCATCTACTATTTTCCTTACAAATGAACCTCTTCTCATGTCTAATAAACTTAGAAATATTTTAAGTGGTAGAGCTCTGGGCCTCAATTCAGGAAGACAGGATACGGTTAAGTGAAATATAAGCTAAAATACTTGTGAGTATTATAGAGATTTATGGTAATGGTTCAGTCACTAAGTTGTGTCTGACTCTTATGACCCTCTGGACTGTAGCCTGCCAGGCTCCTCTGTCCATGAGATTTCACAAGCAAGAATACTGGAATGGGTTGCCATTTCCTTCTCCAGGCACTCTTCTCAACTCAGGAATCAAACCCAGGTCCCCTGCATTGCAGGCAGATTCTTTACTGACTGCACTACGAGGGAAGTCCCATAGATATCTATAGATAAACTAAAAGCCTAGGAAACAAATTCCGATCTTCCCCCTGCATCAAACACAATGCTATTACAAAGTCTTGGGGGATGTTCCAGGGCCCAAAAGCATGAATGCCATCTCCAAATAAAGAAGGTATGCAATGAAGTGTGAATTACTTAATGCATAAATGAATGGACTAAATAAAGTCCCTTTGATATCTTCCCAACCAGTCAAGTCCACTCCCAGCAAGTGTGGCAGGAAGGATGCCTGGGATGAAAAGGCCAAAAGAACACAACTGGAGACTCTGAGGCTTCTGTAGTGCTAGTATGAACAACACTATGTGAAGTGTGGTCCAATGACCAGTGGTCCTTAAACTGTTTGTTACTGTTCTGTGAAAAGCAAATTAAAAACTGTAAAGTAAGTATTAGGAGAAGGAAATGGCAATCCACTCCAGTATTCTTGCCTGGAGAATCCCGTGGACAGATGAGCCTGGGGGGCTGCTGTCCATGGGGTCGCACAGAGTTGGACACGACTGAAGCGACTTAGCATGCAAGCATGCAGGCAAAGTAAATATTTAGAAACATTTATGGAAATCTGGCTTCCTATGAGACCCAGATGCAAATCCAGGAGCTGCTACTGAGTGATCCTGAACAAGCTAATACCTGAGGTGTTACCTTTTTAGAATAAAGATGGTCCTTTCAGCAGCAGAGGCAAGGATTCAAGAACTAACACAATTTGAACACCAGGGAAGGAAGGGTGAGAAGAAAGTGGAAGTGAGGTAAAAGACACCTGAAGTAAAGCTATAGGAGGATGTGAGAGACAAAAACACAGCTCAGACCAGCCCGTGGCAGTTAACCTGTATGCTCCCCATCTCATTTCTCATGGGTCAAGGTTCATATCCCAGGATATAACTACTCAGAATTTGCGATAGCATCATCTTTCCCTTGACAGTCACCCAGGAAGCCCAAAGCAAGGTCTGAAAATGATTTTTTCAGACATTTTAAACTAGTATGGCAAGTTGGCCTGGATAGGCTCAGCTTATGGGCTTCCCTGGTAGCTCAGTTGGTAAAGAATCCACCTGAAATGCAGAAGACCCCAGTTTGATTCTTGGGTCAGGAAGATCCACTGGAGAAGGGATAGGCTACCCACTTCAGTATTCTTGGGCTTCTCTTGTGGCTCAGCTGGTAAAGAATCTGCTTGCAATGCAGGAGACACAGGTTTAATTCCTGGGTTGGGAAGATCCCCTGGAGAAGGGAAAGGCTACCCACTCCAGTATTGTGGCCTGGAGAATTCCGTGGACTGTATAGTCCATGGGGTCACAAAGAGTCAGACATGACTGAGCAACTTTTGCTTTCACTTTTCTGGGACATGAGAGGTATTCATGCTCAGAGCTTCATGTGGCCTCCAGTCAGCTTGGAAAGAGCCCAGAAAAGGTGATAGCAGTATGACCCAGGATACAGGCAGTGCCCTTGGAAAGAAAGAGGTGGTTGAGAGGATCTGAGAAGTTATAGATCTGTGTCCATTAAAATGACCACACGGATATGCCATGGCATCCAATCTCATCACTTCATTGGAAATAGATGGGGAAAAAGTGGAAACAGTGTCAGACTTTATTTTTTGGGCTCCAAATCACTGCAGATGGTGACTGCAGCCATGAAATTAAAAGACGCTTACTCCTTGGAAGAAAAGTTATGACCAACCTAGATAGTATATTCAAAAGCAGAGACATTACTTTGCCGACTAAGGTCCGTCTAGTCAAGGCTATGGTTTTTCCTGTGGTCATGTATGGATGTGAGAGTTGGACTGTGAAGAAGGCTGAGCGCCAAAGAATTGATGCTTTTGAACTGTGGTGTTGGAGAAGACTCTTGAGAGTCCCTTGGGCTGCAAGGAGATCCAACCAGTCCATTCTGAAGGAGATCAACCTTGGGATTTCTTTGGAAGGAATGATGCTAAAGCTGAAGCTCCAGTACTTTGGCCACCTCATGCGAAGAGCTGACTCATTGGAAAAGACTCTGATGCTGGGAGGGATTGGGGGCAGGAGGAGAAGGGGACGACCGAGGATGAGATGGCTGGATGGCATCACGGAGTCAATGGACGTGAGTCTGAGTGAACTCCAGGAGTTGGTGATGGACAGGGAGGCCTGGCGTGCTGTGATTCATGGGGTCGCAAAGAGTCGGACACGACTGAGCGACTGAACGGAATGGAACAGAATGGGGGTAATACATAACCTTGTTCTGTGTGGTTGGTAGAATTTCAAAGGGAGGAGGAATAATGTAAAGATTTTACTGAAGAGGTTGTTGACGTATGTTGGAAACGAATGGCAGGGGCTTCCAATCCCTGTTCCAGCTTAGATAACTTGGTGCCATGTTTATGACCCTTTCCTCTGGGATGAGTGACTCTGCTGCTAATGCCACACACCACATTTCCTGTCTCGGACATGGCGCTTTAACCTCATGCTATTGATGTGAGTCTGTGGGATTTATTCTCCGTCTCTTCCTGACAGGCCGCTGTCGCCCCTGCGCTTTGGCGATTGTGGCTGGATGAGCGCTGGCTGTTCTGATACCTGGTCTGCTAATCCCCGCGTGTGCCTTGTGCCCCATTTCTTTCCTTTTCTTCTCATTAGGACTCCCGTTTCCCTACTTCTTTGCAGGTCTGGAAACATTTGATTGAATGCAGACACTGTGGTTTTATACTGTTGGGCTGAGTTCTTTGTGTTCCTTTACATGTATTTGAGCACCGTTCTCGGCATGGTTGAGTCCATCTGGAAGAGTTTGAGCTGTTCCCTTGAGCTTCCTGAGTCAGAAACATGGAGTGACTTCCAGGCTCGGCCTGTTCGGCTCAGGCCAGAGGTCGCCCTCTGGGGTCTCTCCTGCTGCCTCAGATCACAAGCCCCCTAGGGGACCTGACCAGGCCATGTGGTGCCACCTGCCATGGGTGAGTGGGTAGGTCTGGAGCCCGCTCTCCTCGGGGGCCACGCCCCCTCCAGGCCGCAGTTTCCTCATCTGAACAACCGGGGCTTTGGCTGGTGATCCCGAGAGTCTCTCTTGGAAATCTGGTTGTTTGACATCTCTATTTTTAAATGCTGACTGGCCAGGTGATGGGTTCGGCAGAAGCAAAGCTGTGCATAAACCCACTTCTGTTCTTTTCAAAACTCTCCGCTGACGCCTGAGGAGGCTCAGGGGTTCACTTTGCAGAGGTGTAGCTGCTGCAGCCCCTGTGTCTCAGGAGGGGCGTCCTCCCAGGACCCAGTCAGAGTGGCTCACACAGCATGCGTCTCCCAGAGCCGCTCACTCGAGGGCAGTGCTGGGGACCCTTTGCTCATACAGGTGGGTGGTGTCCGCCACCATTCACTTATTCATTTAAATTTGGCCACTCGGCACACGGATCGCAGGATCTTAGTCCTCCAACCAGGGACTGAACCTGGGCCCTTAGCAGTGAAGCCAGAGTCCTAACCACAGGACCTGCAGGGAATTCCCTACAATCATTTAGTATAGTGTCTGTCTTCGATCCTGAGACTTGAGCCAGCAAATTTTAAATCTTGCTTATGATTTAAATTCTAATTGAAATAGTAATAAACACAAGTCTAAGATTTTTTTTCTTTGATCATAAAGTTGTGGCCTTCTGCCTCCAGAAGACAGAGCAGACATACTTTTCCCTGTTCCTCCCATTAGTACAATAAAATCTCTGGACACTGGTCTAAAACAAACATAAAGAGGCTGAAAGGTGGAGTGAAGAAGGCAGGGCAACTACTGACCTCAAGACCCAGAAAGACACAGAGGTGAGCTCCCTGGGTTTTCTCCTGGAGTTGGAGCTGAAGAGGCCAGCA
>SJXQ01011912.1:0-83757 GCA_006408695.1 Aepyceros melampus
TTGGTGGAGGGGGAATCAAGAGGATTTTCTAAACCAAAACTAAGGGACCAGAATCTAGGAGGGAATAAGTTACTGCCCCGTGTCACAAGGTAAAAACCATAAATATAGAAGAGTGAGATGTCCTTTGATGGAACTGATTGAGATAATGCATTCTCTGAGCGATATAATGTGTTTAAACTTTCCTGGCACGCTGCCTTTAACATATTCTTCTGCCAGTTTCGCTGAATCCCAGGGCTAAACAATGAAAAAGAAAGTCATCTATCTTAGCTCCCTGAACACTAATCACAAAAGGAGGGCATTAATATAAGTGGGATTCAGAAACTCACCTTTCTTAGGCCATCAACCTTGCTATTTCCTTAATCTGAGTTCTTACCCCATGTCTTGGAAGAGCAACTTCAGGCTCTGAGACTTTCCTTTGTTTCTAAGAGGAGGCAGCCTACACTTAATTTCTGATATGCACCATAAATTTTTCAGAACTACAGCTCATAATTTTTGAGCAAAATTTAGTTTTTATTATTATCACCTTTGCCACTTGGTAAGCCACAGAAGATTTAATGTGAGTGTAATGATGTCATACACTTAGTTATCCCAGGGCAGAAGCTTGCTCAGACACTTCCTCAGGAAAACATTCTAGGTGTAATAGGGACCTGAGGGGATTTTATTTACAAATATGACCATTATATGTTTTTTATCCCTTAGGGATTCAAATATTTCCTCAAGTTTTCCCTTCACTATAGGGATTATTGTCCTCCTTGGCAGTTCAGTGGTTAAGACTCTGAGCTTCCAATGCAGGAGGCCAAGTTCAATCCCTGGTCAGAAACTAAGATCCCATATGCCACCTGGTGCAGACAAAATATATTTCGGGCTTCCCTGGTGGTTCAGCTGGTAAAGAATTTGCCTGCAGTGCGGGAGACCTGGGTTCGATCCCTGGGTTGGGAAGATCCCCTGGAGAAGGGAACGGCTACCCATTCCAGTATTCTTCCCTGGAGAAGTCCATGAACTGTATAGTCCATGAGGTTGAAAAAGTCAGACACAACTGAGTGACCTTTCACTTTCATAGAGATATACATCCCCCAAGGAAAAGCTGAAAATAAATTCCTATTACCTATTCAGCAAGATGACAGAAAAGGAAGCCCTAGAACTACCTACCCTCCATGAACACACTAATTCAGAAACATTTCAAGTACAGATTTCCTTTGTAAGAAATCCAGAGAGTTGTTAAAAAGGTCCAGCTCCTAGTAATGTATGAAACCAGTTATACAGAAACTGTTAGGGAAATTCAGGAAATCCTCTTTTCATGGTACTTATTCTTCCAAAGAACCTTCAGGTTGGGACCAGCTCCCCAGCTCTAGCTTCTCCCTGGGGAAGGAAAGGTATGCACTGTGTGGCCAATGCCCCAACTTTTCTTCGGGCTGCCCAGGAGACTGGCTTCAAGAATGCCTGTGTCAGAAAGCATAGGGGGCCCAGGATACAGAATTAGTAGCTATCCTGGGTGAGAGAGAACCACCCAGGGCTGGAAGTCACTATAGCTCCCCCTCATCAGATCAGCAGAGAACAAAGTACTGAAAACCCCTCTTCTCAGGACACAGCATATCTGGGGGCTGCATGTGGACTTGGCTTCGGTCTTGCTTGTTTAGACCACTGAGGGGACCACGCACACTTGGAATACCTGGAAGCCCACTAAGAACAAAGAGAGAAGGCTGAACTAACACAAAGGCTGAGTGGTCCACACTGGCCAGGCTTATTAGTGCTTTCTCCAGCACAAGACTAGCCCATGAATTATTAGAACAGGTGAGTGTTTGGTGTAACATGCAGACACCAAAGCAGAGAGTCGGTGAAGATGAAAACTAGTTGAAATATTTTCCAAAAGAGATTAAGATAAAGTACTGCAAACTGACTTTAATGAAATGGATATGTAAATTACCTGACACAGAATTCAAAAAGTATCAAGCTTACTGTAATTACAGAATAATACATAAACAAAGTGAGAATTTCACAAAGATACAGAAAACTTAAAAATACTAAGGAGAAATCATGGAGCTGAGAATACAATAGAGAGAACAGAGAATGTCACTCAGTCATGTCCGACTCTTTGTGATCCCATTGACTGTAGTCCTCCAGGCTCCTTTGTCTATGGAATTCTCCAAGCAAGAATACTGAAACAGGTTTCTCCTTCTCCAGGGTATCTTACCAACCTATTGAACCCATACCTCTTTCACTGCAGGAGGATTCTTTACTGTCTGAGCCACCAGAGAAGCTTAAAGAATACTTACATATTTGTTTACACACACACATACTTAGTAGGGCTACCTTAGTGACTCAATAGTAAAGAATCCACCTGCAAAGGAGACATGGTTCAACTCCTGGATCAGGAAAATATGCTGGAGACTGGCAACCCACTCCAGTATTCTTTCCTGGGAAATCCCATAGACAGAGCAGTCTGCTGGGCTAGAGTCCATGGGGTCACAAAAGAGTCAGACACAACTTAGAAATAAACAACATTTAGTAGGGAAAAACAGTATCATTTTTACCTATATAGTAGGGTCCCCTAAGTAGTAAAAGAAAGTACCAGACTCTGAAATTTGTCAAACTTCACAGAATAAGAAGTGGTCAAAATTCAAAACCCAGAACAATGACCTGTGCTACCACAATTATGGGATATTTTTTGCAAGGCAACTCTAAAGAGAGAAATATTGAAAGATTAAAAGACATTGTATGATTCCATTTTGTCTGTGTGTTAGTCTCTCAGTCACGTCTGACTCTTTGTGACCACATGGACTGTACAGACTGCCAGGCTCTTCTGTCCATGGGATTTTCCAAGCAAGGATACTGGAGTGGGTTGCCATTTCCTTCTCCAGGGATCTTCTCAACCCAGGGATCGAACCCAGCTCTCCTGCACTGCAGTCAGATGCTTTATCGTCTGAGCTACTAGGGAAGCCCATTTTGGCTGCTACAATAAAATCTGGGGCTTCCCTGGTGGCTCGGACGTTAAAGTATCTGCCTACAATGCAGGAAACCCAGATTCGATCCCTGGGTTGAGAAGATCCCCTGGAGAAGGGAATGGCACCCACTCCAGCATTCTTGCCTGGAAAATTACATGAGAATTCAGAACTGAGAAGCCTGGCAGGTTCCAGTCCTTAGGGTGGCAGAGTCAGACATGACAGAGAACTAACACAAACACACACACACACACACACACACACACACACACGGAGTAAAATCTACAGATTGAGGGCCTTATTAAAAAAAAAACAAAGTTTATTTCTCGAAGTTCTGGATCCAAGGAAATCCAAGATCAAGGCATTGGAAGATTCAGTGTCTGGTGAGGTCCCTCTTCCCAGTTCACAGCTTGCCATTTATTGCTATATCCTCTCAGGACCAACAGAAAGGAGACCTCTCTGCTGTCTCTTTTACAAAAGCACTGATCCCTTCCCTGAGTTCTACCTTTATGATGTAATCAACTACCACAGTTCTCACCTCCTAAGGCCATCACATTGAGGATTAGGTTTCAACATATGAATTTCAGGAGGACACAAACATTCAGTCTATAGTAATCTTCATTCAAAGATTACACATTTTGCCATTTTAATTTTAGGTTTCTCTTTGAATTTTTTCCTTCATTCTTTGTATCTACAACCTAAAAACTATGTCTAGGATCATTCCAGTATATCGTATTGGGTTTTGAAAATGCTATCCTCATACAATGAGGAAATTAATGATGTAGCATTTTGGAAAAGAATCCAAATAAATAGATGATTATTAATTATATGAATTGCAATTAGATATCCTTCTAGGAAATTTCAGCAATGTTTGTGATATTAAAAAGAGACACCAGACTCTCTTCACAAGAATTATTTTGACAACCAAAACTCCCCATTTCAAAGCAAGTAGTCATGATTGAGGGACGTTCTTTTAGTCAAATCTTGTCATATTTTGAATTTTTAAACAGACCAAAAGAATAGAAGTCCTGGGGGCAAAGGCAATGGATAATTGCATTTCTGGACAACAGAACTTAGAAATGTGTCCTAGCAAATCCCATAGTGTTACAGTACATGTATTATTAGAAGAGAAGTGCAGTTATCTGGGGTTACCCTACTATGCATATCAACAGTCCTAAGAATGACTTGTAGGAAAAAGGTTTTCTCTTAGATTCACTAGTTCATATAGATAAATTATCTACATAGTCTAAAACATAACTCTTGGCAAAGGAAAGAAAGGACACTGGTTTTTAGGGGACAGACTTCTTAAAATTTCAAGTATCCTAAAATAAACTTTTCTTCTGTATCAGAACTACAACCTTGTGTGAAAAAATACTAATGTATTAATTGTCCTTGTGTATTAAGGAATAGAGTTATGAGGTATGAAACAGTCCCTATCAGTGAAAAGAATTAGTCTCAATTGGAAATTGTTTCAGCAATAATCTAAGTAAACAGCTCCCTCTGATGGGAACTTTTTTCTTAAATAATATTGGAACTAACTTAAAAGAAAGAAAAATGCTCTAAAGAGACACAGATGTATAGGACAGACTTTTGGACTCTGTGGGAGAGGGCAAGGGTGGGATGATTTGGGAGAATGGCATTGAAACATGTATAATATCATGTAAGAAACAAATCACCAGTCTAGGTTCGATGCAGGATACAGGATGCTTGGGGCTGGTGCACTGGGATGACCCAGAGAGATGGTATGGGGAGGGTGGTGGGAGGAGGATTCAGGATCGGGAACTCATGTACACCCGTGGCAGATTCATGTTGATGTATGGCAAAACCAATACAGTATTGTAAAGTAAAATAAAAAATAAATTGTTCTAAGAAATACACTGAGTATAGAAGAGATTTTCCTAGAAACACACAACCTACCAAAAATAAATCAAATAAAGATCTGTGGCAAGCAAAAGAGTAAAATTCAGACTTTTGGACTCTGTGGGAGAGGGCAAGGGTGGGATGATTTGGGAGAATGGCATTGAAACATGTATAATATCATGTAAGAAACAAATCACCAGTCTAGGTTCGATGCAGGATACAGGATGCTTGGGGCTGGTGCACTGGGATGACCCAGAGAGATGGTATGGGGAGGGTGGTGGGAGGAGGATTCAGGATCGGGAACTCATGTACACCCGTGGCAGATTCATGTTGATGTATGGCAAAACCAATACAGTATTGTAAAGTAAAATAAAAAATAAATTGTTCTAAGAAATACACTGAGTATAGAAGAGATTTTCCTAGAAACACACAACCTACCAAAAATAAATCAAATAAAGATCTGTGGCAAGCAAAAGAGTAAAATTAGACTAGTATCTTACACCAAACACAAAAATTAATTCAAAATGGATTAAAGAATTAAATGAAAGACCTGAAACCATAAAATTTCTAGAAGAAAACACAGGTGCTAACCTCCTAAACATTAATCCTAGAAATGTTTTCAATTAATTAATTTTTTAATGAAAGCATAGTTGATTTAAATTGTTATATTAGTCTCACATTAGTTATACTAACAGCATAGTTATTCATTCATTTAAATTTTTATTTTTCATTTATAAGTGAAAAATGTAGAATTTTCTATTTCTATATGACTTGTTTCACTAAGCATAATAACTTCACAAGTCCACCAAACTTGCAAATAGGAAACTTTTTTTTTTGACTGATTAGTACCTGCTGCATATATATTCCAAATCTGCTTCATCCCATTCATTTACTAACGGACACTTAGGTTGCTTCCACATCTTAGCAGTTATAAATACTGCTGCTATGAACAATGGGGTTGGAATTAGTGTGTTCATTTTCTTCAGATATTCACCCAGAGTAGTAATTGCTGGAGCATACAGTGATTCCATTTTTAGTTTTCTGAGGAACCTCCTTAATGTTTCACATAATGGCTGTATCAGTTTACATTCCATCCAGACTCCATGTGGATCTCTCTTTGCAGTCTTGGTTGTGAACAGCTGTTCTGCTAGTCCCCAGGCTGATTTCAGCAAGAGTTGCTCTATATGTGGTTGTAGTCTGATATGTTCTTCAAGGAAGGTGAGCCCACTGTCTTCCTACTCTGCTATCTTGACCTCCCTTTTTATATTTTTAGTTTTCGTTGTTATAGGCAATCTCTGTGCTGAGGGCCAGTCTCAAGCAAAACAAGTTCTTCTCTGGTCTGTTTGAGCTTGCACCTCTCACTGTACATGCATGAAGACTTTCTAATTTTTTGTGTCTATGCCCTTAAAAGTCCCAGTCTTTAATTTCTGGCTTCCAAAAGCTAAAAAAAAAAAAAAAAAAGAACAAGAAGATGGGAGGGATACAAGGTACTGGTCTGGTCTTTAAATTCCCTGAAACTCACTTCAGCTGGGCTGGGGGGAGGAACCGGCAAAGCCATGGTGGGGAGATGCACCAATTATGGATGCTCTCCTCTGTGCACCTCTGATTCAGAAGCAACCATCAACAATCAGAGACATTGGATATTTGGAGGAAAATGTCCTATTTACCACTTGGGTCCCATGAGTATTCTTGCAAAGTTCAACTGGAACTTGTGCAGGTGGGTTAGCCATAGAGTTGTGTGGGAGCGTGGGTAGCTGCACTACAGTGACAGTGATTGAAATCAACCACAATTAACTGTCCAAATATCCTGGAAGTTGTGAGGCTTCAATAGACTGCACAGCTCCAAAATAGTCATGTAAGATAGATTCTGGTAGTGCAGTTGTTTTTAAGTGGGGAAATATTTGCAGGGCTTCCTATTTGCCCTCTTTCCAGGATCCTCTTCTTTCCCCTTTTACATAGCATTCTGTTTCCTTGCACAGTTACCCTCTAACTCATCAATCCAATTACACATGTTTAAACCTAGCATACCCTCTCATATTTTCTTACTTGTTCAATATACTCAAATACATTTAGAGGGGCTATGTCTTTGATTTAGAAGAAATATTATTTATTTATTTATTTATTATTTATTTACTCCTCTTTCCAGGATCCTCTTCTTTCCCCTTTTACATAGCATTCTGTTTCCTTGCACAGTTACCCTCTAACTCATCAATCCAATTACACATGTTTAAACCTAGCATACCCTCTCATATTTTCTTACTTGTTCAATATACTCAAATACATTTAGAGGGGCTATGTCTTTGATTTAGAAGAAATATTATTTATTTATTTATTTATTATTTATTTACTTTACAATATTGTATTGGTTTTGCCACACATCAACATGAATCCACCACGGGTGTACACGTGTTCCCAATCCCAAACCCCTTACCCACCTTCCCCCCAAAAACATCCCTCCGGGTCATCCCAGTGCACCAGTCCCAAGCATCCTGCACCCTGCATTGAACCTAGACCGGCGATTCATTTCTTATATGATATTATACATGTTTTAATGCCATTCTCCCAAATCATCCCACCCTCTCCCTCTCCCAAAGAGTCCAAAAGACTGGTCCATATATTTAAAAGAGCATCTGAATTCTTGTTTTTGAAGAACATTTCTGACCATTAAAAACATGCCTCTGCCCATAGTTCATCAGGCACTCTATCAGATCTAGTCCCTTAAATCTATTTATCACTTCCACTGTATAATCATAAGGTTTTTTTTCTTTTTTAGGTCATACCTTGATGGTCTAGTGGTTTTCCCTACTTTCCTCAATTTGAGTCTGAATTTGGTAATAAGGAGTTCATGATCTGAGCCACAGTCAACTCCCGGTCTTGCTTTTGCTGACAAGTGTCTATAAACCCAAAACTAATTTCTATACTCAATGAACTATACAGATGTTTGTGGTATGTATTACAGGCACTCCTCAAGTAACAAAACAAATCTCAAATAACAAACCATGGCTAAAGATCAGAGAAGAAATAAATAAAATATAGATTAAAAAAAATAGAAATGTTAATGAACAAAAGAATTAGCTTTTTTTTAAATATAAAAAAGTGATAAACTGTTAGCCAAGCTTACAAAAAGAAAAAAAGGAAAGAGGACTCAGATAAACAAAGTAAGAAAAGAAAAAAGAGAAATAACTGACTTCACAGAGATACAAAAAAATTATCAGCAAATACCATGAACTGTTGCAGACCAACTCAATGGACAACCAATAAGAAATGGATAGATTTCTAGAAACACTCAACGAGGAAAGATAGAATCTAAAATAAGCAGACAATGTGAACAGACTGATCACTAGTAGTGAAATTAAAGTTCCAATAAAAAATGTCTCCCAGCAAACATAAGTTCAGGACCAAACAGCTTCATGGGGAAACTCTACCAAACCTATGAAGAAGAGCTAACACCTAGATTTTTCAAACTATTCCAAAAATTTGAAAAGAATGGAAAACTCTCAGACTCATTCTAAGAGGCCACCATTATGCTGAAAGCAGAACCAAAGCCACTTCAAACTCCTGGCTGATTCATGTCGATGTGTAGCAAAACGAATACAGTATTGTAAAGCAAAACAAACTAAAAAAATAAAAATTAATTAAAAAAAAAAAACATTACAGGCCAATACCTCTGAAGAATATAAATGCAAAAGCCCTCAATAAAACAGCAAAATGATTTCAACAATGCATGAAATAGATTATATACTACGATTAAGTAGAATTTATTCCATGGATGCATGGTGGGCTCAATATTCTCAATTAAATCAATGTGGGGTGTGTGTGTGTGTGTGTGATTAGTCACTCAGTCATATTCGACTCTTTGTTACTGTGGAGTAACAAAGGCTGAGTAACATCCCAGCCAGGCTCTGTCCGTGGGATTTTCCCAGCAAGAATATTGGAGCAAGTTTCCACTGATACACCAGATTAACAAAAGGAAGAATAAAAGTTATATGACCATCTAAATGGATGCAGAAAACACATTCCACAAAATTCAACATCCAATAATGGTAAAAAACTCTCATGATGGTGGGTAAAGAAGAAATATATTTCAACATAATAAAGGCCATGTAAGACAACTTTCATCATACTCAGTGGCGAAAAGCTGGAAACCTTTCCTCTAAAATCAGGAACAAGACAAAAAGACTAATCTCAACATTTCTATGTAACACAGTATTGTAAGATCTAGCCATACAAATTGTATAAGAAACAGAAAAAAAAATGCATCCAAATTAGAAGAGAAGAAGGAAAACTCACTGTTTACAGATGCCCTGATACTTTTATAGAAAACCTTAAAGTATCTGCTCAGAAACTATTAGAACTAATTAATGAAGGCAAGAAATTTGGATTTGTTAATTAGCATAAGGTTAATATGCAAAATTCTGTTTCTTTTCCATACACTAACAATGAAATATTCAAAAAATAACACTTAAAAATCCCATTTAAAACCACATGCAAAGGACAACTTACCCAGGGATAAACTTACCAAAAAGGGAAAGTACTATACTCTGAAAATATAAAACATGGATGAAGAAAACTGAAGAATATACCAAGAAATGAAACACTATCCCACATATTTATGGATTAGAAGAATTAATATTAATGGCTATTTACCAAAACAATCTAAAGTTTAAGGCAGTTCCTAAAAGAATACCCATTTATTAAAGAACTAAAAATAATCTTCATAAAATTAATATGGAACAACAGAAGATCTCAAACTGTGAAAACCATCTTAGGAAAAAAGAACCAGCTAGGTGTATCACCCTCCCAGACTTCAGACTATACTATATTGCTATATACAAATCTATAGCAATAGAAACAGTGTGGAACTTGCACAAAAACAAACACATATATCAGTAAAACAGAACAGAGGGCCTGGTAATAAATTCATACAATTATGCTTAATTAAATAATGACAAGGAGTCAAAAATATGCAATGGACAAAACACAGTCTCTTCAAGAAGTGATGCTGGAAAACTGAAGAAATTCGTGTAAAGCAATGAGATTAGCACGTTTCCTCAAACCATATGAAAAATTACTTCAAAATAGATTGAAAACCTAAATTAAAGTCTGAGGTCATGAAGCTTTTAGATGAAAACATCGGCAGAACACTCCTTGCAATGGTAGCAATTTTTTTTAAATGTATTTCCTAAGATAAATGAAATAAAAAGAAAAATGCATAAATGTGACCTAGTTAAACTTAAACTGTAGCTCAGCAAAGGTGATTATCAACAAAATAAAAAGTCAGTCTAATGAATAGGAGAAAATGTATGCAAATTATATATCCAGCAAGTGGTTAATATTCAAAATATATATGCAGCTCATACAAACTAATATTAAGGGGAAAAGTAACAAAATTAAGAAATGAGTGGAAGAACTGAATAGACATTTGTTCTAAAGAAGGCATACAGATGGCCAACAAGTGCATAAAAGGATGCTCACCATTGCAAATCATCTGAGAAATGCAAATCAAAAGCATAAGATATTACCGCACACCTGTCAGAATGGCTACCATAAAAAAGACAAGAAATAGCAAATGTTGAAAGAATGTGGGGGAAATTGAACCCTTGTATAATGGTATGAATGTAAATTGGTTCACCATAATGGAAAACAATACAGAAGTTCTTCAAAAAAACTAAAAATTGTTACGTGGTGTATCACATTGATTTTTTTTTGCAGATACTGATGAATCCTTGCATCCCAGGGATAAACCCACTTGGTCATGATGTATGATCTTTTAAATATGTCGTTGGATTCTGTTTGCTAGAATTTTGTTGAGGATTTTTGCATCTATGTTCATCAGTGATATTGGCCTATAGTTTTCTTTTTTTGTGGCATCTTTGTCTGGTTTTGGTATTAGGGTGATGGTGGCCTCATAGAATGAGTTTGGGAGTTTACCTTCCTCTGAACTTTTCTGGAAGAGTTTGAATAGGATAGGTTTTATTTATTCTCTAAATTTTTGGTAGAATTCACCTGTGAAGATATCTGGTACTGGGCTTTTGTTTTTTGGGAGAGTTTTGGTTACAGTTTTGATTTCCATGCTTGTGACGGGTATGTGAAGATTTTTTTTATTTCTTCCTGGTTCAATTTTAAAAGGTTATACTTTTCTAAGAATTTGTCCATTTCTTCCAATAGATGCACAGACAATCTTTGACAAAATTCAACACCAATTTATGACAAAAACTCTCCAGCAAGCAGGCATAGAAGGAACATATCTCAAAATAATAAAAGCCACATAGGGAAACCCACAGCAGACATTATCCTAAATGGCAAAAAACTGAAAGCATTTCCCCTAAAGTCAGGAACAAGAAAAGGGTGTCCACTCTCACCACTATTCTTCAACATAGTTTTGTATATTTTAGCCACAGCAATCAGAGAAGAGAAAGAAATAAAAGGAATCCAGATTGGAAAATAAGAAGTAAAACTCTCACTGTCTGCAGATGACATGATCCTCTACATAGAAAACCCTAAAGACTCCACCAGAAAATTACTGGAGCTAATCAATGAATATAGTGAAGTTGCAGGATGTAAAATTAATACAAAGAAATCCTTTGCATTCTTATATACTAACAATGAGAAAACAGAAAGAGAAATCAAGAAAAAAAATCCCATTCACCATTGAGACAACAAGAACAAAATACTTAGGAATAAATTTACCTAAAGAAACAAAGACCTATCTGTAAAAACTCTAAAACACTGATGAAAGAAATCAAAGATGACACAAATAGATGGAGAAATATACCATGTTCATGGATTGGAAGAATCAATATAGTGAAAATGATTTTACTACTCAGAGAAATCTATGGATTCAATGTAATCCCTATCAAGCTACAAACGGTATTTTTCAGAGAACTAGAACAATTTATATGGAAACACAAAAAACCTTGAATAGCCAAATCAAGCTTGAGAAAGGAATGGAACTGGAGGAATTAACCTGCCTGACTGTAGACTATACTACAAAGCTATAATCAGTAAGACAGTATGGTAATGACACAGACAGAAATATAGATCCATGGAACAAAACCAAAACCCAGAGACAAATACAGGCAACTATGAACACCTTACCTTTGATAAAGAAGGAAAAAATATACAATGGAGACAAGACAATTTCTTTAACAAGTGGTGTTGGGAAAACTGGTCAACCACCTGTAACAGAATGAAACTAGAACACTTTCTAATACCATACACAAAAATAAACTCAAAATAGATTATAGATCTAAATGTAAGACCAGAAAATATAAAACTCCTAGAGGAAAATATAGGCAAAACACTCTCTGACCTAAATCAAAATAAGATCCTCTATGACCTACTTCCCTCAGTAATGGAAATAAAAGCAAAAATAAACAAATGGGACCTAATTAAACTTAAAAGCTTTTGCACAACGAAAAAAACTATAAGCAGGGTGAAAAGACAGCCTTCAGAATGGGAGAAAATAATAGCAAATGAAGCAACTGACAAAGAATTAATCTAAAAAATATACAAACAGCTCATGCAACTCAATACCAGAAAAATAAATGACCCAATCAAAAAATGGGCCAAAGAACTAAACAGACATTTCTCCAAAGAAGACATACAGATGGATAACAAACACATGAAAAGATGCTCAACATCACTCATTATCAGAGAAATGCAAATCAAAACCACAATGAGGTACCATCTCACACCTGTCAGAATGGCTGCTATCAAAAAGTCACAAACAATAATAAAAGTCTACAAAAAATAATTGCTGGAGAGGGTGTGGAGAAAAGGGAACCTTCTTACATTGTTGGTGGGAATTCAGACTAGTACAGCCACTATGCAGAACTGTGTGGCGATTCCTTAAAAAGCTGGAAATAAAACTGCCATATCACCAAGCAATCTCACTGCTGGGCATATACATGGAGGAAACCAGACTTGAAAGAGACACGTGTACCCCAGTGTTCATTGCAGTACTGTTTACAATAGCCAGGACATGGAAGCAACCTAGATGTCCATTGGTAGACGTCTCCATAAGAAAGCTGTGGTACATACACACAATGGAATATTACTCTGTTAACAAAAAGAGCACTTCTGTGTCTGTTCTAATAAGGTGGATGAAACTGGAGCCTATTATATAGAGTGAAGTAAGTCAGAAAGAAAAACACCAATACAGTATGCTAATGCATATATATGGAATTTATAAAGATGGTCATGATGGCCATATATATAAGATAAGAAAATAGACACAGATATAAAGAGCAGACTTTTGAACTATGTGGGAGAAGGTGAGGGTGGGATGATTTGAGAGAATAGCACTGAAATATGTGTATTACCATATGTTAAATAGATTACCAGTACAAATTTTATGCATAAAACAGGGCACTCAAAGCCATTGCACTGGGACAACCCAGAGGGATGGTATGGGAAGGCAGGTTGAAAGGGGTTCAGGATCGGGGTCACATGTACACCCATGGCTGATTCGTGCCAATGTATGGCAAAAACCACCACAATATTGTAAAGTAATTATTGTCCAACTAAAATAAATTAATTAGTTTTTTAAAAAAGTAAAAATTGAATTACCACATATCCAGCAATTCCACAATTGGGTATATATGTAGAGAAAAATAAAGCATTAATACAAAATAAGAAACATGTACATCAATATTCATTGCAACATTATTTACAATAGCCAAGAAATGAAAGCCACCCATGTGTCCATAAACAACCAAATGGATATACATACAATGGAATATTACCAGCCATATAAAGAATAAAAGTTTTCCATTTTCAAATACATGCATGGATCTAGACAATTTTATGATTAGTGAAATAATTCTCTGATACACAATAAGACACCACTTATATGGGAATCTTAAAAATAAAACAAAGAAATGTATATATCAAAACAGAAAGAAACTCACAAAGAAAAAAAGAAAAAAACTAGATGTAACCAAAAGAGGAGGGGAATGATAGGGGTACAGGATTAAGAAACACAAATGACTATGTATGAAGAAAATAAGCAACAAGGAGATATTTTATAGCACTGGGAATTATAGCCATTATCTTGTAATAAATCTTAATGGAGTATAATCTGTAAAAACACTGAATTACTATGCTGTATACCTGAAAACAATATTGTGAATCAGTTATACTTCAATAAAAATGCATTTAAAAAATAAATTCCAGCATGAAAATGTGTTTGTAGTTCAAAAATGATAAGAAAAGGTCTTAGACAAACCACAAAGAGTTAATACAATATTCTGAAAGGCCAGATATAAGATTTCAGGTACAGGAATCAAGGGAGGTAAATCCAACTGGCATGAGAAAATTTAAAATGAAAGACCTGTATAGCTGTCTAAACTTACCTAATGATTTATTTCCAAAATATTTTGTGTACAATATGTACATGACTCTGTATACTCTAAAATATGTCTGGCAAGTATTTCATTAAGGAAACTACCAAGAACTCACAAAACTATGATATATGTTATCTCAGTTTTCAACTATATATATATGTCCATTTACACAAATATTTCTCCAAGTAAAAAGACAGTCAGCAAAAGTCAGTGACAACACGAAGTTCACTCACCCTCATATGACTAAATAAGCTCTTCTAAAACTTGCCTATCTCATATCATTCAGCTAGATTTTCGAGGACAAATACACACGGGGAAAATATAGCTATAAGCACTGACTAAACTATGGTGGAAATATTTTATGACCTTGGTAGACATTAAATTGAAGTTTTCATTATTTACCAAAACATAAATGAATGTTCGGAGAAGAAAGTGGCAACCCACTCCAGTAGGCTTGCCTGGAAAATCCCATGGATGGAGGAGCCTGGTAGGCTGCAGTCCGTCCGGTTGCTAAGAGTCGGACACGACTGAGGGATATCACTTTCACTTTTCACTTTTATGCATTGGAGGAGGAAATGGCAACCCACTCCAGTATTCTTGCCTGGAGAATCCCAGGGACAGAGGAGCCTGGTGTGATGCTGTCACGATTGAACCAACTTAGCAGCAGCAGCAAATGAATGTTCAGTGAACTTTACAGTATGGCTGTTATGTTTGATGAATAAATAAGAAAAACATATTTTCATTATTATCATGTTAATGTAAATTATCTAAAAACTCAAAATACTCATATTTAAAGCAGAGCTTAATACAATACTTTGATCACCTGATGCAAAGTGACGACTCATTAGAAAAGAGTTGACTCATTAGATAGGAAAGACCCTGATGCTGGGAAAGCTTGGGGGCAGGAGGAGAGGGGATGACAGATGACAGTGGTTGGATGGCATCACCAACTCAATGGACATGAGTTTGAGCAAACTCCAGGAGATGGTGAAGGACAGGGAAATCTTGGGTGTTACAGTCAGTGAGGTCGCAAAGAGTCAGAAACAACTGTGATTGAACAACAACAAACCAGAATTATGATGATTTTATCTATTAGATAATATTTCCATAGAAAATATCATCATAATCTTAATGGAAATGTGTACTTGTATGTGGAATGTAATTTTTTCTATCCAGTTTTAGTAATGAAATATCAATTACCAATCAAGAATTCATTTTTTTCTATTTTTATTGACATATATTTGATATACAATATTATATGACCTACAAGATTCACAATTATTAGAGGTTATATTCCATTTATAGTTATTATAAAATCTTGCTATATGTCCTGTGTTGTACATTCTATTGTTGTAACTTAGTTTATACATAATATTTTATACATCTTCATCACCTATCCCTATACTGCCTGTCTCCACTTCCCTCTCCCCACAGGTAACCATAATTTGTTCTCTATATCACTGAATCTATCTCTTCTGTTCTATTCATTAGTTTGTTACAGTTTTCAGATTCTACATACAAGTGATACCATATTTGTCTTTTTCTGCCTGACTTATTCCACTTACTATAATACCTTCCAAGTCCATTGATGTTGCTGTAAATGGGGAGTTTTCATTCGATGGATGAGTAATATTCCATTTAATCTATTTACCACATCTTTTCCCTTCATCTGTTGATGGAGATTTAGGACGCTCCCATATCTTGGCAACTGTAAATAATGCTGTGCTGAATATTGGGGTACAGATATCTTTTTGAATTAGTGTTTTCATATTTTTCAGATGTATACCCAGGAGTGGAATTATGGGACATATGGTATTTCTATTTCTAGCTTTTTGAAATACCTCCACACTGGAAAATTTCCACTTGCAAGTTCATTCAGAAACAAGTCTCCAGAAGTTCCTTCTTTTTCTTCACTGTTGTTTCTTTCCTTCCATTTTTTCACAAGATGAACAGTGGATTCAAAAACTAGTCTCTGCATTTTTAGCTGTTTGATTCTGAGCAAGTCACAGAACTATTTCCTTAACAAAAAATCAGATAAGGAGATTTATCTTTTAAGACCATTTATAAAATTCTAAAACATATTATTTCCTAGAGATTTAATTTTTCCTCTAATAAAGGGAAGGAGTCAAGTTTATAAACTAAAAGAATAAATATCAACAGGACAATGTTTCTGTCAAATATTTTTGTTTTGTTTTGAAAAATGGGAAACACATTTTTCTTTGCAAAAGGGAGGTGCTCTTACATAATTAGACAATGAATCTTGACCTTGTATTTGATAATGAATACTATAGTCAAAAATATCACTGTTTAACTTTAAATCACTATCAGAACCCACTAATATGCAAGTTGATAACGATTTCATTTTATGACAGCATATCAATTGACCAATACTATAAAAAGAGGCATATGTTATTAGTGTGGATTGAGAAAGGTGGACAAAATAATTTAACTTATTCATTTTCAAGTCCCTCAAGAATAAAGAACTATGGTTGAACAAAGTGTTCAATTTCTTTACCTATAAACACTTAAGATAGAGAACAGGAGCTATTACTAAAAGAATCCAGAAAAAATTGGGGAATTTTTACATCTTTACCATGTCCACATTTTTGTCGGTAGGTCTCAGTTTCAATAGAACGGTAAGTAATGACAGCAGTGATACAGGAAAGGGCTCTATGTAATGAAATCAAGAAAGAAAAGAATTGGTCAGACTGCATACTACTCTATGGCATACCTTGAATGAATGGACACACAAGGAAAATAATAGTGTTATCATCAGATGGGAAAGGTTATTGGTCTCTACCCTGCAACTGCTATGGGATCACTTAGGGCTGAAGATGATTCTCCAGTTAAATAGGCCCACAGGTTACATTAAGTGGCAAGAGAAGAAAAGACATCAGACATTAGAGATGAAATCCTATCAAGAGGACATTAGAAAGACAAATGAAGAGCATGACAAAACAGTAAGAGGAAGAGGATACAGTGGAGCAAGAAAAAAAAACACAGAAAAGGTAGCATAACTAGTTTCATTCATTATGTGATTCTCTTCAAGGTTTTCTTCACAGCAATTTTGACATCCTTGTTCCTGAGGCTATAAATAAGAGGGTTCAGCATGGGTACCACATTAGTGTAAAGCACTGAAAAAAATTTTCCCTGCTCCACAAAACTAGAAGACGATGACCTGACGTGAGTGAGCAGCGCAAATCCATAGAATAGACCAACTGTTGTAATGTGGGACCCACAGGTGCTCACGGCTTTGGACAAACCTTTAGATGATGGTATATGAAGAATATTGAAAAGAATCAAAGCATAAGAAATTAAGATAATGAGGCTAGATACTATAACAACTGTCCCCGCAACAGCAGAAACCACAATCTCATTGGCATAAGTGCTGCTGCAGGAGAGCTGAAGGAGTGGGAGAATGTCACACATATAATGGCTAATGATGTTGGAATCACAAAAGACCAGCCGTATCATATACCCCGTGTGGACATGGCTCCAGCAAACCCCATCACATATGAACCAGACATCAGCTGAGAACACACCTGAGGGGACATGGCCATTGTGTACAGCAAGGGCTTACAGATGGCCACATAGCGATCATAGGCCATGGCTGTCAACACATAGCACTCAGAGCTGACAAAAAAGCAGAAGAAAAACAGCTGAGACATACATCCTGCAAAGGAGATGACATTCCTCTTGGAAATAAAGTTCATCAGCATTTTGGGGATAAAGACAGATGAGTAACAGAGATCAATAAAAGAGAGATTGAACAGAAAAAAGTACATGGGGGTGTGCAGGTGTGAATTTAGACAAATTAGAATCATCAAGCAGAAATTGCCCACCACAGTGACCAGGTAGTTCAGCAGAAATAGGAAAAACAGGGGTAACTGGAGTTTAGATTGGTCTGTCAATCCCATAAGGATAAACTCAGTCACAGAGGAGGCATTTTCCATATTCATTTACTACACAGTCGTGATCTGTAGGAACAGGGGCAAAAACTTAGATTCACAATGGACCTTCATGGACTTTCCCTGTTTCCCGAGTGAGAGCTGGATCTTTTTATAACCACAGGGTTGTCTAAAGAGACTCATCAAAGCATCCAAAATACAAGACTTGTAATGACTCTTCCCGCAGATTCCTCATTTTCTTCTTTCTGTCCTTACTCCTCTTGTTTGTCTCTGTGCTTAAAAAATACCGGTAGATTCCCAATGTCTCTGCACATCATTCCTCAGTCTCTCCAGGCTCTGTTCAGGATCAGGGCTGAAAAGAGCAGTAAATAAGTGGTGTGCCCCAGAACCCTCAACTTATACAGCCTGAGGTTTGAAAGGAATTGAGACATAGGTGATTCAACCCCCACTTTCTTTTTCCGTGATGCCTCACTGCCGCTGAACTTTAGGACTCCGTCTACCTTACAGTCCTTAGAAGGTCAAAGTTTCTGACAAGGAAGAAGACAGTATCCATCACTGTGGTCCTCAGTCTTTGACATGCTAAGGGGACAGGCCATAATTTCATTTGAGAATTTCCCCGGAAGGTCTTCTTCACTTGCAAAGATGATATCCACCTTAACAAGCTCCAAAGCAATCAGTTGACTCAAGTAGAATGTATTTCATACTCTGTAGTTCTGGGAAAATTGATTAACAGCACAGAAAATAATTCTCTCCCCCATGATTTCCTTTCAACTTAATGAGCCCCCTGAGAGTAGAAATGACTTTTGGTGGTGTTTTTTTTGCCATTCTGTGTCACAGATCTTTTGAGACACAATATACTACTAGTTTACAATTTTAAAACAAGTTGGATTGGGAATTCATGTCTTAGGACTCCGTCTACCTTACAGTCCTTAGAAAGTCAAAGTTTCTGACAAGGAAGAAGACAGTATCCATCACTGTGGTCCTCAGTCTTTGACATGCTAAGGGGACAGGCCATAATTTCTATTTGAGAATTTCCCCGGAAGGTCTTCTTCACTTGCAAAGATGATATCCACCTTAACAAGCTCCAAAGCAATCAGTTGACTCAAGTAGAATGTATTTCATACTCTGTAGTTCTGGGAAAATTGATTAACAGCACAGAAAATAATTCTCTCCCCCATGATTTCCTTTCAACTTAATGAGCCCCCTGAGAGTAGAAATGACTTTTGGTGGTGTTTTTTTTGCCATTCTGTGTCACAGATCTTTTGAGACACAATATACTACTAGTTTACAATTTTAAAACAAGTTGGATTGGGAATTCATGTATACTTGTGGCTGATTCATGTTAATGTACAGCAAAACGAATACAGTATTGTAAAGCAAAACAAAAAAATAAAAAATTAAAAAAAAAACTATCTGGGTATGCATGAATGAATCCTAAAATAAATAAATAAATAAAATAAGTATTCTTCTTAATCCCCAAGGCAGAGTAATGTGTATTCTGATATTTACTTTCTTTCTCATCTCTTGGAGTCTATGCTCAGTTCCAAAAACAAAAGGACATCTGGGGCATAATCACTTTACAATGTAGTATTGGTTTCCCCCATACAACACTGCAAATCAGTAACAATTATATATTTATCCTTCCTCTTGAGCCTCCCTCTGCCCATCATCCCACCACCCAGGTTGTCACAGAGTGCCAGGCTGGGCAGTGTTCGTATAGTGCTATGTAGCAGCACCTCATCATCTACCCAGTTTACACATGATAGGGCATGTATGTCAACCCTATTTTCTCAATTAGTCCCACCCTCTCTTTCCCCCACTTTGTTCACAAGTTTTTTCTCTATGTCTGTGTTCCATTCCTTCCCTGTAAATAGGTTCATCAGTACTGTTTTTCTAATTTTCATAGATATGTTTTAATCCTGGTAGTTCAGCTGGTAAAGAATTTGCCTGCAATGCAGGAGACCCCGGGTTGATTCCAGGGTTGGGAAGTTCCCCTGAAGAAGGGATAGGCATCCACTCTAGTATTCTTGCCTGGAGTATCCCCATGGACAGAGGATCCTGTGGGCTACAGTCTATGGGGACAGAAAGAGTCAGACACGACCAAGCAACTAAGCATAGCACACATACGATATTTATTTCTCTCTTTCTGACTTACTTCACTCTTCTGTATAATTGGTCCTAGGTTCATCCAGCTCACTAGAACTGACTCAAATGTGTTACTTTTTATGGCTGAGTAATATTTCAACATATATATGTACCACAACATCTTAATTCATTTACCTGTCAATGGATAGCTAGGTGCTTCTGCATCCTGATTACTGTAAATAGTGCTACAGTAAAATTGGGGTAAATGTGTTTTTATCAATTATGGTTTTCTCAGGGTATATGCCCAGTAGTTTAATTGCTGAGTCAGTCATAAAGAACATGCCTGCTTGCCAACACAGGATACGTAGATGCAGTTTCAATCCCTGGGTCTGGAAGATAGCCTGGAGGACATAGCAACCCAACCATTCCAGTATTCTTGCTTGGAGAATTCCTTGGACAGAGGGACCCAGTAGTGTACAGTTCATAGGGTCACAGAGAGTCAAATACAACTGAAATGACTTAGCATGCACTCATTCACAAGGATATTTTACTCCCAGTTTTTTTTTTAAGAAACCTCCATACTATTCTCCATAGTAGCTATATCAATTTGTCTTCCCATCAACTGTGCAAGAGGTTTTCCTTTTCTCCCGATGCTCTCCAGCAATTATTGTTTGTAGATTTTGATGATGGCTGTTCTGACTGGTGTGAGGTGATACCTCACTGTAGTTTTGATTTGCATAGCTCTAATAATGAATTATTTGAGCATTTTTCATGTGTTTATTGACCATCTGTATGTCTTCTTTGGAAGAATGTCTATTTGGGTCTCCTGCCCATTTTTGGCTTGTCTATTCTTCTGAGAGTGAGCTTCATGAGCTGCTTGTGCATTTTGAAGATTACTATTTTGTCACTTGTCTTATTTGCAATATTTTCTCCCATTCTGAGGATTATCTTTTCATTTTGTTTATAGTTTCCTTTGCTGTGCAAAGGCTTTTAAGCTTAACTAAATCCCACTTTTTCTATTTTTTTTTTACTTTTATTTCCATTACTCTAGGATGTGGGTCAAATAGGATCTTGCTATGATTTATGTCAGAGTGTTCTGCCTACGTGTTTTGAGTTTTATAGTTTCTGATCTTTCATTTAGGTCTTTAATTTGAGGGGGTTTTTTTGTGTGTATGGTGTTAGGAAGTGTTCTCATTTCATTTTTACATGTAGCTGTCCAGTTTTCCTAGCACCACTATTGAAGAAACTGTCTTTTTCTCCACTGTATAATATATTCTTACCTCTTTTGTCAAAGGTAAGGTGCCAATGGTGTGTTGGTTTATCTCCGAGTTTTCTGTGTTGATCCACTGATCTGTATTTCTGTTTTTGTTCCAGTACACTACTGTCTTGATTACTGTGACTTAGTAGTATGTTATGAAGGCAGTAAGGTTGATTCCTCTAGTTCTCTTTTTCTTTCTCAAGATTTCTTTGGCTATTTGAGGTCTTTTGTGTTTCCATAAAATTGCAAACTTTTTGTTTTCTAGTTCTGTGAAAAATGTCATTGGTAATTTGAAAGGATTGCATTGATTCTATAGACCCTTTTAGCTAGTATATTAATTTTCACAATTTTTATTCTTCCAATCCAAGAGCATAATATATCTCTTCACTTGCTTTGTGTCATCTTTCATTGGTATCTTATAGTTTTCTGCTTATAGGTTTTTTGTCTCCTTCAGTAGGTTTATTCCTATGTTTTTTATTCTTTTTGTTGCAATAATGAGTGAGATTTTTTTCCTTAATTTTTCTTTCTGATTTGTTGTTATAAGTGTATAAAAATGCAAGGGATGTCTGTGTATTGATTTTGTATCCTGTGACTTTACTAAATTTGTTGATTAGCTCTAGTAATTTTCTGATGGTATCTTTAGTGTTTTTCTATGTACAGTATATCATCTGCAAAGAGTGAGAGTTTTACTTCTTCTTTTCCAATGTAGATTCCTTTTATTTATTGTTCTTCTCTGATTTCCACGGGTAGGACTTCCAAAATTTTGGTGAATAATAGTGGTGAAAGTTGCTATTAATTGTAATTGTCTTGTCTTGTTCCTGATCTTAGAAGAAATGTTTTACGTTTTCTACCATTGAGAATAATGTTTGCTGTTTTTTACATATTACTTTTTTTTTTAACCCAGGTTCCTTCCAGCTTCCAGCTGTGCCATATTCTTCCCATTGGTTTGACTCCCAGCTGTCCCCCCTGATCTGTGCAGGAAAGTTCCACAGCTCCAAGTTCTCAACCTCAGGCCACAGAGCCCAGAAGCAGAAAGACAGGAAAAATGTGTCTTTCTTCCTGTTGCTTCTTTTTAAGACTCAGGATACATATTACTTTTTAAAGAACTTTATGAAGTCATTTAACAGAGGAAAGCAAATCAAAGGGAAAATCCATTATCCCACCACCAAAAAAGACAAGAAAAACCCTCATCGTTAAAATAATTAATGTTGCTGCTGCTGCTGCTAAGTCACTTCAGTCGTGTCCAACTCCGTGTGACCCCATAGATGGCAGGTGGGGATTGATCTATATAGATGGCAGAAATATAGATGTAGTCCCCACCTGGCTCCCCCATCCCTGGTATTCTCCAAGCAAGAACACTGGAGTGGGTTGCCATTTCCTTCTCTGGTGCATGAAAGTGAAAAGTGGAAGTGAAGTCACTCAGTCGTGTCTGACTCTTAGCGACCCCATCGACTGCAGCCTACCAGGCTCCTCCGTCATTGGGATTTTCCAGGCACGAATACTGGAGTGGGTTGTAATACATATGTGTTATATTTCAGATATAACACATGTATTGGGGAAAGTCCCCAGTTTCAAAAGTTGTTTACTAGTAAGCAAACCCTGCTGGATCTTCCCTATCAGCTCCTTCAGATCCCCACTCCATCCCTCTGCAACTTTCTCTGGACCCCTCCCTGAAGGTTGGCTTTTGTGGGCTACATTGGTGGCTCCCTGGTTACCTAGTGTCTACTTGAGAACTGTCAGGGGAGGCACTAGCTGAGAGGGAAGGAGGGAGGGTCAAATTACATGCATGGGACTAAGACATACAAACTACTAGGCAAAACAGACAAGCAACAAGAATATATTGTATATTAATATATGAAGATTTAAGAAATTAGGATAGTGAAACAGGGGACTGGGATGTCAATAACCACATCAATGAAAACTACCATCTCATTGACATAGGTGCTGGTACAAGAGAGTTGGAGGAATGGGAGGATGTCACACAAGAAATGGTTGATGCAACCAACATTGCAGAAGGTTAGTTAAGCATGCACCCTGTGTGGGCAGATGCTCCAGCAAAATCCTTCACATATGCAGCCAAAGAGAGCACCAAACAGACCTGATGGAACATGGACCTTATACAGCAAGGGATTACAGATGGCCATGTAGCGATCATAGGCCATTGAGGTCAGCATATAGCACTCAGAGATGATAAAAAAGAGAAAGAAAAACAGCTGAGTCATGCACCCCACATACGAGATGGTATTCTCCCTAAACATAAAGTTCATCAGCATCTTGGGGGTGAAAACAGAAGAGTAACAGAAATCAGTGAAGGACAGGTTGAATAGGAAATAGTACATGGGGGTGTGGAGGTGAGAATTTAGACCAATAAGAATGATAAAGCCCAGGTTACCCACCATGGTGACAACAGATATGATTAGAAACAGGTAAAAGAGGGGTTGCTGGAGCCCTGGAAAGTCTGTTAATCCAGCAAGAATAAATTCAGTCAATAAGGAATCATTTCTAGCCAGCATTCTATTTTCAAATTTAGAAATCTGTGAGAACAGAAGAAAATTTCATTAACAGGGAGCACAGCTCTGTCCCTACAAAATCACTTTTGAATAAGATTTATTTATGAGAAAGAGTCTCAGACTAGGAGAAATCATGTAAGTCCTCCTCTGCTTCATAGTGCCTCAAGGCACACTCATCTCAACATTTAAATCACTATCTTTTTTATTAAATTTAATTATTTTTAATTGAAGGATAATTGCTTTACAGTATTGCATTTGTATCTACCAAACATCAACATGGACCAGCCATAGGTTTACCCATGACCCCTCTGATATCTTTGGTTTTCATGAGTTGTATGGGACAAATAATAGCTCTAACTTTGCTAAAAGGTAGAGGGATGGGATAGCTGAGGAACAAACCTACCTCTTGACAAGTTTCAGTGATGGGAATGTATCCCCATCACTCCAACCTACTCATCTGACCAGTCACTTTTTCATTTCTACTCAAGTTTCCATCACTCTACTAGATATCTCAGTTTCCCTGTAATGACCTTCAGAAAGAGAATTCTTATAGAGCAGAGGTCACGCCTATATTTTGCTTCCTGGAAGGAAGTTGTTAACAGTCTATAGGATATACAGATACTTTGCTACAATATATTATGAAGTCAATAACTGGTAACAGGTATGGAGGAGAGCCTTGGTGGCCTAAAATTTATACTTAACCATATATTCATTGTTTCTACACATTCTCCTCTATTCCATCCTAGAAGAACATAGGATGAATAAAACAAGATGGATATACTTTACCATGCTTTGTAGGATGGCATGAAAGAGAAATAAATTAATTTGGGTGCTGATTAAACTAGCTGTTAAGTTAATGAAAATATACCAAGCTGTATTCTTATGATGACATCAAAGTTGTATAATACATACATTTCAACCAAAAAATTTTAGGAGAAAAACAAATATTTTCTTCCTCTGATATTGCTATGTTCTGGATTTGTCACTTGGAACTGCTATAGTTCCCCTGCTACCAGAATGAGGACAAAGCTAACACAGAGGATATGCTCAGAACAATACAAGAAGCCAAGTCACGGATCCAGACCTTGGAGTTTCTTGTTATTCAGTAGAAATGCTTTTCCTCATTTTATAGAAACAGAGATAAAAAGAAACTTGGTTAACTCACATTACTTCCATTGAGGGAACTCAGTGCCAAGGGAGCTTCATATGTGTTTCACCTCCACTCTTTTGGAAGAGCTGGCTTTGGAGATATTGATGCTGAGATGCAGTCACAGAATCTTCTCCTTGTGTTGGCAAAAGAGTCAGAGCATTGATACAGCAGTGTGAATGTTATAGGAGTTAGTCTAAGGTTCAGATTAAAGTTGTAGCTATAAATCTATTCAGTTCAGTTGAGTTGCTCAGTTGTGTCCGACTCTTTGCAACCCCATGACTCACAGCATGCCAGGCCTTAGGAGACTGTAAAGGGAAACCACATACTTGGCAGCTACACCACCATGTTATAGAGCACATGGCATTTGCTTAAGGCTTGTAATTTTTTAATACCTGATTAGAAATCCGGGGTAAGTCTCCTCTAAGACCTTCTCATCATGATAAGCTCTGCAGGCAAGAAACTGGTGTCTATTTTTACACCCTAATCATGACAGTAAATGTTAGTTTTCTTTTAGGGAATATACATCCCCTGGTGCATAGAAAAAGATCCTCTCTGTCATAAAAATGAAAATAGTTAATGTCAATGAAAATTTCATTAACTGTCATTCCAGGTAACATATTAATTTTCACAAAAATTTATAAACACTTCAATAAAGGTTATTTACTTTGTTTTATAAAACAGTTTGAGTATCTTTAAATATTTACGACATTTTATAGACATATAGCAAAATGATATTTTATTGCTTTTAGACATTATTATTCAGTAAAATGCTATTAGGTATAATGCTAATCCAATATTCCATGAAAATTGACTTTGGGCTGTTCTGACTCAATATATCTTTACTTTTAATAAATTAAGTCTCTAAGAAAATCAGGGGCTTCCATAGTAGATCAACTGGCAAAGAATCTGACTGCATTGCAGGAGACCTTCATTCAATTCCTGGGTTGGAAAGATTCCCTGGAGAAAGGATAGACTACCCAATCCCATACTCTTGGGCTTCCCAGGTGGCTCAGACAGTAAAGAATCCACCTGCAATGCAGGAGGCCTTAGTTTGATCCCTGAATTGGGAAGATCCCCTGAAGGAGGGCAAGGCAACCCACTTCAGTATTTTTGCTTGGAGAATTCCCACGGACAGAGCAGTCTGGAGAGCTACGTTCCATGGGGTCACAAAGAGTTGGACATGGCTGAGTGACTAAGCATAGAGCACATAAGAAAATCACTGTTAAGACGACCCAGAGGGATGGTACAGGGAAGGAGGAGGGAGGGGGGTTCAGGATGGGGAACATGTGTATACCTGTGGTGGATTCATGTTGATGTATGGCAAAACCAATACAATATTGTAAAGTAATTAACCTCCAATTAAAATAAATAAATTTATTTTTTAAAGAAAATCACTATTCATAGACTTCTATTTCAAGAAAATATGACTTAGAATTCCTCAGTTCAGTTCAGTCGCTCAGTTGTGTCTGACTAGAGTTCCTAGATATGTATTAACTTCAACTTGTGCTTACGAGATTACAGCTAACGTTTATTTTGAAATAAGTATAGATTCACAGGGAGTTGTTAAAATAATGTGTTTGAACAAATGCATTTTGTTAGAACAAAATTTCTATTATCTAAATTTATTATCATTTATTATCATTCATTCATTCAATCTCAGTACACATGTGATAGTTTCAGAATTGCAAATCAATACCAGTGTGAGAAACACATTTACTGTCTGGAGTACAGTGCTTATATACAGTTTTTTTTTTTTTTTCCTCCCTTTCTCCTTACAAAGTATAGTCAAATAAGTAAATGACATCATCAAAGAAAGAATTTACAAATACGCAAAAAGGAAAGTCAACAGTGAATCCTGTGGTGCTAGATTACAGTCAGATAGCATGTTTCTATTAAATATGTATTAAGATCCATTTTTATTCAGTCACTAAGTCATATCTGACTCTTTGAAACCCCCAAAGTCTTGCATCACAGAAGGAGAGTCGCAGCATGCACCCAGTATTGGCCATGGCACCCACAAGCCCCATTGCGTATACACCCACCGTCAGCATGAGGCAGACCTGATGGGACATGGAGACCTTGTAGAGCAGGGGCTTACAGATGGCCACATATCGGTCATAGGCCATTGATGTCAAAACATAGCACTCATCAATAACAAAGAAGGAGAAGAAGCAGAGCTGAGTCATACACTCTGCATAAGGGATGATGTTCTGGCTTACAAAACTCATCGGCATTTTAGGGGTAAGGACAGAGGAGTGGCAGAGATCAATGACGGAAAGGTTGAAGAGAAAGTAGTACATGGGAGTGTGCAGGTGAGGGTTCAGACCAATAAGAATAATCAAGCCAACATTCCCCACCACAGTGACCACGTAAATTGCTAAGAAAATGAAAAAGAGAGGCAGCTGGAGTTCTGGCTGCTGTGTTAATCCCAGCAGGATAAACTCAGTCACGAAGATTCATTCCCTGGGGCCACTCTTCCCTAGGACATACCTGTGGGAACAGGATAGAGGGTAATGTTAAAATGAGTACCTCACTCTCTCCACCCAACCCCACTCTAATGAGGCTGAGACCCAGAATGTGAGAAGGAACCCCAGCTCACCCCTCTGTGCCTTTGTTTTCTCTTCTGTGTAAAGGCTGAGGGAATTTTTAAAGATGTGTATAAAAAACACTATTGGGCAAGTTCTACAGAGATAAGATTCAGTGACCCTGTGACCTCATGACAGCAGCATCTCTGCTCTACTTCTGCTCTGACAGTTTACCAGGCCCACGAATGATCAGTGGTCAGCTCAGCAGAAAGAAGGCATGTCATTTCAGAGTCCTTTGCTTCTATAGATGAGGTTTGGAAGATGAGTAACAGGACAGATAAAATTCAACACTCACCCTTCTACAGTATAGTACATACAGTAAGTTTCTCAGTCGTGTCCGACTGTTTGTGACCCCAGGGACTGTAGCCCACCAGGCTCTTCTGTCCATGGGATGTTCCAGCAAGAGTACTGGAGTGGGTTGCCATTTCCTTCTCCAGAGGATCTTCTGACCCAGGGATCAAACCCAGAACCCTTCTACAGGGAGACTTCAATGTTGGGACTTGCTAACTCTGCTTCCTTATTCTCAAGGAAGAGCAAGTGTCTCTGATGAATTTTAAAAATCAACAGCCCAGAACAGAGATTCTTCCTCTTTGCTATTTTGTTGTTTTTGTTATTGTGAGTGCATTTTGGACTGAAAGACTCAGCACAGACCTCAATACCCCAAGCTCTGAGGTGCCACCAGTTACAGGTCATGATTTCTGATGGTGGCTCTGCCAGAGTGTCTTCTCCAGTCTATGGGGTGGAAATAGCATCTGCTGGTGCCCAGAGAGCCACCTGCTAGTAAGACCTAGGGGTTATTGTGAATTGGGAAATCCAAGGGACCTGATTAAAACTTAGAAGTCTTAGGTTTTCATTGTGTTTTCCCCAGAGATCATGCATGACTTGTACATGCACCTACTCTGCATTTAAGCTTAGTTCACTATAACAGTGATGTATTGGAAGTAAACCATTTTGCATACATTTTGGTTTGTTGCCAAATGGGGCACATCCTCAAATAGAAAAGCAGGTGACCTTTTCTGAATTCACAGCACCTACCCATATATGAAATATGAGCCACTTATTTGTTTATTTAGTTTTCTCACAACACATACACATACATTCAGAGGCTCACATGCATTTGAATCTAAGTTCCATAAGGGCAGAGATTTTGTCTATTTTGTTCAGTATTTTTGTATTTCAGTATTTTGCTATTTTTCTAACAACTTAAAGTAACACCAGGCATATTCAGTAGGTATTGACTAAATATTTGCTTAATAAACACTGAAGGAATGAGAATCCCTCTTCCCATGTTTCTTGGCACCAATATTACAATAGAATTGTTACCCCATAGGCAAAAGCTTACATAGCATTAAGTCAATGTTTTTCTTTGTAGACCTGAATGTGAGGCAGGAAAAATATCAGTAAGTTATACTTGGGGGCCTCAGTTCTTAGGCCGTACATTTTTGTGGGTTTCTGATAGGTACTATTTCAGATGCTGAGGAATTATTAGAGGACAATCCTGTGCCTTCTAGGAGCTTATGGTTTAAGAAAAGTACACATATAAAAAGAAACACTTTATTTTTTGTTACAAATAAGAAGACTGAGCATGGAAGAATTGATGTTTTTGAATTGTGGTGCTGGAAAAGACTCTTGAGAGCCCCTTGGACTGCCAAGAGATCAATCAAACCTAAAGGAATTCGACCCTGAATATTCATTGGAAGAACTGATGCTGCAGCTGAAGCCCAATACTTTGGCCACTTGATGTGAAGAAACAACTCACTGAAAAACACCATGATGCTGGGAAAGACTGAAGGCAAAAGGATAAGGGGGTGGCAAAGGATGAGATGGTTAGATAGCGTCACTGACTCAATAGACATGCAAACTCTGGGAGATAATGAAGTACAGGGGATTCTGGTGTGCTGCAGTCCATGGATTGCAAAAAGTCAGACACAGCTTAGCAAATGAACAATAACACAGGCAGTTTTCATATTGAAAACATTCTCTGATACAGCTGATCTAGTCCTAAACACCCAAGAGAAACTCTTGCTCATGGACAGAGGGAACTGTGTATAAGAATATTCATAGCAGCACTATTTGTAACAGAATAAAGAAAACAGGGTTGCCCTGGTGGCTCAGTGGTAAAGAATCTGCCTGCCAATGCAGGAAACATGGGTTCGATCCCTGGGTCAGGAAGATCCCCTAGAAAAGGGAATGGCAGCCTGGGAAATCCCATGGCCAGAGGAGACTGGTGGGCTACAGTCCACGGGGTCACAAAAGAGCTGCATGCAACTTAGTGACAAAACAACAACAACAAAAGAAAACTACTAGCTTTTCATCAATGGGAGAATGAGTATTTCACATTGTATCCCCAAACGGGAAAACTTAACAGTAGTTTGAATGAATGAAGTAGAACAAAATTTATCAATAAATCACAAAACTGTAGGGTTGAGTGAAAAAAATGAGTTGTTAAAAATGATGTGTAAAGGATGACATTTAATGATCTTTGGACACTGGGATAGCTACTCTCTACAAATTTACATATGCATAAAGTTGTAAGAAAAAATGACATGAATGTAAAATTATCAACAAGCTTCATTAAAGGTGTTTTGCAGTGAAACAAATGAAGGAATTGAGATTAGAAAAATAATTATTGGAATATCAGTTATATCTATATTGTGAAAGTTGGGTGATGTATATACAGGTGTTTATATGCTGTTTTGTATTTTTTCTGAAGTGTTGAAATATTTTACCATAAAATCAATGAGACTAAAGGTAGTATACCTTATTCTAAATCATTGTGATATATAGAGTTAATAAAACAGCAACTATCAGTTATATGATGATATTTATTATATTAATAACAGATGTTATTAAATGATGAGAACAAATAAAAGCTGGTCATGATAAAAAAAACTATTTTAAGTTTTTCTGGATCTTATAGACCCCAACCCATTATAGTCATTTATATAACGCCAAACCAGACTATACAGCTGAACCTACACACACCACATATGCACAAGCTATTGCCATTAAGATGAACATATACTGAAAGATAAATTGTCAAATCATAGAGCCCAGGTTACACGATGTGCTTTGATGTGTATTTTTTTCTTTTTGGAGAATCTTCGTTCATGTGGGTGTAGTGTACCATGACAATACTACTAGGCATTGCAGTACCTGCTGGAAACGAGACGACTTTGACAGAAACACCACATTGCTCCATAACCTGACTTTCTCTGGCAGATTTGGGGATGGTGACCAGGCTGCCAGAACCATCGATGGACTGCTTGTATTATAAGAGAGAGAGGAATCCTGGGAAAAAGAGAAGCCAGGGGAGGGTGATGAAGGAACAATAGAACAGTCACAGAAACACTTCCCTCCCTATGGGCCACGAGGCCCAAATGTAAAGCCTAATGGTTCCCTTTGAACTGTCCCAAGCCATTCGGGAGGGGGATGCTTTAGCAGGAGAGTTTAGAAGTGTGTGCAGAATAGCTTAAATGCAGCCCAACTACAGCCCATGGGGTCACAAAGAGTCGGACTCACCTGAGCACACAGGCACAAGATTTGGGGCTTCCCTGAGGGCTCAGCAGGTAAAGAATCTACCTGCAATGCAGGAGATGCGGGAGACTTGGGTTCAGTCCCTAGGGTGGGAAGATCTCCTGGAGGAGGAAATGGCAACCCACTCCAGTATTCTTGCCTGAAAATCTCATGGCCAGGGGAACCTGGCAGTCCATGGGGTCACGGAAGGGTCGGACACGACTGAGTGACTGAGCACACACACAGGCAGTGCTCAACACAATTGAGAATTCCTTCTGACAGAGGACGTGCTTCTGAGTTAGGAAGTTTAATTCCAAGGGAAATTTTAAAGACTTAGAAGAGTCTCCGGAGTCTGTAGGTGGTCACTGAGCATCGGTTACTGCTTCTGGCCTTGGGCTGTCCTGGCAGGACACTATGCCCTAGGGTCACTGCCTTCAATGAGTGAACACTCCCCATCAGCCACTCTCTTTAGTCTTGCAGTTGGCAGTTATCTCCACTCTGAATGGGGCAGGTATGAAAGAAAAGGTGGAAATGAGAAGCAAGCATATTGAACATCCTTGCAGAAACCATCCTCAGAGTGAGTCTAACTCCCCCACTAGCCCTTTAAAAAGCAAAGGTTGGTAACTCTCCCTCCATTCTCTTTCTGATCCTCTCACAAATGAATTGGTTCTTAGTTCCCATCAAGAGCCCTGAAGACACTCACCAGAGGCAAATAACAATTAAATGTTCAAGTACACAGTGAAAATGATCCAGCTGATCTTGTAACTCGAGTAGTACATGGATTCTCCTTGAGTTAGCATGTGGTGATACAGTAAGAGTGCACCGAGCAGAAGGATGCCTGATGTCCAGACAAAAGGAGAAAGAAAATCCCTTCTGATTGACACTGGCTCTTGTACTTAAGTCTTAACCTGATATATGCTTGACTTCCAAACCCCTACCATGCACAACTGCACCTGTCCAAAGGCCAATGCCACTTGAGTGGCGGATCCAACTTGGCAGCTGCGTATCTAAGCCAAAGAACTGGGAGGGCTGAGTTAGTCAGAGACCACAGCCTGGACCTACAAACCAAGTATGCCTCTGATCCCATGTTAGGGAAGACAGGAAGTTACTGGTGACTGAAGAAAGGAAGTTACCTGTGAGGAAAGCGAGGCAGGCAGTCATGAGAGTATATTTGGTTTGAGGAATCATATAGGTGAATTCAAAACCCAGGAGCAATTTATGCATGAAGGAAAGGCTGAACACCACAATCAGAATGTTCCTGACCACTTCCAGGCCATCTGTTGAAAAGAAGAAGCTGTATTGAGAGGAGGACAGATATTTCTTCTGGCTCATTTCTACCTGAGGCACACAAATCTCTAGGTAAAAAAGAATGAGGTGAAACATTTGATTAAATAATAAAGAGCATAGGTAGGGCAAGAAGGAGGTAGGGGTCTTAAGCTAAATGGGAGACGGAACCAAAGAAACTGTTCTTTGTATCTTGTAAATTTCTTTCTCTACTATCTTTATAAATGTATTTCTTGCTAAACACTCTCGGCTTCCTCTGGTGGCAATGTAACGTGTTTTCTTTGCTGCCAGTCACCTTTCCTTTATATCCTCACATTCTAGATGTGTTAGATTCCCTGTTGCTACCGTCAGGGCTTCTCAGAGATCCATCAGTTAAGCCTGTGAGCTTCTAAGCCTTTCTCCAAAACATGCAAATATTGAGCTTTCAGGGTAGCCTTGACTGTGTTGATTATGGAAGTGGGCACACTGCGACCACAGGTGGTTACACTAGAGGATAATGGTGAGGCGAATGGAAATCAAGGAAGGATGAACCCTTTTTCTCTACCCATCTCTTTCCATAGTGTAACTCTGACCTACTGGCCACAGGGAAGTACAAAATATCCATGGATTGTGGCTTATTTTAGTTTTTGGGTCCCAACTTCAGTTCAGCCCATTATTCTATGATGATTTCTACTGCCAAGAAGACTAAGACCCAGAAGGAGAACATTCTGATGGTTTAGACCTTTCTGACAAGTATGTGCACCATTGTGATTGGGAGTTTCAAGCAGAGACCATCACCAATATCTCATGTGCTTCTTCTCAGATATGATTAGTCACAAGAAATAGGGCAAAATCTAACTTTTAGTGATTGCTGACATGCTGGCAGGGGCAGAAGCTGAAGTAACTTAGGAAACAGAGACGATAAATCACATTGTTCCTCACTCCTCCATTTGGGCTAGTCTGTTGTCACAGCTGCCAACTGCCATGGGGTCATCTTGGTCTGACTCTTGACCCTGAGACCTACTGCTATGGAAGCACCTAGAGGGCCTAGATTCCCTGGAAGAGGAACCAGATACAGAAGGAGGTATGATGTCACACGTAGAGAACACTATCAGATGAGCAACTAGAGGTCCTGAAAGAAGTTAGATATGTATGATGGAAGACATTAGGATTATATGTTCCAGGATTGATGAGCATTAGATAGGGATCAATGAAATGACAAGGTATTCGGATCACTATGTGAGATGTCAGCTAGCTAGCATCACAAAAGAGAAAGCCCACTCATAATTTGGGATGTTTTGAAGATAAGTGAGGGATTAATGACACAGGTCAGAGAAGAAATCATACGTAGTTAGGGAAAACAGGAGTCAAGATGCCATTAAATAAGATGTAAACCTTGGGAGCAAGCACTGTTATGCCCAAGTCATGAAATCTCCCAATGACCACCAGGGAGCTGGTATCCGATGCAAAAGCAAGAGAGTCTTTTATTACCAAGCTTGAGCTAGGGCTCCCTCCAACACTGACGCAGCGGCTGTAGGGAGGAGCCTCAAACTCTGGGTTTCATTGTTTATATAGGGTAGACGTCTAATTGGTTAGGTGTTGGGTTCTGATTGGTTCCCATTTCCCGGGCTTAATTGCTTAATTCGAATTTCCCGGGCAGGTCATAAATCCTGTAGGTAAACTCAGGCAATCCTAATCTGGGATCTGATTAGCTCGCGCAGGTGGTGGGGTGAGGTCAGGGGATTTCCAAAGACTCTTTTCCTCAGAAATGGAGTCTTTTATAACAAAATAGAGTGCCTTAGGTCTTTGAGCACAAGCCTGCTTATGAGAAAGAATTTAGTAAGTACTGATTTTATTTAAGTTTAAGGTGCCTCGAGAGCATATGACAAAATTAGTTTTGAAACTTAGTAGTAGGTTAAGGGTTATCAACCTAGGAATGGCAAGTGAAACATAGATGTGCATATCACCATGACAGGATATCACACAGAATGTGACAAGAAGCAGTGATGGAAATTCTGATTAACATTACCACTTATGACAAAGAACAAAGGAGGAGTGGTCAGAGCAAGCCTGCACATGTGTGCTTGCTTTCCAAGTCCCTTCAGTCGTGTCCAACTCTTTGCAACCCTATGGACTGTAGCCCACCAGGTTCCTCTATTCATGAGATTCTCCAGGCAAGAATACTGGAGTACTTTGCTATGCCCTTCTCCTGGGGATCTTCCCTACACTGTGATTGAACTCTGTCCACATTACCCTAAAAGACCCCTCGACTATAATCACCCAACAACAGTACTCTCTCACCCCGGAGGCCCACAAGAGACTTAAGCCTATTATAGACCGTCTTCTTCAAACCTCTATCTTAATTCTTACCCATTCACCACACAACACCCCTATTCTGGCAGTGAAAAAGGGACCAAACTCTTGGAGACTGGTCCAGGACCTGAGAAAAATCAATGAGGCTATTACACCGACATTCCCAGTAGTCCCTAATCCTTACACCCTTCTGTCTGCCATACCCCAACTGCAACCCTCTTCACAGTATTAGACCTCAAAGATGTCTTTTTCACTATTCCCCTCCACCCCCTCTCCCAACCCCTTTTCACCTTCACTTGGCAAGACCCCAAGACTCACATTTCCCAACAACTAACATGAACTGCTCTCCGCCAGGGGTTCAGAGACAGTCCCCCTTTTTTGGACAGGCTTTACAAAAGGACCTACAGACACTCTACCTAGCCCTAAGTCATCTCCTCCAACATGTAGATGACCTCCTCCTTTGTAGCCCAACCCAAAAACTCTGCCTCCAACATACCATCAAACTCCTTGGGGCCCTAAGATCCTGGGGTTATCGGGTGTCCTGATCCAAGGCCCAAGTAGTACAGACAAATGTCACCTACCTGGGGCTCTCCATATCCCACCAACAAAGAACTATTCCACCAGATAAAATCCAGGCCTTAATTAACTGTCCACTTCCAAAAACAAAAAAGAAAACTCCTGTCTATCCTCAGCCTCCTAAACTTTTCCCGTATCTGGATCCCTAACTTCTCCCTCATTGCAAAGCTGCTCTATGAAGTGACTAAAGGATGTCTGGATGAGCCCCTCTTTAACCCCTCCTCTCTGGCCAATCCTATTTGCCAGCTCACCCAGAGCCTCCTCCAAGTGCCAACTCTCCACCAGCCAGATCACACCAGACCATTCTTTCTTTCTGCCCATTCCAACCAAGGACAGGCCCTGGGACTTCTATGTCAGCGGGCCAGAGAGACCTGGCTCCCATAGCCTGTCTGTCAAAACAGCTTGACACGGTGACCAAGGCGTGGCCTCCCTGCATACAGGCCATGGCTGCTATCGCAGCCCTCATACCCGAAGCAAATAAACTCCCTAGACATGCCCCTTTAACAGTCTGTTCTCCACACACCTTCCGAGACTTACTATCACATCGGGCTTTCCTCTCCCTTTCCCCTTCCGGGGTGCAAGTCCTACATGCCTTTCTCTCAACCCTCGGCTCTCATTCTCCCCCTGCTCTCTGCTCAACCTCATCAGCTTATTGCACACATCATCTACAACAGACCCTCTCCTACATAGCTGCAGCCTAACAGTAGATCTTACCCAAAAGGCCTTGCAACATTTAACAGATCAGCCCATCCTAGACCCAGACACCCCACACTGGTTCTTTGATGGCAGCTCTCAAAAGTCACCACCCTTTGCAGCAGGATATGCCATCATCCAGGGGACCTTTGCCACAATTATGAGACCCAGACAATTGAAGCTTCACCTCTGCCATCTCACACCATTTCCCAAAAGGCAGAACTGAAAGCACTCACCAGAGCTTTGACTCTGGCTAAAAATCTAAGGGTTAACATCCACACAGACTCCAAATGTGTCTATAACATACTTCACTCAAACATTCTAATATGGAGAGAGAGAGAGGTTTCCTAATACAAAAGGGATCCCCCATTATTAATTCAGATCTGATCCACAAACTTCTAGAAGCAACACTCTTACCAAACAAAGCCACCATCCTCCACTGTAGGGGACATCAAAAGAGTAGTCTCATATTAGCCTACAACAACGCTGCGGACCAGAAGGCAAAAGAGATAGTCCTGTCCCACCCCTCCCTCCAGTCCCCTGTCATCTTAGCTCTGACTCCATCTGACCCTCCTAACACCAGAAAAATCCTCTCTTATCTACACTCACTCTTTCGTCCCTCATCCAAGACACTCCAACAGTTCCTCCATAACCACTTCCCCATATCCACGAGTGACCAACAATATTTAGATAACCTTACCCCTCCTGTCAAACATGTCAATGTATTAATCCCAATTCCAACCTTAAACTTACCTTCTTTCCAACCCATCAAATGTGAGGCAGCCTCCCAGCACAAGATTGGCAGATAGACTTTACTCATATGCCCCCAGTTCAGAGATTCAGATACATTCTGGTCCTTGTGGACACTTTTTCAAGATTGGTAAAAGCATTTCCCACTACAAACAAAAAAGCCCACACTGTAGCCCAAATCCTCCTCACAGAAATTATCCCCAGGTTTGGTCTGCCCTCATCCCTACAGTCTGATAAGGGCCTGAAATTTACATCCAAGGAACCCAACAACTTGTTCAATTCTTACAGACACTTTGAAAATTTCACATTCTATATTGTCCACAGTCCTCAGAAAAGGTAGAAAAGATGAATAGAATAATCAAAAAAACTCTTACCAAATTTACCTTCAAGGTGCATCTAGACTGGACTAAACTTTTGCTGATTGTTCTCCTCAGAGTGCGGGCTTTGCCCAGAAAGACCTTGGGGCTGAGCCCCTTTGAGGTGATGTACGGAAGGCCCATGCTCCCTCCTGGGCTCCTCCTGTACCAAGCTTCCTACACTCCGCTCTGCTGGCAGAACTCCACAATGCCCTAGACACCGAGATTGGGGACATCGCGACCTCAGCTCATTTTTACAACAAGCTGTCCCAAGAAATTAATGAAGTTATGGAGCAAGTAACAGGGTCCTTTGTTTCAGTCCAAAGACAAATTAACTCCTTAGCTTCTGTGGCCCTACAAAATAGATGAGCCCTGGACCTTCTCACCACCGAAAAGGGAGAGACCTGCCTTTTTCCAGAAAAAGACTGCTGCTATTTTGTTAATGAAATGGACATAGCCCAGGACAGAGTCAAAGAACTTAGAGACAGAATTGAACACTGCAAAAAAGAGTTACAAAACCTTTACATTCCCCAAAACCTGTTCCAACAGGCCCTCCCTTGGTTACTCCCTTTCTTGGGACCATTGGTTTTATCATTTTATTCCTCTTATTTGGACCCTTCTCTTCAATCTCTTTCAAAGGTTTCTCCAGGAACAGATTCGGGCCATCTCTCAAGACCAAGTCAAGACTGTTCTTTTGCTTAAAACCCTGATGGCAAAAATATAAAATCAACACTACAGGCCTTAGACTTCTTCCTTCCAGACTACAAACCCATGACTCTCATTTATCAGCACAAAAAAATGCCCTGAACATTAATGGCGCTCACATCTCTTTCTCTTTATATATATATTCATTAAAGTCTGGAATGAAGGAAAGTTGCATGGCTCAAGGTAGCCTAGTGTTAAAACTCCCCTCCAGGTCCTCCCCACCATTCTAGGCAAAACAAAGAACTCTCCCACCCGAAGGAAAAATAGACATTATGTTGATTATGCCCAGCTCTAAACTGGCCCAGCCTCTGTCTGATCTCCAGAACTCCTTACCCCAGCCATTTAAGAGATAACTACTCCCAACAACCTTGGAAAAGAACAGGCCCCCTTAAGACAGTAGCTTTCTACATACATGCCTATATATACTTACTCTTTTCTTAGATAAGAGCAGCAGCTGCTCGCTAATCTGACTTCTGCCCCTTCTCGCCTCATTAAAGGTGATCTGTTCCTGTAGAGTACCAGTCTCGTTCTTTTTCTGAACCTCACCTACTCTAACTCCGTACCTTACACTGGTCACAAGTGACCATCTCAAGTGTTTGAGCAGGATCCTGTTGGGCATTCCTGGAACAGCCTATCTGCCTTAGCTCCTCTCTGAAGTACCTAGATAACAGTATTTGATGCAGAATTCCTGAGTTATTTTGTAGATGTGAACACCCACTCCATCCCAAATGGAAGATGTAAACTACTTGATAATCAAGAGCACACAAACCCAGGCCTCCTGGAGCCTAAGTTCAGTTCAGTTCAGTCACTCAGTCATGTCTGACTCTGTGCGACTCCATGGACTGGAGCATGCTCGGCCTCCCTGTCCATCACCAACTCCCGGAATTTACTTAAACCCATGTCCACTGAGTTGGTGATGCCCCACAACCATCTCACCTCTGTCATCCCCTTCTGCTCCTGACTTCAATCTTTCCCAGCATTAGGGTCTTTTCCAATAAATCAGTTTTTCACATCAGGTGGCCAAAGTATTGGGGTTTCAGCTTCAACATCAGTCCTTCCAATGAATATTCAGGACTGATTTCCTTTAGGATGGACTGGCTGGATCTCCTTTCTGTCCAAGGGATTCTCAAGAGTCTTCTCCAACACCACAGTTCAAAGGCATCAGTTCTTCAGCACTCAGCTTTCTTTATCGTCCAATTCTCACATGAATACATGACTACAGGAAAAACCATAGCTTTTACTAGACGGACCTTTGTTGGCAAAGTAATGTCTGATTTAAATTAACCTCTGTGACACCACACTGTTCTCTCACCTTCAGCCAGAGAACTGTGCAGGAGCTGATGACATTCCCTGTGACCTCTCTCCGCCATCTGCTTTTTAAGAGTGCATTGCTGAACTCTTTTGGGGAGCTAGGGGCTTCTAAGTTCATGAATCACCTGTCTCCTTGCCTGACCCTACAATTAACCTTTCTCTGCTTCAAACTCCTAACATTTCAGTTGACTTGCCCTCACTGTACACAAACTTGCATTAACACTCATCCCAATTTTAGGAAGATTACTTAATTTGCTTTCATGATTGTGTGTGTCTCTCAGTTATGTCTGACTCTTTGCTACAACATGGACTATAGTCTGCCGTTTCCCCTGCCCATGGAATTTTCCAGGCAAGAGTACTGGAGTGGGTTACTTTTTCCTACTCCAGAGGATCTTCCCAACCCAGGGATCCACCTGCTTCTTTTGCATCTCCTGTATTTACAGGTGGATTCTCTACTACCATGCCACTTAGAAGCCTTCTTTCATGATTATCAGAGGCATTTATAAGAAAGAGCCTAAATTAAGTTTCACTTAAGTTCATGAAATGAGCTAGAATGAGTTTACTTACTTACATGGGCTAAATAGATTTGGCTGTTCAGAAAATTATCAAGTCCAGTCTCCAATTTGCATTTAACAGTGTGAAAGATATCTAATGACATTACTCTCATGCTTTAAATGCTTTCATGTCTATCTATTAACTTTAGAATAAAACAAACTTTTTAATATGTAAAATAAATTTGTATTACCTGTCTGCATCTAAATGTCCAGTATCTATTTTCCCCTTCAGTTCAAAATTACCAAGATATTTGTTACTTCTCAAAACAAACAAACAAACACTATCACAATTTGCTGTCTTTGGAGTTGTTGTTCCAAGTCTTTGAAATGCAGCTCATTTCTATTTCATCTCCTAAAATCCCTCTGCAAAAGTCTGACCTGATTCTAACATGACTTAAATTATATTTCCTTTGTTTTCTAACTTTAGATCATAAAAACCCTAATGTTATACAGATTACATTATGTTGTGTCCTCTAAGCTCCTTGGGTGCAATGGCTATGTTTCTGATTTCTGTGTATATTTCATATGTGCTGGGTTCACAGAAGGAATTTAGCAATTGAAGGAAGAAGAATTGTACCCATAAGGTCAAGTACTATAGATACTGACATAAATCAGGGTATTTAAACATTTTCACACGGTTAAAGTAAAAGTTACAGACAGGGTAAAATTGAGTAGAATAAGAAACATCACACAAATATGATCATTTCAAATATATAATGAAATATCTTGAAAGTTCACACAAGAAGAAACTAAACTAATAAACATAGATGGTTAACCTATTCACTTTTTAATATATCAATGTGATGTTACAATACTGTTTTATATCTAGTCAATTAGCAAAATAATATTAAATAATTAAACTACATATTAACAAGCTACATCTTAACTCTGCTGCTTTTGGTAATTAATATTTGTCATTTCATATACAGGTAAACTTTATTGATTCCTTCAACAAGTGTTTTTTGAGTATCATTTCTATATTCTGCATAGTGATGGGAGCTGGAATTATGAGTCAGATAAGACATTAATCCTGCCCCAAACAAGTTTATTGCAATGACACACAAATACACAGGATTTTAAGAGACTACTGAAGCTAACAAAGGTCCAACAAGCCAAGCTGTGATTTTTCTAGCAGTCATGTATGGTTGCGAGAATTGGACTATAAAGAAACCTGAGTGCCAAACAATTGATGCTTTTGAACTGTGCTGCTGGAGAAGACTCTTCTGAGTCCTTTGTACTCAAGGAGATCAAACAGTCAATCCTAAAGGAAATCAGTCCTGAATATTTATTTGAAGGACTGATGCTGAAGTTTAAACTCCAATACTTTGGCCACCTGATGTGAAGAACTGACATTTGAAAAGACTCTGATGCTGGGAAAAATTGAAGGCAGGAGGAGAAGGGGGTGACAGAAGATGAGATGGTTGGATGGCATCATTGATTCAATGCATATGAGTTTGAGCATGCTCTGGAAGTTGGTAATGGACAGGAAACCTGGCATGCTGCAGTCCATGGGGTCACAGAGAGTCAGACACGACTGAGCAACTGAATTGACTAAACTGAACTGAAGAGAGATATTTATTGCAAAATGGGCAAGATGTCAGGAAAAATTTCAAATGCAGAAACATTAAATGAGATGTAAGCAGAGAAATAAGAATTAGTTCTGAGATCAAAATAGTTAAGGGATTAAGGGAGCAGAATTAGCAAAAGCAGAGAGGAATAGATTTGACAGAATGTGGTCCACAGGAGAAGGGAATGGTAAACCACTTCAGTATTCTTGCCTCGAGAACCCCATGAACAGTATGAAAAGCAAAACTTTATTAGGACTCATGGGATTATGGCACTCTTTAACAGATGCTTCCATTCAGTCCCCAAGTTAAAATGTTAAAAGCATTTTTTATGGGTATATCATGATAGATAGGGCTTCCCTGCTGGCTCAGAGGTTAAAGCGTCTGCCTGGAATGCAGGAGACCCGGGTTCAATCCCTGGGTCAGGAAGATCCCCTGGAGAAGGAAATGGCAACCCACTCCAGTACTCTTGCCTGGAAAATCCCATGGAGGGAGGAGCCTGGTAGGCTACAGTCCATGGGGTCGCAAAGAGTCGGACACGACTGAGCGACTTCACTTTCACTTTCATGATGATAAATATAGTTAATAGAGAAAATGAAAACAGAAACTTTTAAAGCTTACATGTAAAAGTTGCTCTCTGATTATCTATTATTCCCCTTGTGGAAAATCACTTTAGAAAACTCCTTTAGTGTATGTCTTTGTAATTTCCTGAAATTTTGAAATTTCAATTAACTTGACATGAAATTCACTGGAGCTCTAAAAACTTTATCACATCCTTGCTTACAATGTATAACCTAACAAGAGCAATGAACCACATCCATGTGACCATATTAAACACTTGAGATGCAATGGAGAAAAGAGAGAAATTCTAATTGTCTAATTTTCCCCAAGAGTTGATACTTGTGGGATAAGGTTCCAAAGGGAAGTAAGAATCATTATTTATTCCACATCAGACTCTTGGCATCAATACTGAGAATATAAAATCACCATTAATATCAACCATCTTTGCTAAGGATCATCAGCTTCACCAGAGGTCAGGACCAGTGATGCAAAATCACAAAAACAGAGACTTTTAGATTATGACCCTCAACACCAAGAAATCCTGAAAGGTTAGTACTCAGAACTATCCACCACCATCATCAGAATCATTTTCACCTTCAGAGTTGGGGGAGAAACCTATAGCTCTGAAGTTTTAGGGAGGGAGTGGTGCTGGTCAGTCGCTATCATGTCCAGCTCTTTGTGACCAATGGACAGCAGCGTGCCAGCTTCCTCTGTCCATGGGATTCTCCAGGCAAGAACACTGGAGTGGGCTGCCATTTCCATTCTCTGGGAGATCTTCCCCACCCAGGAACTGAACCTTAGTCTCCTGCATTGCAGGTGGATTCTTTACCAACTGAACCACCAGGGAAGGCCTGGGGAGGATTTATCCCAGTCTTGAATTTAAACATTTTAGGTCTTTTTCCACAGCCCTCCCCCAGGGCACTAAGAGATGTGGGTAGTTATCTTTCTGTCTCTCTCTGTCCTCAGTCTAATAGTCACACTCCCAGAGCAGCAAAGTTTCCCCTATCATCTACCTGCCCCTGCTGGATAAAATATGGTCAACGTTTCTTTATTTAGTCACTTCAGCTCAGGCACTGTGAGAACTTTGTCCATTTATGTGGTGATGGTGGTAGTGTAGTCACTTAGTCGTGTCTGACTCTTGGGACCCCATGGACTGCAGCCCGCCAGACTCCTCTGTCCATGGGTTTCTCCAGGCAAGAATACTGGAGTGGGTTGCCATTTCCTTCTCCAGGGAGTCTGTGTTAACTTCTCACTAAACTTCTTTCAATAATTTTATTAAAATATCATATTTGTTGATACTTTCTCTATGTAAGTCATGGTGCCAAATATTATCTAGCACAGAAGAATAACCAGTAAATAACTCTCAGTAATTAATACAGATCTGTATGCATTAAATGTAACATCTTCTTGTCTAGTCACTCAGTTGCGTCCAACTCTGTAATTCAATGGGCTGTAGCCCTCCAGGCTCCTCTGTCCTTGGGATTTCCCAGGCAAGAATACTGAAGTGGGTTGCCATTTCCTTCTCCTGGGGATCTTCCCAACCCAGTGATCAAACCTGTGTCTCCTGCATTGGTAGGTTAATACTTTACCAGATAAAAAATGTATTTCTGAGCACATATAAAATGGTTTTATTAACTGGGGCTTCCAACATTTAAGTCCTCAACTTAAGGACATTGACTGTTAGTTCCAGGATAAAGGGGATAAAGAGAAAAAGCTAAAGGAATCTAACGTATCAAAAGTGACAGTGCACCATGTTTTTTGTTAGATAATTAAATCATGTGACAGCTATTGTGACCTCAAAAAAAATGTTTATTGTCAGATGGCATACATCTTTAAATAACAAACAAATTGACTTGAATTAATTTAGAGACCACGGAAAATACTGTTAACTGATAAATGATATTGATAATTTAGAAAGCTAATAGCAAATAAAATAATTAAAATCTCTATTTTTACTGTATGTGTTAATGTATGTAGAAAGGAGCAATAAGAAGATGTGTTAAGGAAAAGTAAATGTAAAGCTCTGGTCATCATTGAGAAATGAAAATATTGGTAAATGAAAGATTTAACAGAGACAAACTCAATAGGTTAAAAAAAATGACATTTGCTTACAAAGAGCAAGTAATTGCACTAAATTCCCTGTGGGAATCTTTTAACTTAATTTTCACATAAAATGCATATTGGTGTTTTTGTTTTTAAGAGTGTTGGAGAGTAGATGTAACAAACACAAGATCACATGGGGAGTGAATCTTCTGTTAATTATAGAAAGTATACACCATTATTACTTATTTCAAGTGAGATAAAAATCCTATGCTAATTTATATGATTATGAATAACATATACATATAGAATATGGGAAGAAAGAAAAGGTCCTCAGAAATAAAAATAGCAATGTTCATTCTGACTGATTTTAAAAATCCATAAATGGGTGTTTTCTCTTCAAAAGTGAGGAAATGTTTGAATTCTAAGGGTTGTGAAGTTTATATTTCCTTCTCTGGTTCAACCAGAATCATCATTTGTCCCCAAGTAGCAGGAGAGACACAAGAGATTTCTGCTTTATGTATGTGGACTGATGAGGGATCAAATAATGATCTCCACAGAATCCGTCCCTCCCCCTCATAAAATACACTCACACGACCACGTCTTCTCACACATGTACACTCATTTTCTCATTTTTAAACTTAGAACCTTGGAGAGGATAATGGACCCTGGAAATCACTCCTCAGTGACTGAGTTCATACTCGCTGGGCTCACACAACAGCCACAACTCCAGCTGCCGCTTTTCTTCCTCTTCCTAGGAACCTATGTGGTCACAGTGGTGGGGAACCTGGGCATGATCACACTGATTGGGCTCAGTTCTCACCTGCACACCCCCATGTACTATTTCCTCATCAATTTGTCCTTTATCGATCTCTGTCATTCCACTGTCATTACCCCCAAAATGCTGATGAACTTCGTGACAGAGAAGAGCATCATCTCCTACGCTGAATGCATGACCCAGCTCTATTTCTTCCTCATTTTCGCTATCGCAGAGTGTCATATGTTGGCGGTAATGGCATATGACCGCTATGCTGCCTCTGCAATCCCTTGCTTTACAACATCACCATGTCCTATCACAACTGCTTCTTCCTCACAATGGGAGTTTATATTTTAGGAATCATTGGATCCACAATCCACACAGGATTTTTGTTGAGACTCCTTTTCTGCAAAAACAAGGTGGTTAACCATTATTTCTGTGATCTCTTCCCACTTTTGGAGCTATCCTGCTCCAGCATCTATGTCAATGAATTCTTGGTTATATTCTTGAGTGCATTTAACATCTTGGCTCCCGCCTTAGCTATTCTCGCCTCATATATCTTCATCATCTCCAGCATCCTACATATTCGTTCCACTGAGGGCAGGTCCAAAGCCTTCAGCACCTGCAGTTCCCACATCTCTGCTGTTGCTATTTTCTATGGATCTGCAGCATTCATGTACCTGCAGCCTTCATCTGTGAGCTCCATGGACCGAGGGAAAGTGTCCTCTGTGTTTTATACTATCATCGTGCCCATGCTAAACCCTCTGATCTATAGTCTACGAAATAGGGACGTCAAATTCGCCCTGAAAAATATTGTAGAGAGTGGAAAGTGTATATGAATAGAAACAATATAATGAAGTCATATCAGTCATTTGACTCACTAAGATATATTATGTATTAAGCTTATTGAATATGAAAAAAGCAATCATACTTGCTTATATAACACATCTCCAAGATTTTATCCAGGTCACTTCTTGAGCCGATTTATATGTAAAATCATAGGCTGAAGATCATGGCATCTGGTCCCATCAGTTCATGGAAATAGACGGGGAAACAGTAGAAACAGTATCAGACTTTATTTTTTTGGGCTCCAAAATCACTGCAGATGGTGACTGCAGCCATGAAATTAAAAGACGCTTACTCTTTGGAAGAAAAGTTATGACCAACCTAGATATTATATTCAAAAGCAGAGACATTACTTTGCTGACCAAGGTCCGTCTAGTCAAGGCTATGGTTTTTCCTGTAGTCATGTGTGGATGTGAGAGTTGGACTGTGAAGGCTGAGCGCCGAAGAATTGATGCTTTGAAGTGTGGTGTTGGAGAAGACTCTTGAGAGTCCCTTGGACTGCAAGGAGATCCAACCAGTCCATTCTGAAGGAGATCAACCCTGGGATTTCTTTGGAAGAAATGATGCTAAAGCTGAAGCTCCAGTACTTTGGCCACCTCATGAGAAGAGTTGACTCATTGGAAAAGACCCTGATGCCGGGAGGGATTGGGGGTAGGAGGAGAAGGGGACGACCGAGGATGAGATGGCTGGATGGTATCACGGACTCAATGGACGTGAGTCTGAGTGAACTCCGGGAGTTGATGATGGACAGGGAGGCCTGGTGTGCTGCGATTCATGGGGTCACAAAGAGTCGGACACGACTGAGTGACTGAACTGAACTGAACTGATTATGAATAAAGTTAAAAAACTCCAGAAGATGAAGTGGTCTTAGTTTTATTTTTAGTGATAATCCAAACCAGAAGAAAAACATTGAGGAAGAAGATGAAGATTTTGACGTCAATTGTAGTAATCTGTATAATTTTGTATAAAACACAATGTCCAGCATTTAAATGGATAACTTTATGTGATATTCACAGTATTATATAAGCACATCATAGTATTATTTCTCTTAGAAGGAAAATGAAATTGAAAGGCATTTAGTTTGGGACCATGAGTAAATGTCATGGTCCCAAATGTAACAAGTGATAGGATGTGGAGGGTTTGGCTCCAGAATCCATGATTTTACTCAGTTGTATTTTGGCCCCAGGTAATTGTGGGCAGATCTAAAGCCTCCCTAGGAATTTTCTTCTATACATAAAGCAACCTCAGTTCCCTTTAAGGCTGAGTTTCTTTCCTCCAGATCTATTTCATACTTTTTTCCTATTTATTTCTTCTGATATCATGAAAATAATCAAAAACATTCAAACCTGACTTCATCAAAGCAAAAGCAAAAGACTCATTTGAGTCTCAGAGACTTGGGGCTTTCCAAGTGATGCTATTGGTAAAGAATATGCCTGCCAATGCAGGAGACACAAGATATGAAGTTTTGATCCCTAGTAGGGAAGATCCCCTGGAGTAGGAAATGTCAACCCACTCCAGTATTCTTGCTTGCAAAATTTCATGGAGAGAGGCGTCTGGCAGGTTACAGTCCTTGAGGCTGCAAAGAGTTGGACACGACTGAGCAAGTGAGCATGGATTAGAGATTGAATTGTTATACTTGATATAATAAAGCAATATGTAGCAATAATTTTATAAAAGAGCCTCAACAATATTGTCTTATCTTTAGACAAGAAATAGCTATTTATGAAAGCAGATGCTCATGAAAGCCAACATCCCAGCCAAGCTGTATCACTGTCATATGGTTCATGCTCTTTCCTCCTATAACTTATAATCACCATTTCATGTCAGTTGTATCTTTGAAATATCTTTTTTCTTATGTTATTCTATTGTATTTCATTTAATATCTTGTATGTATCAATTTGCATGATATCCTAAATACTCAGTGTTTTCTATCTTTTCCCAGTTCAAATCATCTTATTTGCCAGACTGATGTTCTTTGGCTAGTGTGCTATCTTATCTGATATAACAAGTACAGACGCACTCATAGAATCAAAACAAGGGCTCTTATGATCTCTGAGAAATTTTTTATATTTATAAAATTATTTATTAAAGACCTGGTTAAATTCTTCCCATTTCTGAGCTCTTTCTCTATCAGTTTAATCCTGAGATTCAACTGTACAAGCCTGGTTGATGACCACAGCCAAGTGACCTAGCGGTGTCCTCTAAGCTGTTATTGTTCAGTTGCTAAGACATGTCTGACTCTTTGCAACTCCATGAACTGCAGCACACTGGGCTTCCCTGTCTTTCACTATGGCCCTCAGTTTGCTCAAACTCACGTTCATTGAGTCACTGATGCCATCCAACCATTTCATCCTCTGTCGTCCCCTTCTCCTCCTGCCTTTAATCCCAGCCTCAGGGTCTTTTCCAATGAGTCGGCTCTTTGCATCAGGTGGCCAGAGTATTGGAGTTTCAGCTTCAACATCAGCCCTTCCAATGAACAGTCCTCTGAGCCACAGCCACAAAGTCAGGGTTCCAGACAAGACTATGATCTCCCTGACAGGAGATAACTGGAAGCTGGAGTTAGGGACAGGGAGAGTGCAGACCTGCTGCCCTGTTGCCTGTATCCCAGAGAGTATTTCAATAAGCTCTCAATGTGTGTCTCCTTACGTGACTATTCCTCTTGCCTATGCTTAAAAACAAGCAAAAAATGCTCTTTCACAAAAGCCCAAGTGCTTTTCTAAAAGTGAGCTGCCTTGAGGTGAGTTCTGGGGTGGGTCAGTCTACCTGAATGTGAGTTTTAAGAACAGTTTCTCAGGGATGTCCCTAGTGGTCCAGTGGTTCAGGATCTGCCTTCCAATGCAGGGAATATGGATTCAGTCTCTGCTCAGGGAACTAAGATTCCTACATGCCATAGGGTTGTTGTTGCTGCTGCTAAATCGCTTCAGTCGTGTCCAACTGTGTGTGACCCCATGGATGCCAGCCCACCAGGCTCCCCCGTCCCTGGGATTCTCCAGGCAAGAACACTGGAGTGGGTTGCCATTTCCTTCTCCAATGCATGAAAGTGAAAAGTGAAAGGGAAGTCATTCAGTCGTGTCCGACCCTCAGCGACCCCATGGACTGCAGGCTACCAGGCTCCTCCACCCATGGGATTTTCCAGGCAGGAGTACTGGAGTGGGGTGCCATTGCCTTCTCCATGCCATAGGGCAACAAAGCCCAAATGCTGCAACTAGAGAAACCTGTGCAGCACAACTACTGAACCTGCAGACAACCGTAAAGGCCCAGGAGACCAAAAAAAAAAAAAGAAGAAGTTTTTCTTTAAGAACTGTTTCTCGTGTCTCTATAGCATTGTGGGTCTCATGATAACAAACCCTGCTGACTTTCCTGCTAAATGTTTTGTTGACCTCTCTATTTGGTTCAGGTCTTAACAGTTGTGGTGCCCCATGTGGGGTTCAAGCTGTTATCTCCTCAAGCAGCAGCTCAGGGTTCTGAGTTATGCTGACTGTGGTTTGTTGCAGCGAGCTGTGGTTTATGACAAGATTGTGCTCAGCCTCTCATATCCACTTCAGTGTGGCCTTTTCTTGTTTGCCCAATGTGTAAGAATGGATCAACTAGTCCTCCTCTCCCCAAAAACCACCCCACAGGAAATTATTTTCTATGTAGCTCTAAATTCGTTGTATCTATGGGAGAATGTTAATTCTGTATGTTATTTCTTTGAACCAGAGAACCCATGTGTATTTCCATTTTAGTACACTACACATTAATCAAAAAACAGCTAGTAAATTTCTTACATTGATGTTTGAGATATGAAAATGACTATGAAATTTTTTTGTGTTTTCAAGCATTTATAAATATTTAAAACTTTAAAAAGTGTTACAAAATTTAAAATGTGAATGTGTGTGCGTTAGTCGCTCGGTTATGTCCAACTCTTTGTGACCCCATGGACTGTAGCCCACCAGGTCTTCTGTCCATGGAATTCTCCGGGCAAGAATACTGGAGTGGGATGCCATTTCCTTCTCCAAGGGATGTTCCTGACCCAGGGATTGAACCTGGGTTTCCTGCTTTGCAGGAGATTCTTTACTGTCTGAGTCACCAGGGAAGTCCTAACACACACAAACTTTAAAAGTACTAAGAAAGGTAAAAATTTAAATCTTCCTTAGGAATTTTCGATGAATCTGTAGGGTTATGGATCTCAATCTGAGAATTCATGGAAGATGTAGTATTAACATATTAGAATAGATATCAGAGTATTTCCAAAACACAAAAAATAGAAATCAAGGACTTGGAGATCTAATACAAATGAGAAAAATTTTAATGAATACATAAGATTTGTTAAACATTATTATGGCAGGAGATGTTTTCAAATGTTTTAGTAATTGAAAACAGCATGACTGAGTAAATGCATTTTAAAGTAGGCATTCTGATGGACTTGAATAATGTTCCATACAGAATTTACTCTCATTAACTTGGACTCAACCCTATATTAATTTCTTTTTTAAAAAAATAAGAAAAAAGAAAAAAAACTGTTCCTTATGTACAATTAGCATGCTCCAGGATCTTTAGTTTGATTTATTTTTATTTTCAAAATTAATTGCAATTAAACTTAGCTGCAATTAGGTTTCACAGTACATCACACGCAGCCCCCCACACACATGCACCATGATGCCTTAAAGATCTTCAGGACTGGTTCAGTGGCTCACTGCGGAACATAAACTTCTTTTAAATTGTGATCTGCTACAACATCTAGCTTCCATCCAACTCTCAGTCTCAGACAATAGCTCCAGACAGATCTTGCATCTTCATTTCTCAGCCATCAGAAGAAAAGATGTGGAAGGGAAGAAAATGTCCCCTAACTTGAAGATCACCAGTTGAAGCGACAGACCTTACCTCCTCCTATTTCCCTTTGGTGCAATTTGGCCAGACAATCAAACTCAGCTGGAAGAGAGGCTAAGAAAATACCTATTATACAGAGTGAAGTAAGTCAGAAAGGAAAACACCAATACAGTATATGAACGTATATATATGGAATTTAGAAAGATGGTAACAATAACCCTGTATGTGAGATAGAAGAGACACAGATATAAAAAACAGCCTTTTGGACTCTGTGGGAGAAAGCGAGGGTGGGATGTTTTGACAGAATAGCATTAAAACATGTATATTACCGTATGTGAAATAGATCACCAGTCCAGGTTCAATGCATAAGACAGGGTGCTCAGGGCTGGTGCACTGGGATGACCCAAAGGGATGAGATGGGGAGAGAGGTGGGAGGGAGGGTTCAGGATGGCGAACACATGTGTGCCCGTGGCTGGTTCATGTTGATGTTTGGCAAAAACCACTACAATATTGTAAAGTAATTAGCCTCCAATTAAAACAAAACGAATACAGTATTGTAAAGCAAAACAAACTAAAAAATAAAAATTAATTTAAAAAAAATAAAATAAAATAAACAAATTTTTTTTAAAAGAAACTACAAAAGTGTCTAGATAGCCATGCACCCAAATAAGATTCAGGGCATTTATTATTGAGGAAAAATGGGAGAATGAAAATTAGGAATAACCAGCAATCTCCTACACTCTTTCAATATTTACATTTAGTCCTAAACAACTGTATATTGTTCCATCTAGAGTCAACATTTGAATTTAACAGTGCATCTGAGAAGAATGGCAATATGAAATTGGTTAAAATAAAATGTGTAGGGCATAAATAAAATATAATACTATTTTCATAACTGTTAGTATCTACTACAAAGCTCTTAAGTTGTTCTAGGTAGTTCTGTAAGATTTCAGTATTGCTGGGTTCATCCCAATGACCTTGGCATGCTGCTTTTCCATCCTGAAATGACTTCTTGACTCCATTCTCCTTTTTCAGTCTTACACACCTTTCTAAACTAAATGCCAGTATTTAATTCTCCATGCATTTCTGATCACTCTATTATCAGGTACACTTCCAGTTCCTCATGGATACTAAAATAATACAAGTATTTTTGTTTCCTGAGTACATCACAATATTTAAGCACAATTAGTATTGTACATGAGAAAGAAAAAAAAAAAGCTTTCATATCTTACCTATAAAGTTTGTTTCCCTCAATTTTCTCATTTTCACCTAGTGGGAAATTACTTTATCGATAAGTGGACGTGAAATTCACTGGAGCTTTAACAAACTCTGTCTGTCACATCCTTTTTTACAGTACAGAATCCAACAAGAACACTGAATCACAGCTACATGACACTATTAAACACATGAGACCCAAAGAGGGAAAAGCAAAATTCTAATTGCTTCTTTTCCCAAGAGTTGATACTTATGGGATATGAACCTAATGGGAGTTCGCTCTCATTTTTCCTAATTAGACTCAACGAATCAATATGCAGAGTATAAAATTATCATTCCTATCAACCAGTCTTTACCGAGAGCCATTACTTTCATCAGAGGTCAGGACCAGTGACATATATTATCATGGAGGCTATTAGGCTATGACACTTCAACATCTAACAGCCCTGCAAGGTTAGTATTCAGAGCTATCCACCAGCAACATCAGATATTTCACCCCCACTTCAGAGAAATTGGAGAGAAACACATAACTCTGAAATGTCAGGGAACAAGGACTGTGTGTCTGAATCCCAGTCCTGACTTTTATGATTTTAGATTTTCAGTCATGGCTCTGTGCTAAATCACTTCAGTTGTGTCCAGTTTTTGTGATCCCTGCAGCCCACCAGGCTCCTCTGCCCATGGGATCCTCCAGACAAGAATACTGGAGTGGGTTGCCATGCCCTCCTCTAAGGGATCTTCCCAACCCAGGGATAGAACCTGTATCTCTTACATCTACCTGCATGGGCAGGCAGGTTCTTTACCACCTGCACCACCTGGGGAGCCCTCTGTGGCTGCCTCCAAGTGCAATTTAAAATGCAGAAAGTTTTTCTTTCTTTCTTTCTTTTTTAAATAGCTATCTGTCCTCACTCTAATATTAATACTACATTATGAGCAAGGAGAGGATGAGATGGTTGAATGGCATCACTGATTCAATGGACATGAGTTTGTGCAACTCTGGGAGATGGTGAAGGACAGGGAAGCTTAGCATGCTACAGTCTATGGACCGTAGAAGCCTAGCAGGCACAGTCCATGCTACAGTCCTTGCAAAGAATCAGACATGACCGAGTGACTAAACAACAACAAATGAACAAAGGCTAGCTTATGAGCAAGGACACTTTCCTGTCCCTGGCTGAGTACAATTTGTGACCAACACTTCCTTCTTTATTCACTTTAACATAGATAGTGTGAGAATTTTGTTCACTTATGTGGAGTCTATATTAACATGTAGCTAAGCCTCTTTCTAATGATTTTTATTAAAAGCTCATGTTTATTGATGCTTGCTGTACATAAGGCACCATGCCAAACATTGTATTGAGTAAACAAAACACTCTAGTGCTGAAGAAAAAGAGCTAAAGGAATTTGATGAGTTAAAAATGAGAGCCATTATGTTCTTTTGTGAAATAATTAAAACTTGTGATACCTGTTGGAACATCAAAAAGAAAATTTTTCTTGTCAGAAGATGTGAATCTAGGAATGACAAATAATCTGGTTTGGCTTTATTTGGAGACCATGGAAAATATTCATAACTTAAGAAGTTAATATTCAGTAAAATATTTCAAATCTCTATATTACTATATGTATTAATGTAGAAAGGAGCAACAAGATGATGTTCTAAGGATAAGAAAACTTACAATTCTGGCCATGATTAAAGAATAAAAATGCTGATCAAATAAAGCATATTATGGGGAGAAGCTTAATAGGTTAACAGTAAAATAACATTGACATTTTCTTACCAAGAGCCAGGGACTGGGCTAAGCTCTTCATGAGAATCATTTTACTTAATTTTCACATGAAACAGATTTTTGCTTTTTCAGAGTTGGAGAGCAGATCTCATTATCTCAAGGTTTTGTGGTAAGTATGGAGTTCAGGGACGCTTCAATCCACAATTCTAACTTGCTACCAGGGCTTATGTGTGAGTGTTTAGTTACTAAATCATGTCCAACTCTTTGTGACCTCATAGGCTGTAGCCCACCAGACTCCTCTGTCCATGGGATTCTCCAGGCAAGAATACTGGAGTGGGTTGCCATTTCCTCCTCCTGGGGATCTTCCCAACACAGGGATCAAACCTGTGATTCCTGGTTTGATTCCTGGTTTGAGACAGAGGGATTCTACTCTGTCTCCTGCATTGCAGGCAGATTTTTTAAGAATTATAAAATCATGAAGCAGTGAAACTGAGATGTTAAAGATTATTTAATCTAAGCATGAGATACTTACTCTTATTAATAATTCCTGCCAAGTAACTAGTTATTTAAGATGAAATCAACATTTTACCTGAAAGATCTGGATATTTTGATAGTTGGAGTGTTTGTTTTGTTGTGAAACCAAATATTTCTCCAATAGTTTTAAGCCGTTGTTTGTACTTCATTCTATTGGTGACATATAAAATGATCCCAATAACTCTTAACAAACCAACAAGTTTAACTATAGCTGTCAGGTGTCACACGGGTTTTAATTTTGCTAGAAATACACTTGCTAGAATGGTTATTCTAACCATTCTAATATGGCAGAGTTTAGATCATTTTACTAGTTTACTAGTTTTCCAGTTTTTCTCTATCACATAAAGTATTGCATCTTGAATGAACACGTTAATCCAACTATTGCTTGAGTTTTAAGTAAGATTATGAATTTCCATTTTCTAGAATCTACTTATTATCTATACAAATGTAAACTAAAAATGAGTTGGCCTTTAAACAAAGAACATATCCCACAGTTGACAAATACTGAGTTTAAATTAAAATTTCTAATTGTATTTTACATGTGCTCTACTAATCCACAACTCTATCATCCTTAAATTCCATCGAGAGTACCTGCAAAATACAGGATTATATTAATAAAAAAGACCAGAATAAACAGGACCTAGTATTTGTGTTCAAAAATGCTTCTCATATTGGGGGGGTGGGGGTGGGGCAGAGTGGAATTATAGTTTTCTCATCTTTTCCATCAACCATGAAGTGCAAATTCCATGAACTAAACTTTGTACACTGATCCCCTGGTCACAGTAGTGGAATACGTGACCTATATTGAGGTCATTATATTCTGACTCCCAATTATCAAAATTAGAACAAAGAAGGAAGGTTCTTGAGCCTGGAAAACTTATTGAGGTATAAGGATGATGTCTGCCATGCAGTTATGTTTCTGCCCCCTGGGGTCATAGTCCAGGGAGAAGGACGTTGGGACATTAAAGTAGTAGAACTCAGGTGAAATGATATAGATAGATGCCCAGTCCTTCAGATATTTTGAGTTATGATTCTAGTACAAAAAACATCTGAAACTAATAAAATTACTTTTCATATTTATGAATTATATGTTAATTTACTAGAGAAAGCACACACTACTCACATATTCTGAGTGAAATAAAAATACTATGCCGTTTTAATGGCTGAATAATACTCCATTGTGTATATGTACCATAGCTTTCTTATCCATCATCTGATGATGAACATCTAGATTGCTTCCATGTCCTGGCTATTATAAACTGTGCTGCGATGAAATTGGGGTACACGTGTCTCTTTCAATTCTGGTTTCCTCAGTGCATATGCCCAGCAGTGGGATTGCTGGGTCATAAGGCAGTTCTATTTCCAGTTACATATACACAATGGAGTATTACTCAGCCATTAAAAAGGATACATTTGAATCAGTTCTAATGAGGTGGATGAAACTGGAGCCTATTATACAGAGTGAAGTGAGCCAGAAAGAAAAACACCAATACAGTATACTAATGCATATATATGGAATTTAGAAAGATGGTAACGATAACCCTGTATGTGAGACAGCAAAAGAGACACAGATGTATAAAACAGTCTTTTGGACTCTGTGGGAGAGGGCGAGGGTGGGATGATTTGGGAGAGTGGCATTGAAACAAGTATAATATCATATATGAAATGAATCGCCAGTCCAGGTTCGATGCATGATCCTGGAGTGCTTGGGGCTGGTGCACTGGGATGACCTGGAGGGATGGTATGGGGAGGAAGGAAGGAGGGGGGTTCAGGATGGGGAACACATGTATACCTGGGGCGGATTCATGTTGATGTATGGCAAAACCAATACAATATTGTAAAGTAATTAACCTCCAAGTAAAATATTTATATTAAAAAATACTATGCCATTTTACATGAGTATTAATACATACATAAAGAATATGGAAAGAAAGAAAAAGTCCTCAGAAGTAGCAATAGTAATATTCACTCTGATTTTAAAAATCTAGGAATTGGTATTTTCTCTTAAAATGTTATGAAGTATCTTAATTATAAAATAATTAATTTCAATTTTATTTTTTTCTCTGGTTCAACTAATGTCATCTCAGAGAAGCAAGAGAGGCTCAGGAGATCACTGCATTGTGAGTCTTCTTTGTTGAGAAACTAAACAATGACTTACCCAGAATTACTCTCCCCAACACCCACTCACATGCACACACGTGCACACAGACACTCACAAACATGCACACACAGCATGAAGTATTCTCATTTTCTCTTTAAATATAGAAGGGACTGAGAAGAAAATGGACCCTGGAAATCACTCCTCAGTGACTGAGTTCATACTCGCTGGGCTCACAGAACAGCCACAACTCCAGCTGCCACTTTTCTTCCTCTTCCTAGGAATCTATGTGGTCACGGTGGTGGGGAACCTGGGCATGATCACACTGATTGGGCTCAGTTCTCACCTGCACACCCCCATGTACTATTTCCTCACCAACTTGTCCTTTATTGATCTCTGTCAGTCGACTGTCATTACCCCCAAAATGCTGGTGAACTTTGTGACAGAGAAGAATATTATCTCCTATCCTGAATGCATGACTCAACTTTATTTCTTCATCATTTTTGCTATTGCAGAAAGCCACATGTTGGCTGCGATGGCATATGATCGCTATGCTGCCATCTGCAAGCCCTTGCTATACAACATCACCATGTCTTATCACATCTGCTTCTTCCTCACAGTGGGAGTTTATATTTTGGGCATCGCTGGATCCACAATCCATACAGGATTTATGTTGAGACTCTTTTTTTGCAAGACCAATGTCGTTAACCATTATTTCTGTGATCTCTTTCCACTGTTGGAGGTATCCTGTTCCAGCATCTATGTCAATGAATTATTGGTTATATTCTTGAGTGCATTTAACATTTTGACTCCTGCTCTAGTTATTCTTGCTTCCTACATCTTCATCATTTCCAGCATCCTCCAAATCCACTCCATGGAAGGAAGGTCCAAAGCCTTCAGCACCTGCAGTTCCCACATCGCTGCTGTTGCTATTTTCTATGGATCTGCTGCATTCATGTACCTACAGCCATCATCAGTCAGCTCCATGGACCAAGGGAAAGTGTCCTCTGTGTTTTATACCATCATTGTGCCCATGCTAAACCCCCTGATCTATAGTCTACGGAATAGGGATGTCAAATTTGCCCTGAAAAAAATTTTAGACTGTAAAAAACATATATGAACAGAGTCAATATTATGATGGCATATCAGTTATTTGACTGCCAAGGAATTCCCCAATTCTTAATTATCTACAATATATTTAATAGAGAAAGCTCTAACCTTAATTGATCCTTTCATAATAGGTCTCAGTAACTTGTTTTCCAACAAAATATATTAATCAGACTCTGAGAGGTGGATTCTTTGGAGATTAGGTCAGAACTAATAAGTAATAGAAAAGATTATTTGAAATTAATAAAAATTCCAAGATGTTGCAACTAATGTTCTCTATTCTGAATCCATTAGGAGACCCATTCAAATTTCTATTTCTCTCTGCTGTTGTTCAGTCACTCAGTCATGTCCGACTGTTTGTGACCACATGAACTCAGCTTGTGAGGCTTCTCTGTCCTCTATCTCCCAGACTTTGCTCAAACACATGTCCACTGAATCGGTGATGCCATCATATCATCTCATCCTCTGTTTTCTCCTTCTTTTCCTGCCTTCAATCTCTCCCAGCATCATGGTATTTTCCAATGAGTTGGCTCTTCACATCAGGTGGCCACAATATGTCTCTCTGATTTCACTCTAGTTTTATTTTCATATTGTGTTTCATTATGATAGATATTAGATCTCCTTAATATGAAGTTCCAAATTTCATGACATCAGTAACATGATTTTTTAATTTTTATGTTCTAGTTTAAATCTCATTGAGTGGTAAAATACTTTCTAAACTCAACATTCAAAAAACTAAGATCTTGGCATCTGGTGTCATCACTAAATGGAAAATAGATGGGGAATAAGAGGAAACGGTGACAGATTTTATTTGTTTGGGCTCTACAATCCCTTTGGACAGTGACTGCAGCCACAAAATTAAAAGACACTATCTCCTAGGAAAAAATGCCATGAGAAACCTAGACAGCATATTAAAAAGCAGAGACATCACTTTGCCAACAAAGGTCCGCATAGCCAAAGTTACGTTTTTTCCAGTAGTCATATATGGATGTAAGAGTTGGACCATCAAGAAGGCTGAGTGCTGAAAAATATATTTTCTCAAATTGTGATGCTGGAGAATACTCTTGAGAGCCATTGGACAACAAAGATCAAAATAATCAATCCCAAAATCAACCCTGAATATTCATTGGAAAGAGTGATACTAAAGCTGAAACATCAATACTTTGGACAACTGATGTGAAGAGCTGACTCATCGTAAAAGACCCTGATGTGGGAAAAGACTGAGGGCAGGAGGAGAAGGGAGTGGCAGAGGATGAGATTGTTAGATAGTATCACTGACTCAATGGACATTTGTTTGTACAAACTCCAGGAGATAGTGCAGGACAGGGAAGCTTGTTGTGCTACAGTCCATGGGGTCACAAAGAGGGACACCACTTAAGGACAGAAGAACAGACCTCAGTTCAGTTCAGTTCAGTCACACAGTCGTGTCCAACACTTTGCAATCCCAGGAATCACTGCACGCCAGGCCTCCCTGTCCATCACCATCTCCCGGAGATTTCCCAAACTCATGTCCATCGAGTTCGTGATGCCGTCCAGTCATATCATCCTCTGTTGCCCCTTCATTTTCTTCCCCTAATGCCTCCCAGCATCAGGGTCTTTTCCAATGTGTCAGCTCTCCACATCAGGTGACCAAAGTATTGGAGTTTCAGCTTTAGCATCAGTCCTTCCAATGAACACCCAGGACTGATCTCCTTTAGGATGGACTTGTTGGATCTCCTTACAGTCCAAGGGACTCTCAAAAGTCTTATCTAACATCACATTTCAAAAACATCAATTCTTCGGCACTCAGCTTTCTTCACAGTCCAACTCTCACATCCATACATGACCACTGGAAGAACCATAGCCTTGACTAGATGGACCTTTGTTGGCAAAGTAATGTCTCTGCTTTTTAACATGCTGTCTAGGTTGGTCATAACTTTCCTTCCAAGGAGTAAGCATCTTTTAATTTCATGGCTGCAACCACAATCTGCAGTGATTTTCAGTTCAGTTCAGTCGCTCAGTCGTGTCTGACTCTTTGCGACCCCATTAATCGCAGCACGGCAGGCCTCCCTGTCCATCACCAACTCCCGGAGTTCACTCAGACTCACGTCCATGAGTCCGTGATGCCATCCAGCCATCTCATCCTCTGTCATCCCCTTCTCCTCCTGCCCCCAATCCCTCCCAGCATCAGAGTCTTTTCCCATGGGTCAACTCTTTGCATGAGGTGGCCAAAGTACTGCAGCTTCAGCTTTAGCATCATTGCTTCCAAAGAAATCCCAGGGCTGATCTCCTTCAGAATGGATTGGTTGGATCTCCTTGCAGTCCAAGGGACTCTCAAGAGTCTTCTCCAACACCACACTTCAAAAGCATTGATTCTTCGGTGCTCAGCCTTCTTCACGGTCCAACTCTCACATCCATACATGACCACTGGAAAAACCATAGCCTTGACTAACTGGACCTTAATCGGCAAAGTAATGTCTCTGCTTTTGAATATGCTATCTAGGTTGGTCATAACGTTACTTCCAAGGAGTAAGTTTCTTTTAATTTAATGGCTGTGGTCACCATCCACAGTGATTTTGGAACCCCCCAAAATAAAGTCTGACACTGTATCCACTGTTTCTTCATCTATTTTCCATGAAGTGATGAGACCAGATGCCTTGATCTTATTTTTCTGAATGTTGAGCTTTAAGCTGACTTTTTCACTCTCCTCTTTCACTTTTATCAAGAGGCCTTTTAGTTCCTCTTCACTTTCTGCCACAAGGGTGGTGTCATCTGCGTATTTGAGGTTATTGATATTTCTCCCATCAATCTTGATTCCAACTTGTGCTTCTTTCAGCCCAGTGTTTCTCATGATGTATTCTGTGTCTAAGTTAAATAAGCAGGGTGACAATATACAAACTTGACGTGCTCCTTTCCCAAATTGGAACCAGTCTGTTGTTCCATGTCTAGTTCTAATTTTACTTTTTGACCTGCATACAGATTTCTCAAGAGGCAGGTGAGGTTATCTGGTATTCCCATCTCTTTAAGAATTTTCCAGTTTTTTGTGATCCACACAGTTAAAGGTCTGGCATAGTCAATAAAGCAGGAAAATGTGGCCTTGAGGTTCAGAATGAAGCAGGGCAAAAGCTTACAGAATTTGCCAGGAGAATGCATCGGTCATAGCATACACCCTCTTCCAACAACACAAAAGAAGACTCTACATGTAGACATCACCAGATGGTCACTGCTGAAATCAGATTGATTGTAGTATTTGCAGCCAAAGATAGAGAAACACTATACAGTCAGGAAAAAAAATAAAAATAAAAAAAGACCCAGAGCTGACTGTGGTTCAGATTTTGAACTGCTTATTGCCAAATTCTGACCTAAAGAAAGTAGAGCAAACTGCCAGACCATTGAGGTATGACCTATATCAAATCCCTTATGATTATAGAGTGGAAGTAGCAAGTAGATTCAAGGGATTAGGTCTGATAGACAGAGTGCCTGAAGAACTATGGACAGAGGTTCCTGACATTGTACAGGAGGCAGTGATCAAGACCATCCCCAAGAGAAAGAAATGAAAAAAGGCAAAATGGTTGTCTGAGAAGGTCTTACAAATAGCTAAGGAAAGAAAAGAAGCAAAAGGCAAAAGAAAAAAGGAAAGACATACCCATTTGAATGCAGAGTTCCAAAGAATATCAAGGAGAAAAAGGAAAGCCTTCCTCAGTGATCAATGCAAAGAAATAGAGGAAAACAATAGAATGGGAAAGACTGGCGATTTCTTCAAAAAAATTAGAGAAACCAAGGGAATATTTCATATAAGGATGGGCACAACGAAAGACAAAAATGTTATGAACCTAACAGAAGCAGAAGATATTAAGAAGAGGTGGCAAGAATACACAGAAGAACTATACAAAAAAGATCTTCATGACCCAGATAATCACAATGGTGTTATCACTCACCTAGAGCCAAACATCCTGGAATGTGAAGTCAAGTGGGCCTTAGAAAGCATCACTACGAAGAAAGCTAGTGAACATGATGGAATTCCAGTTCAGCTATTTCAAATCCTAAAAGATGATGCTGTGAAAGTGCTGCACTCAATATGCTAGCAAATTTGGAAAACTCAGCACTGGCCACTGGACTGGAAATGGTCAGTTTTCATTTCAATCCCAAAGAAAGGCATGCCAAAGAATGCTCAAACTACCACACAATTGCAATAATCTCATGCTATCAAAATGATGCTAAAAAATTCTCCAAGCCAGGCTTCAACAGAACCTGAACCATGAACTTCCAGAAGTTCAAGCTGCATTTAGAACAGGCAGAGGAACCAGAGATCAAATTGCCAACATCCATTGGATCATCAGAAAAAAAGCAACAAGTAAGCAACATTTAGTTTAGTTTTCAAACAAAGCAGATTTTTTGTTTGTTTGTTTGTTTGTTTTTCAGAGAGTTGAAGAGTAAAAGGGATTATCCCCAGGTCAGACAGTAAGTATGATGTTGAATTAAATTTTCATTTCACTAATGTGTAACTTAGTATCATAAACAACAAGAATTATGAAATCATGAAATTTGGGAACTGAAATAAATGCTAATGTAATTGAATTCAACCAGGTGATTTTATCGTTAAACAATATTTTCTATGAAATTGACCACTCAGAACAACCACAAACATTTTGGGTATAAGATCATGGTCTCTCTGATGACTGGAAAGTTAAACCTTTGTTGTGAAACCAAATATCTCTCCCTTCAGTTTCAAGCAGTTAATGTTACTTTAATCTCTTAAGACATACAAAGACATACCTCTAAAATAAGTCAATACATTTAACATTGAGATGACTGTTACATGCCATGTGCAGTTTTGCTCTGCTAAAAAATGTCTTCAGCTATTTCAGCCATTCTAAAATGCATATTTCTATATTATTTTTATGAAGCTGTCTAGTTTTTCCCTGTCACATAAAGTATTGTACCTCAGATTGAGCACACCAATCCAATTATTGCTTGAGATTTAACTAAGAACATGAGTTTCCATTTTTTGTGATCCTACTAATCTTGGCATCACTGACTCAATGGACATGAGTTTGAGTAAGCGCCAGGAGTTGGTGATGGACAGGGAATCCCAGCATGCTGCAGTCCATGGGGTCACAAAGAGTCAGACATGACTGAGTGACTGAACTGACCTAAAACTTCTTCATAAAGTTAATCTAATACACATTGGTCTTTAAAAAAAATACACTAACTAGTTTATGTAACCATTGCTAGTTAATATAACACATTGGTCTTTATAAAAATACACCAACTATTTAACGTAACTGTTGACCAATGTTTACTAAAATTTCTACTTGTATTTTGCATATATTCTACTAATTCATAACCCCACTGTCTTTGAATGGAGAACATATGCAAAACATATGATTATTTAAAAAAAAATCATAACTGACCCTTAGCATTTGTCTTCAAAAGCCATTATTATATTTTGGAAATATAAATAGTTATCTGACTGCCAGTACTTTAGCCATGAAGTTCAAATTGCCTAAACAATTCTTAGTGCACTGCTCCCGGGTCAGAGATGTGTGCAATTGAGTGGTAGTTTGAGCATTCTTTGGCATTGCCTTTTTTGGGGTTTGGAATGAACACTGACTTTTCAGTCCTGTGGCCACTGCTGAGTTTTCCAAATTTGTTGGCATATTGAGTGTAGCACTTTCACAGCATCATCTTTCAGGATTTGAAATAGCTTAACTGGAATGCCATCACCTCCACTAGCTTTGTTCATAGTGATGCTTTCTAAGGCCCACTTGACCTCACATTCCAGGATATCTGGCTCTAGGTGAGTGATCACACCATCGTGATTATCTTGGTCGTGAAGATCTTTTTTGTACAGTTCTTCTGTGTATTCTTGCCACCTCTTCTTAATATCTCCTGCTTCTCTTAGGCCCATACCACTTCTGTCCTTTATCGAGCCCATCTTTGCATGAAATTTTCCCTTGGTAACTCTAACTTTCTTGAAGAGATCTCCAGTCTTTCCCATTCTGTTGTTTGCCTCTATTTCTTTGCACTAATCACTGAGGAAGGCTTTCTTATCTCTTCTTGCTATTCTTTGCAACGATGCATAAAATTGGATATATCTTTCCTTTTCTCCTTTGCTTTTCGCTTCTCTTCCTTTCACAGCTATTTGTAAAGCCTCCCCTGACAGCCATTTTGCTTTTTTGCATTTCTTTTCCATGAGGATGTCTTGATCCCTGTCTCCTGTACAATGTCATGAACCTCCATCCATAGTTCATCAGGCAGTCTATCTATCAGATCTAGTCCCTTAAATCTATTTCTCACTTCCACTGTATAATCATAAGGGATTTGATTTAGGTCTAACCTGAATGGTCTAGTGGTTTTCCCTACTTTATTTAAGTCTCAATTTGGCTATAAGGAGTTCATGATCTGAGTCACAGTCAGCTTCCAGTCTTTTTTTTTTTTTTTTTGCTGACTGTATAGAGCTTCTCCATCTTTTGCTGAAAAGAATGTAATCAATCTGATTTGATGTTGACCGTCTGGTGATGTCCATGTGTAGAGTCTTCTCTTGTGTTGTTGGAAGAGAGTGTTTGTTATGACCAGTGTGTTCTCTTGGCAAAACTCTATTAGCCTTTGCCCTGCTTCATTCTGCATTTCAAGGCCAAATTTGCCTGTTACTCCAGGTGTTTCTTGACTTCCTACTGTTGCATTCCAGTCCCCTATAATGAAAAGGACATCTTTTTTGGGGTGTTAGTTCTAAAAGGTCTTATAGGTCTTCATAGAACCATTCAACTTCAGCTTCTTCAGTGTAACTAGTTAGGGCATAGGCTTGGATTACTGTGATATTGAATGGTTTGCCTTGGAAACGAACAGAGATCATTCTGTCATTTTTGATATTGCATCCAAGTACTACATTTCAGACTCTTGTTGACTGATGGCTACTCCACTTCTTCTAAGGGATTCCTGCCCACAGTAGTTGATATAATGGTCATCTAAGTTAAATTCACCCACTCCAGTCAATTTTAGTTCATTGATATGTAGAATGTTGACGTTCAGTCTTGCCATCTCTTGTTTGACCACTTCCAATTTGCCTTGATTCATGTACCCAACATTCCAGGTTCCTATGCAATATTGCTCTTTACAGCACCAGACCTTGCTTCTATCACCAGTCACATCCACAACTGGGTATTGTTTCTGCTTTGGCTCTATCCCTTCATTCTTTCTGGAGTTATTTCCCCACTGATCTCCGTAGCATATTGGGCACCTACCGACCTGGGGAGTTCCTCTTTCAGAATCCTATCATTTTGCCTTTTCATACTGTTCATGGGGTTCTTAAGGCAAGAATACTGAAGTAGTTTGCCATTCCCTTCTCCAGTGAACCACAGTTCTCTCAGAGAAGTGTGACAAAGAAAGGCAATGTCAAAGTATGCTCAATCAATGACACAGCTGCACTCATCTCACACCCTAGTAAAGTAATGCTCAAATTCTACAAGCCAGGCTTCAGCAATATGTGGACCGTGAACTTCCAGATGTTTAAGCTGGGTTTAGAAAAGGCAAAGGAAGCAAAGGTCAAGTTGCCAACATCCACTTGATCATGGAAAAAGCAAGAGAGTTCCAGAAAATCATCTATTTCTGCTTTATTGACTATGTCATAGCCTTGACTGTGTGGATCACAATAAACTGTGGAAAATTCTGAAAGAGATGGGAATACCAGACCACCTGACCTGCCTTTTAAGAAACCTATATGCAGGGCAGGAAGGAACAGTTAGAACTGGGCATGGAACAACAGACTGGTTCCAAACAGTAAAAGGAGTACGTCACGGCTGTATACTGTCACTCAACTTATTGAACTTATATACTGAGTACATCATGAGAAACTCTGGGCTGGAAGAAGCACAAGGTGGAATCAAGATTGTCGGGAGAAATATCAATAACCTCAGATATACAGATGGCACCACCCTTTTGACAAAAGTGAGGAGGAAATAAAGAGCCTCTTGAAGAAAGTGAAAGAGGAGAGTGAAAAAGTTGGCTTAAAGCTCAACATTCAGAAAATGAAGATCATGGCATCTGGTCCCATCACTTCATAGGAAATAGATGGAGAAACAGTGGGATGTGTCAGACTTCATTTTTTGAGCTCCAAAATCACTGCAGATGGTGATTGCAACCATGAAATTAAAAGACGGTTACTGCTTGGAAGGAAAGTTATGACCCACCTAGATAACATATTCAAAAGCAGAGACACTACTTTGGAACAAAGGTTAGTCTAGTCAAGGCTATGATTTTTCCAGTAGTTATGTATGGATGTGAAAGTTGAACTGTGAAGAAAGCTGAGAACTGAAGAATTGATGGTTTTGAACTGTGGTGGTGGAGAAGACTCCTGAGAGTCCCTTGGAATGGGGGGAGAGTCAACCGTTCCATGCGGCCTCGGCCCCCGCCCCCCGCGCCCGCCTGCCTCCTGGCCGGGCCGCCCAGAGCTCGCCATTGGGCCTCACTCCCGGGGTCCCGCGCGCCGGCCATGCTGATTGGCCGCTGGGGCTTCATTCACAGGCCCCCTACCGTCCGCGTACACACTCACGCCCCGGGGGCGCGGCCGCCACGTGGGGAGTGGCGCGGGGGTGGTACTGGGACCGCACCCCTGTTCGTCCTGGCTGCATGGGCCCCGCTTTCCCCGGTCTCTGGAGACTCCGAGCCCGGCGGGTCCCACGCTCCACGCGAGCAGAATTCCCGCAGGTCTCCCGCCCGGGTGGCCAGAGGCGGTGGCGGGGATGACGGGCTCCGGGAGGCGCTCCGGCTCCGAGAAGCCGCTTAGCCCCGCGCTCCTCCCTCCGCAGTGCTGCCGCCGGCGGGCCGGGATTCCCGCGGGTCTCGGCGGCCGCGAGCTGCAGGCAGCGCGGGTCCCCGGCTCGGTTGCGGCGCGGTTGCTAACCTTGCCCGCCTCGCCTCCCACGGCTTCCAACGGGCGCGGAGCTCTCCTCTGCGCGCCTCCCCGGCCCGTCTCGGTTTCCCTTCTTCGTCCTCTAGACCACCCAGAGTAACTCCGTCGACCTCCGCGGCCCTGAGAGAGCATCCGGAATGGGCAGAGGCGTACCGGCCCGGCTTCACGCCTCTCATGGGCTCTTCTCCAGGGTACCGTAGCCCAGGTGAGTACCGCCCGGGTGGCTCCGCGCCGAATCGGTCGGCGGCAGCGATGCTGTGGAGGAGACCGGAGTTCCTGTAACCAGGCCGATTCCGAGGTTCCTGAGTGAGAGGACCTCGAGGTGGAGACTGGCTCCGAGGAAACGCCGGACAGGGCTGGTGGACAAACAGGGCCCACGGATATCAGACCCACGCCACTGCCGCCTTCTCGCTCCTTCTCCTTCCTGCCTGCATGGCTCATTGGCCTGCGTCATGGCGGGGTTATGCCCGGGGTGGGGGGGGGGGGGGGAACTTGCTCTAGGTGAGAGCCGCGTGGACTTGGGAAAGGGCACTGGCGCCTCAGAAATCTGGAGTGCAGGCCGGGAGCTGTCCAGCTTCGCAGGGAACCCTGGGCTGGAGTTTAACCCACTTGCCCGGGGCTGCTGAAAAGGGCACTGGGATTGAAGAGGCCTTCCTTGTTGGCAAGGCTGGGGTATCTCCTCATCCCCCAGGTCTTTGAGGGCTCCCTGAAGGATCTTCAGCGGACTTAGGCCTCAGCATCAGCTCTTTCGTGACACGCTGGCTGGGGGTTGTGTGGAATGAGCTGAGCCTCCAGTCTTCCCATGCTGAGGCTTGTCTCAGGAAGTCTTCCAGCTGCCAGTTCACCTCTATTCTGTCACTGACCTTGCCTCCAGTGGATTCATAGATTCCAGGGCCCCAGGGCCCCAGACTGCAGGACCAAGCTGGGGGCCCAGCTAGGGCCCTACTGGCAGGTCAGGACAGTGGAATAAAGCTTCAGTGTGTGAAGGATGATGGGGGCTCAGGTGGCAGCTGCAGTGGGGGTGACTGGGACAGAGTCAACAGTGACAGGGCACAGATGTGCTCATCCAGGCCTGGAATGCCCCAGGACTAGCCTCTGGCTAGCCCGCAAGGGAGAGTGGCCTTTGGCCACTGTCCTGAGCAAGCTGCTTAGGTCTCATCTCCATTGCAAGAGCTGTGATGGAGCTGGGTGTCTGAACCTAGCTAAAAATGCTGGGCTTTCCTGGACTCTGGCCCCTGAAATTGTCACCTTGCAGCATGCCAGAACTTCCTGACCTCTCTCCCAGGCCCAGGAGTTAGGACCACACCTGGGAATTCTGTAGTGAAGTCCCCTTTCACTCCAGTGCTAACCAGGACGGTGTGACATTGAAGCTTAGGCTTCCAGCCTGGACCCGCCACTGTCTTCCTGGGCAAGAATAACTTCCTGGTTTGTTCTTTTACCTGTAAATTGGGAGTAACAGTACCATAGGCAGCCCACCTGTCTCACTAAGGTAAGTCATAGAGTGGTACAAGACAGTGGGAGGGAATAGACTCAGAAAAGACTTTTGCTCTTGTTCTTTCTATTGTTAGCACTCAGTGAATGAAGAGGTTACTCCCCCTCTCTAACTAAATCGCAGTTCCCTCATCTGCAGAGTGGGGATGTGGAGGCTTGGATCAGATGACCTCTTTGGTAACCTCCCTTCCAGCTCTGATGGTCTGAGTCTATGAACCTGTCTCAGTTTCTGTTTGAGGAAGGGAAATGTCTGGACAGTGGACAAGATGTTGTTTGGAATGGTCACCACGAGCAATGGATGTTTTAACAAATAAATGCTTTTCATTCATGATGTTACCTGCTACTCTCAGCCCCAGGAGAGAGCACTGGAATTGTTCTCCCATTGCACAGATGAAGGAACTGAGGCCTGTTCAAGGGCTCAGAACAAGCCTCACCCTAGAGAGAATGATGAGGAAGTCCCACTCCCCATGGCTCCCCATTGTTCTTGGCAGGCTGTGGAAGGGGAGGTTTCCTGTGGAGGCAGTGACTTTGGCCTTCACAGCAGAGAAAGCTTACTGCCCTACCTCTGGCCCACTGGTGCTCCTGAAGGCAAATTCCCAAGTCTGTGCTGAATTGAGGGGTGGCTTCAGCCAAACCAGACTCCTAAGCAAGTTACCAGCTTGTTGGCTACCAAATCTAGTCGCAATCCCATTAATCCTTTTAACAGCCCTGCTCTTTGCTTTGCCTGTTGGAGCCTCAGTTTCTTCATATAAAAACAAGGACAGAAATGCCTACTTCTCAGGTTTGTTTTGGAGCTACAAGGGTGAAACAAAGTATGTAATTTAGATGCCCTCTTAGTATGAGATGTTGCCCTGGGTTGAACAGCAGTGTGAACTAGGAAAGGATAACATTTCTTTCTCTGCTTTCAAAGTTTTAGATCCTCTACAATGATATGGGTTTGGTCTTGAGTCACAATTTTCTTGTATTCGAGAGTTAAGTTTTTCCTAGGCAGTCTCAGTATTCCGTTTGCTCTATTTTTTTGAAAGATTTTTTTGATGTGGATCACTTTTAAAGTCTTTTTGAATTTGTTACAATGTTGTTTCTGTTTTCTGTTGTTGTTTTTTTTTTTTGGCCTCAAGGCATGTGTGATCTTAGCTCCCTAACCAGGGATCAAACCTGTACCCCCCCTATTGGAAGGTGAAGTCTTAACTGCTGGATTGACAGGGAAGTCCCATCCCCTTTGCTCTTGCTCTTCGAGATTCTGTGCAGGACACTGAGGGCGAAGACATGGCTAGTGGCAGAGATACCCACTACAGAGCATCCCCTCTCTCTAGGAGATCCCCTCTCGAGCTCTCTAGGAGAGCTCCTAGAGCTCTCTAGGAGCCCTGCCCTTGTAGACCACAGAGAAAACCTGGAAGACGGAAGTCAGACACCCACCTGACCCATGCAGACACAGAGTGGTTTAGGCATGTGAACAGAGGTGCATTCACACACACACACACAAATACACATAACTTGCAGATACACACATGAAATTTAGCCTGAGGACAGACATACAGATTCATAATAGGAACACATGGACTCACATCATTAGGTCGGATATTCAAACCAGCACACGATGATAAATACAGACATGTGTCTCAACATTTGCAGAGTCCACTCCGAGGCTGAAATCGGCTCAAGGAGGCATTCCTTCAGCCTACTAGACCCAGACCTATAGGAGACCTACAGGCCCCTGGAGTGACAAGCTGGAGGCTGTCAGCTGGCATGCCAGTTCACACAAATGGGTGCACCCTCTTGTGTTCACAAACACGAGCATGCACTCTCCCACCCCATGCACAGATACAGAGAGGCCCACCTCATGCATCACATGGACACCTACACCCTGTAGGAACTAACCCATCTACACAAGGGATCAGAAAGCCCAGGATGGGGCCATGCCCAGCCCAGAGCTTAGTCCATGCAATTCAGCGGCCCCATTCATTTGAAGGATGCAGGAAAGCCCTTTCTTTTCATGTTTCCCCCCACCAACCCCACTCTCCTTGTCTGTGGAGGGCAGCTCCCAGCCAGGCCGCCGCCAGCCTCAGAGGCTCCCTGGCCTCCTCCCCAGCGGGGGCCCCTGCCCAGCCTGCCCCCAGGCCAGGAGCTGCCTGGGCTTTCCCAGAGTGGCGAGGCCTCCTCCAGGCCCTGGAGTGTGACCGAGCGCCTGCTCATTTGACACAGGTCAGCGAGCCTCCAGCAGATGGGGCCCTCGCTGTGGGGGGTCTCTGAGCCGGAGGGGCTGCAGGGGGAAGGCTCTGTGGGGATGAACTGCAGCTACACAAGTCCCCATATCCTCTCTCTGAAAAGTCTCAAGTCAGAGACACAACCCCTACAATCTACATTCACACTCCTGCCTGAGAGATTCGGAAGCGGCCTGTAGAATATGACCATACTCGCCAACAGCAAGCAGCAGGGCAGCCGCACATGCACTGTAATATTCTAGATGCACATCCCAGACAGGCGAGCAGGCACAATGGTGTGCTGAATGAGGTTTGGGAGGGAGGAAAAGGGGGCAGCTGGGTCCAGCTGCTTTCCCGCTTTGGTCTCTGGGCTCCTGCCATTATGTCTTGTCGCAATGGGTCAGTGGGTCCTCGGAGTCCAGAGGCGCCCTGAGAGCAGATGCAGCCACAGACCTAAGGCCTTTTCTTCTTCTTCTTTTAAAATACTTATTTTTATTTATTTATTTGACTGTACTGGGTTTTAGCTGGGGCATGCAAACTCTTATTTGTGGCATGTGGGATCTAGTTCCCCATCTAGGAATCAAAGCTGAGCCCCTTGTATTGAGAGTGTGGAGTCCTAGCCACTGGACCACCAGGGGAGTCCCCAAGGCCTTTTCAATATTGGAGGAAAAGGGGCTCCGGACACTCTACCTGGATCCCTCACAAGTCAGGAATGCTGAGTGGAGGTAAAGAGAGGAGAGATCAGACTCATAGGGAGGGCTGCTGGGAGGAGCTCATGTCCTAGGATGCCCTCCTGTGTGTGTGGCTTGAAGTCTTTGTCCAAGGCAGGCTGAGTGGGAAGGGGGGCAAAATGGGGGCAGCCCGCTTCTGTTCCCTTCGCAGCCCACCAGTCTTTCCCTTAGCTCCAGATCCTATGTTTTCAGTGTCAAGGAGCCCTAGGTTCCATCTTGACTCAGACCTGCCTGATGACACCAATCTCAGCTCTCCCGATCTCTGTGAACCTCAGTGTCCTCATCTGTAAGCTGGGCAGGACGGTCTTCACTGGGTTCTTGTGGAGGCGGGATGAGATCACTGCCTGGATGGAAACTTGGAAAGGGAGAGCGTGGCTTGGTTTTCCTGCCTGGCTGCCAGGGGTGAGTAAGAGGCTGTGAGAGCCGGAGCAGAACCTGCCTGTTCCCTCAACCAGTTCTTGCTAAGCGGTGTCAGGAGCGACCACGCCCACAGCCTGCTTGTTCTGGGCTGGAACATGTTTTTGACTGGAAGCGTCTGGCAGGGTCCCGGCTGCCTCAGATTCCAGCCTGCCTGCGTGCTCAGTCGCCTCAGTCGTGTCTGACTCTTTGTGACCCCATGGACTGTAGCCTGCCAGGCTCCTCTGTCCATGGGATGTCCCAGGCAAGAATGATGGGAGCAGGTTGCCATACCCTACTCCCAGGCAATCTTCCCGACCCAGGGATTGAACCTGAGTCTCTTATGTCTCCTGCGTTGGCAGGGGGGTTCTTTACCACTAGTGCCACCTGGGAAGCCCACCCTGGGTAGGTACATCCACTTCCTCCCTGCAGGTTGGTGCCAGCTAGACAGATTCATAGCACTCCCCACTATCAAGAGATCTTTCCCACATGGGATGGGATCACTCTGAGCTGTCAAACCCCCTCCTCTCTCCCTCTGAACTCAGCCCCTCCAGGTGTCTTCCTCTTTTGTCCTTCCTGTGCTCCTGAGAGTCATGTATAGGGGACCAGAGTGTAGGAGAGGCATGGCTGCCTTTGGCAGAGGAGAAAGAAGCAGTCTCACCTATCTAAGTTTCCCTATCTCTCAGTCTTGGGGACTGGAAAGAAGGATGAAAGGTGAGATTATCTTTTAGGAAAGAACCTTTCCTTGTGTTTTCTCCCTTGCCTCAGACTTCTAGGTCGATGGGTGGGGGTGAGGTCCTCCCAGTGCATCAGTAGGATATTCAAATTAGGGGTGGTCAATTGCTCTTGAAATTTACTTTCATTTTTAGCAGAATGGCAGCCTCTGAGCTGGTGTTAATGCCCACAATCCGGTTATGCAGAACACGCTCTCTGCAAATCGGTAAATCATTAGCAGGGATTAATCACTCTGAAAGGCTGGGGCTGGGTTTGAGTTTCTCTCTCTCTCACTTTTTTTTTTTTTTTTAACACACTTTTTATCTGGATGGCTGCAAAATTCACCACCACAGGGTGGGGTGGGAGCAATGAGTGATAATTTAAGTTCTTGTCATCATTGTTAGACAAGGGATGTGCCTTCCTGGGCTTGGTGTTGCCTCTGGCCGACTGAAGGTGGGGGTGGGCAGCTCGAGCCGTCTGGAAGGGAGGGAGCTGGAAGGGAGTTCCTTGTGTCTGTGTGCCTTACAGTGTTTACAACAGTGAGTTGGGGGCTTGGTGTGCTTGTATAGGTGGGTAACTGCAGGTTAGCATGCCTGCACGAATTCCTGTTTGTATTTTACAGATGCGCATAAGTATTTCTGTGCTTGTGTTAGGGTGTTTGTGCTTGATTTGTATTAATATGTGTGCATTAGTGTTTATAGTTGTTTCAGACAGTGCTTGCCATTGACAGTGCTTGCAAAGACCACACCTCACCTTCCTTAGTCTCCAGGAAGCTCTTGAGGGGAAGGAGGTAGAGCTGGAGGGAGGTCCTGACTTCACTTGTAGGGGTGTGTGGCTTATGCTTTATTTACATATGCATGAGCTGCTGCCTCTAGGAACTCCCCTTCAGAATAGACTGAGTCTAGTGGGGGAGCCCCTTATGGCAGATGGGGAGGTCAAGGTCTCACTGTAACCCCTCTCATTCCTCTACCTCAAGTATAGTGGCTTGGACTGGGAAAGCTGTAACTTCTGCAAAGCTGCAGTTAACACAGCTCTGTCTCCTGATGGGAGTGGCATGGCAGTGATGGGAAAGTTCTTTTTTCTTCCTAGTCTGCGATGCCCCTAGAGGGCTCTTGGGGAAAGAAGGTCATTCTTCTAGCCAGGACCAAGCTGATGAATGGGACTCACTCTCACTTAATGTCCACACTTCCTAATTTCTGTCTTTGTCTCTAGCTTAGTGCAACTCTGGAGCAGTAGTTACTTTTAAATGACTCAGCAATGGCATTTCTAGGGCGTTGGTCAAGGTACATGAGTGTGGAGATGAGGTCACAGGACTTCTCCCCTACAGTCCCAGAGTGTGAGGTTTGAGGTGAGACTGAGTGGGCTTAGTCTTTACATCAGCTCTGATCCCCACCTAGTCCCCTTTGTACAGAGTCATCTCGGTGGCCTGGGTACCATTGTCTACCATGCCACAGATGGCACAGATGCTCTGTGCTCTTGTCCACGTGCCTCCTTCATTGCCCCACCGTATGTGCCTTCTTTCCCTCCATGCAGCAGGCCAGCTTGGAGTTGGGGGAAAGACAGAATAATATAGCTCTTCGGCTGTGCAAGTTGGGAGGGCCTGGAGAGAGCTGGCTGGGTTCAGTGCTGGCCTTCCTCAGCTTTCTCAAGAGTAGCAGGTGGAGGGTGGCAGTGGCAAAGGAGAATTTAGGAATTATATTTTCCTAGGGACCTCTTAGCATCTTTATATATCTCTGGTGGCAGACATCTGTCTGAGCTTAGGGTAGCATCTGCCTGGGCTGGAGACAACATCTGTTTGAGGCTGGAACACCTGGCTGAGCCCAGAACATTATCTGGCCCCAGGAAAGCTTTCATCTGGGCCCAGGACATGTATCTGAACCTGGCACAGCATCTGTCTGGGCCTGGTGCAACATCCTCCTGGCCTGGGGGCAATGTCTGTTTGAGTGAGTCCTGGACATCTGTCTGACTTGGGGATGTCTGCTAAGCCCAGAACAATACCTGACTGAGCCTGGGGGTGGACTTGTCATTGCAGATAAAATCACCCTGGAGTCTCAACTTTGGTTTGTGGCTGAGAACAGAATATATGCCAGATTCATGTCTCTGCTTTCATTTCAACCAGGAAAGTGTCTTCTGTAGAGTGCCTCAGTTTACCTCCATCTGTAGGCCCATTGGCCTGCTAGCTCTGGGCACCTAAAGGGACAGCCATAGCCCACACCCCAGGAGCTCCAGGAAACCAAAGTTAAAAGAATAAGGGGGAGTGGATAGGTGACAAAATCTAGCTACTGTGCAAGTTGGGAGGGCCTGGGCTAAGACCATTCTTCCTTCCTCCAGTCCCCTTGTTGAATCAAACCAGAGAGTCCCCCAAGACACACTCAGACATGTCACTTGCCTCCCGAGAAGCTGTTCCTTGCTCCCCATTGTGTATAGTATCCAACCCAAAGCCCTCTCTGGTCCTGCCCCTGCCTCTCCTCTGAACCAGCAACATGGAGCTTCTTTCCCACAAACACATCAGGTCCTGATGGTTCCTTACCTTTGCACACACAGCTCCCTCTCCTTGGCGTGCCTTTCTCTTTGGCCCCTCTGCTGTCCTCCCATCACACCCTTCAGGTCCTAGTTCAAGGGGCACCTGCTCTGGGCTTTCTTTTCACTCCCCCTCTAGACCAAGCCACAACTTCTGCCCTGCTTCCATGCTGTATTGTGAAGACCACCTCTGTGTTGGCATTTGTGGGCTGGCATGCCATTGCCACTGCCCTTTGTAGATCTGTCTCTCCTGGCAGTACTGTGAGCTCCGAGGAGCAGCTGGCTCTGCTTCATGTCTGTCTCCCCAGCACCCAGCCCAATTCCTGGTCTCTGGCAGTGCCAGTAAGAAAGACCTGTCAGATGATGACGTGGTTATGCTTCTGTCATCTCATTCCATTCTCTGTCTGTGACCTGGATGAAGATTTGAAGCATACGTTCCTGACAGGAGCAGTGATGGCCAGGGAGCAGCAACGAATCCAGACCGAGTGACCTGTCTGAGGGCTCTGGGGATGGGACCCCATCTAAGTCGAGGCACACCTGGCCTAGCTTGTTGGAGAAGTTTCAGGGTTCCTGGGCTTACTGATCCTGCCAGAGAGGGGAAGTCACATAAAGTATTGTTACTAGAAACCCGTGTCCAGAGCAGACTGCTCTCCCTGACCACTTTTGGAGGAGAGTGTCTGAGGACAGAGGCTGAGTAGGGAGGCATGCAGAACCATGAGGAGGTAGCTAGGAAGTGGGTGCTCCCAGGACAGGGTCTCTGCCTTGGTGGCTTTTATTCCACCAAGTAGAAGTAGCTTTCTTGTTTTTGCTGCTGGTGAAAGCCATGCAAACTCATTTGTCAAAATTCTTAGCCTCAGAAATATACGAAACAGAAAGTGGAGGGCCTCTGTCCACCCCTCTACCCCCCGTCTGTTAACTGCTCCTCAAGGCTATATCTTTCCAGAACTTGTTTGCATGGACACACATGCAAATTAATAAAATTGCTGAGATTTATTGAGTGCTACCCTATGTGGTGCTTCTGCCTGAGTTTCCACCTTGCATCCTCACCAAAGCACTCTGAATTAGGTGCAACTCTAATTCTCATTTTACAAATGAAGAAACTAAGAGATTTTAACATTAATAATAGCCCATGTACACTGGGTGCTTGCTAGGTAGGTGCCAGCTACCATTTTAAGTACTGTGCATGTTATCTGGTTGAATACCTATAGTATGTAGAATGCCTGGCATGTAGTGGGCAATCAATAAATGGGGGTTGATGCCTCCAACTTGAAAGTTCGAGAATCTCAGATGATTCATCTAGAGTTGTTCAGTGGACCCCTAGATGGGAGGGCTCTTGTCCCAAACCTCTTGAGTTGCAGGCAGCCTCTCCTGTGTCTGGAGATGCTGACTCAGCAGTGAAAGATGTAAATTCCTACCTTGGTTTGCATTTGATGTACACATATTTATTTATGAGTGTCTTTGATTAATGTCAAAGTGCCTTGGTGATTTTTCTGCCAGGCTTTGGGGCCCTGCAGAGGGCATGGGTTAGTGTGGACCGGCTGCAGGTTCTGAATGTGCCTGCCTGGGGGTGGCTGTTGGATGAGGTGAAAGTGACATCTGGGGAGAGGTGGATGGCAGCCTGGGGTCTGAGTAGGTAGACTGGAGCTTAGGTTCTGGAATGGGTGGTTTGGGCAGCTAGTGTGAGTGGGGCTGTTTGTCAGCATAAGGCAGGATCCAGCTAAGGGGCCAGGGCAAGAGTCAGGGTGCCAGGCACTGGGGTGGGTGACGGGTGGCCCCCTAGGTGGCCACCATCCTAGATAAGCCAGGCGACCAGTCAGGCTTTCTGGGTAGAAACTCATATGCTAGGAGTCCTAGGAAATGGATGTGAGGCTCAGACTAGGACACCTGGTCTAATCTGGTGAGGGCTTCTAAAACAAGGCAGAAATCATTAAGAAGAATGAAATAATGCCATTTGCAGCAACCTGGATGGACCTAGATTGTCATACTGAGTGAAGTAATTCAGACAGAGAAGGAGAAATATGCTATGACATCCCTAATATGGGAATATAAAAAGAAATGTTACAAATGCAGTTACTTACAAGACAGAAAGAGACACACAAGATTTAGAGGATGAACTTACAGTGGCCTGGGGTAAGGATGGAGGGAAGGGATAGTTAGGGAGTTTGGGATGGACATTTACCCACTGCTATATTTAAAATGAATAACCAACAGGGACTGCATAGCACCGGGAATTCTGCTCCATGTTACGTGGCAGCCTGGATGGGAGGGGAGCTTGGGGGACAATGGATACATGTATATTTATGGCCGAGTCCCTTCACTGTTCACTTGAAACTATCACAACATTGTTTGTTAATCGGCTATAACTCAGTACCAAATAAAAAGTTAAAAAGAAAAAATAAAACAAGGCAGAAGCTGAGAGGAAGGAAGGAGACTCCCTCCAGAGGTGTTCCGCCTGGTGCTGTCCAGGGCAGGGATCCCCTGCTTGGATGCTTTGGGACAGGGCACGCTTTCTGCAATCAAGGCCTTGGGAAAATCTGCTCATTAGCAGGAATTGTCTGTGTGTGTCGGTGGTGCCCAGCCCTGTGCCTGGCACCATGGGGAAGGCCAGTCCCAGCCTGCAAACCTTGGCAGAGAAGCTGGTGAGATAAGGCGGGAAGGGCAGGGCCCTGGCCTGATTGAAGGCTGCATGCACTTTTATCCATTATCTCCTTTGAGATCAAAGGCAGTGACTGTCTTATCTCTACATTACTGAGGAGGAAGCAGAGACTCAGAGAGCTGCAGTGACTTGCCCAAGGTCACACCATAAGTGGAGGAGCTCAGATTTGAACCCAGTTCTGTTTCATTCTATAGTCTGGGCACTTAGTGTATTTTGCTTCAGCCATGTATACAATAAGGATCATACCCACCTTGCTTAATTGTTGTGAAGGTTAGATGAGCTCAAGTATGTAGGGGGCATAGCACAAAACAGTAAGTGCTCAATAAAAGTTTTTTTTTCCTTAAGTGATAGAGCTAGGATTTTAAATTGTGGCCCAGTGGACTCTACTGTTTGCATGGTACTGTGGTTCTTGCCAAGGCTGGTTGGAACGGGGCTAGTTGGGAACAGAGCAGAACTCCACTGTGGGTTGTGTGAGCTCTTGTTGTGCGTGGACGCTGCTGGCCATCAGCATATGGGAGGGGCCACCTGCCAGCCAGAGCCCTTGCCAGCTCTAGTCCTAACCCTGGGTAGGGTGGGGACTCTGAAGTTGTCTAGTTAGAATTGCCTGGATTTGTGTATGTGTGTGTGTGTGTGTGTGTGTCTGTACATTTTTGGTGAGGGTCCTTGACTGGGAAAGGAGAGACAACTTTAAGAGCTCTATTAGCAGGCAGAGGTCAGGGCCCTTTCTCATTTCCAGTGGCAGAGATGAATCAAGGGAGGGAACCCTCAGGTGAGGATATGAGGAAAGTCACAGACAGAGGAAATAGCAAAGGCTCTGGGGTTAGATTGGGCTTAATGTGTATCTTCCCCAGTAGTTATGGAGACAGTATTGACTTATATCTTCTGGTGTTTGGGGTGGAGGAGCTAGGTGGGAGCAGGGTTCCTTCATTCATTCGTATATTAATTCAGCAACTATTTAGTGTTCATTTTGTGCCAGGCACTATCCTACGTGCTGATGGCTAACATTTATTGAGCCCTACTATATGTCTAAGCACTTGATATATTATTTCGTGTATTTTTTATGCAACACAAGGAATCCTGGGGAGATGGTTGGGCTTCCTTTGATTCCTTCAGACTCTTCCCACCTCCTAACCACCTTAGGCACCAGTGTCTGCCACTTAGACAGGGCAGGATCCACACAATGGGTGAGGCAGGGTGGTCCTGAGAACGTCATGGCTCTGGAGTTGTACATGTCCTGGCTAGGCCCTGCCCAGGATCAGGCCCTGAGCCTCCTGGAAGCCACCCAGTAGAGGGTGGGGTGCCCACATTAATCCCATCCAACCAGGTCTGCCTCAGAACTTCCTCTCCCTGGGGCTCCCAGTCGCATCTTCCCTGTATCCCCTCCATCGCTTAGCTCCCTGCAGAGCTAAGCCCTGTCTTCTGGGCTCTGCCCAGGGAGCCAAGTTGCGGCTTGGAATATCAGCTCTTGGCAGGGAGAAAAGAAGGCTCTGTACTTGTTTTCTGGTGGGACTGTCCTGAGGCACTCCCTGTGCTTCACTAACTCTGATGGAGGTCGCAGGGACAGTGCTCACCTGACCCGGCTCCCTCTGTCCTGTTCCCAGGTGGCGAGCACACAGGCCTCAGCCAGGGCGGGCTTCTCAGGTCCTGACCATCCATCTGTGCCTGTGACCTGGACTCTTCAACATGTCTTGCAGGAAAAGGAACAGGGAAGAGGAAATGGAAAAGTTGCTCAAAATTCAGAGGCCAAGGAAGGAGTCTGGTGGATAAATAAACCTGAGAAAGAAGGCTTTTGGATAGCACAAAGGAAAAGGAAGATCTTGTTTTGATGGGCTATGCTAACTTGGGAGTCATGACTCCATCTGTCTTCCCATCCACTCATCCATCTATCTATCCATCCTTTCTTCCAGTTGTCTATTCATTCACCCATCCATCCACCCCTAGATCACCTATCATCCCCCAGTCCCTCAGTCCCTCCATCCCCTAACCTACCCACCCATCCACCCATCCATCCATCCTGCAGACCATCCATCCATCCCCCAACCCAGCCACCCACCCATCCACCATCCATCCATCCTGCAGACCATCCATCCACCCCCCAACCCAGCCACCCACCCATCCATCCATCCCTTCATCCCTTCATCCATCCATCCATCCATCCATCTATCCATCCCTCACCCTACCCATGCATCCATGCATCCTAACACAGCCACCGTTCAGTTATGTTTACTGAGTGTGTATGTTGGAGAGCTGGTCAGTATTTATACTTTTGTGACCGTTTTGTTTATGTAATTCCTTTCCCCACCTTGAGAAGTTCCTTGAGAACTCAGGGTCCCTATCCCTATAGAGCCAAGAGGAAGGGTTCTGTCTTGGCTGTGGGGTTGTCAGCAGCTGCCTGGCTTGGATACCCTGGGAGACTAGGGTCGTGGGGAATCTTGCATGCTGCTCCCACCCCTGCTGGGCTGGGCCTGTGACCCTCACTGTGGCCCAGCTTGGAGGATGCCCTGCTGCTCCAGGGGCAGGGACTCACCGCCTAGTAGCCTGCCTGCACTGCTGCAGGGGCTGTGGGCCTCTTGCCAGCACCAAGCTTTTGGAGCGGTCAAGTTATGTGGCTTCGGAGCCTCTCCACGCTTCTGTTGCTGCTGTAATAAGCAAGCAGGCTGAGACTTAAGGCAGGAACTGGGTCGGGGATGGCTGCTCTGCTGGCAAGAGGTGGAGCCTCATGGGGCTCAGAGGAGTGGGTGGGCGAACATTGAACTGAGCTGCTGCTGTGGGCTGGAGCGTTCAGGCTGCTCTTCCCTGCTGTCCTCCCTGCCCTCCTCCCTGCCCAGACCAGACCTGTGGGGCAGCTCTGAGCTGCACTGGTAGGAGGTGAAACTGAAGGAGGAGGGGCTTAGACAAGGACCCATATTCAAGACAAAGAGACATGGAGAGGCTGAGGGTTATAGAGATGAGGCTTCAGAGAGAGAAAGAGAGAGAAGGAGGGAGAGACTGAGACTCAGAAAGATGGAACTGGGTGAGAGAAGAAAGACTCAAAGGCCCTGAAGAGGAGGGTTGGGGGAGGGAGTCCACAGCAAGAGGAGAAGCGGTGGGCCCAGGGGGAATAGCTCTTCCAGAGGCAGGAAGTATGGAGCTTAATAACAGCCCCCTCCTATGTGGATAGCACCCCACAGTGAACAAAACTTTTCCACTTGCTTAAGCTCATTCAAGATTCACAATAGCCTGAGATGGGCTTGGAGTCCTCCAAGGGTGGGGGCAGGGATGTGCCTGGTTGTGGGGAGCGGCAAGGGAAGAGGGAGCTGCAAAACTGGAACTGGAACCCGAGGACTGGCTGTGAGATGGGTCCTACAGAGGGCAGTGAGGGGTTTGGAGACAGAGCCCCCGGCTGGGCCTGGGTCCCTTCAGCAACTGAGTCTTTCTCAGCTGTGCTCAGAGCCCCTGGTTGGTGCTGGAGCCTCCTGGCGCTGGGCATTACTGCTCCTCTTCCCATGAGAAAGAGGCCTCCCGCTTGGTCCCCTTTGTCCTGTCTCCCCTGGCTGCCTGGCTGTAGTGTAGGAGTGTGGGCTGTTGATGGCTTCCAGCTGAATCCATGTCTGGGAATTGCCTGTGGGGGAAGAGGGGCACTTTGCCCAAAATTAGCCCCCTCCCTGGGGGCAGCCTGCCTCCAATGGCTGGTCCTTTGGCTGGGGGGTGTGCAAAGGCCAGGTCCCCTTGCTGCAACTTGGGACACTTCTGAAGGGCCGTCCCAGCCCCTGATCTCCAGGTCAAGTTGGCTGTGATTGCATTGCGCCTCAGTTTCTCCCTTTGTCCAGTTCTGCTTCCTTCTCTTGCAGTTGTCCTAAGAGTCTTCCCTCAAACATCCTTTATGCAGATCTCATAGTCTCAGAGCATTTCCAGGGAGTCTGACCTGTGACACTAATCCAGCCAGTGGGCAGCCCCTGTGCTCAGCTCCCCTCCCCTCCCAGGCATCCTTGTTTGCTTCCGAATCCCCATCTCCACCCAGCTCTCAGTCCCCCCTGCGCCTGGCAATGCCTCCTGCCTTGTCTTCTAGCTTCTGCTTCTGCCACTCCATAGCAGGGCTGCCCAGTACTGTAATCCAGGCAGCTACTGGGCACTTAAAGTGTGACTTGTCTGAATTGGGATGAGCTGCAAGGATAAAATACACACTGGAGTTTGAAGACTTGGTATGAAAAAAAAAGGATGTAAACCATCTAATAATCTTTCAGTATAGATGTCATATTGAGAGGATAATAATTGGATGAAATAAAATGTATTGTTAAAATTAATTAAACCTTCTTCTTTACCTTTTAAAACTGTTTATTTTTCTTTGTTTGTCTGGCTGTGCTGGGTCTCAGCTGCAGCATGTGAGATATCTAGTTGTCTCATGTGGCATCTGTTTCCCTGACCAGGGATGGAACCCAGGCCCCTGCGTTGGGAGCCCAGAGTCTTACCTGTTGGATCACCAGGGGAGTCCCTGTTTCTTTACTTTTTGCTGTGGCTATTAGAAACTTTGAAATCATATATGTGGCTTCCATTCTGCTGCATGGTCTGTTATTCCATGGCAGCCTGAAGGATCCTTTAAAATCTGGGTTGAACCATGTCCCTCCTCAATTCACAGCCCTTTAAATGCTCCCATCTCACCCAGGCCAAAATCTGCCTGATCTACCCTCTTCTTCCTTGCAGATCTTCCCTCTTGCCACCCTCTCCCATATTCCCTGGTTCCAGCCACACTGGCTACACCAGCCACCCTTTTACTCCTTAAACTCATTCAACTCATTTCTACCTCAGGGCCTTTGCACTTGCTGTTCCTTCTGCCAGGAGTGATTTCCCACCTCTTCACATGCTCAAACTCCTCCTCCCAGGGTGATCTTTTCCATCTACCCTGGCTGAAACAGCTTCCTCCCTCTCTAACGTCTGGGGCAGAGCATTTTTCCTTGTGCACCATTACAGTATCTATTTGATTGTTTACATTTTGATTGTTTCCCCAGTTTGAATGTAAACTTTATAAAGCTTGGTTTGTCTTAGTCTGACAGACTTGGCTTGTCTTACTTACCAAAATATTCCTGTGTCTGGAACTGGGCCTGTGATAGACTAGATGGTCGATGAGTATTGGTCAAGTGATTGAAATTACAAATGACAAAACTGGTCCAGGAAGATGAACTTGTGCCCAAAGCTACACAGCCAGGCAGGAACAGAGGAGGGAATAGCTCAGGGCTGAGGCCCAGGCTCTGCCCACTACAGGTACTGCCTGAAACCTCTTTCCTTCCTCTTGATCCCATCACATGGGAAGACAGGCACTGCCTGGGAGAGGGGGGATCTGGCTGCAGAGAGGCAGCAGACTCTACTTTTCTGGCACCTCTGATGTTCTGAGTCCTGGAGATTTCCAGGACTCAGACTTCCAGTGCCTGAGTGCACAGCCCTTGGATAATGTTGGAGGGGAACAGGGAAACTATCGGGGAATAGGGGTGTGGTCTTCCCAGGGGGCAGAAATACTGTCTGCGTGATGCTGAGTGTGGCGCCTAGGGAGGAAGTCACGGTTGTGAGCAAGGAGACTCAGATATGAGCAGATAGCAGCAGGGAGAGAGAAGAGCTCTGAAAACTGCAGGGCTCAGGGAAGGTGCAGGTGGGACAGTCAGGACCAGATCCAGGGGGGACACGGGCAGGGGGTAAGTTGGACTTGGGCCTGGTTGAGTTTGAGGTGTCTGTGAGGCTTCAGCATAGAGATGCCCTGGGGGCAATTGGATTCCCGGCTCTGGAGGGCAGTTTGCTCCAGGGAAGGAGGTTGGGGGTTATTGGCAAAGAGAGAGGTAAATCTGTGGGAGTGGGAGAAGGCGCAGGGGAGTGTGTGGCATGAGAGGAGGTATCAGGAACAGAACTGGGGACCCTTCCTTTAGAAGGCCATTTAGGGAAAACGAGCTGGAAAGGAACCTCAAAGGGACCAAAGGAGGCAGAAGAGGAATCAGACAGATGACTGCTACTGAAACCTCAATGGGGCTCCTTAACTATTTATGGAATGAATGAGTGTGTGCATGACTGTGGCAGAAAGGACTGGATTTTCCCTGGGCACTGGGTCCAACCCACTGATTCTCTGCTGAAGACCCACAGTCAAGGCTCCTTCTCCCTCCCAGGGACATTCTGGCTCTTATCTCTCCCTGCCGTCTGGTCACCCCTTCCCCAGGGAGCCAGGATGGGATTACTGTCTCTATGTCAAAACTAGGGAAACTGAGGCAGAGAGGACCAGAACCACAGAGGCACTCTGTGTCTCAGTGCACGTGTATTCTGTGGGCAGGACATTTCCAGACAGGGGGCTCCCAGAGCAGTGGGGTGTTTTGGGGTCTTCTGAAATTCCACCTGTGGTCTGTGATTCCTTGCCCTGTAATTATGAAAACCCCACTGACACTTGGAACGCTCTTAGCGATCACCTGGTTCAACATTCTCATTTTATAGATGGAAAGACTGAAGCCCAGGAAAGGAAGAAGCCTGCCCAAGTTGAGAGTCACTGAAATAATAATACCCAACCATCATTTTTTTTTTTTTGGCTGAGCGTGGGCTTTCTCTAGTTGCAGTGAGCATGGGCTGCTCTTCGTTGTGGGGCACGGGCTTCTCATTGCGGTGGCTTCTCTTGTTGTGGAGCACAGGCTCTGAGTGCACGGGCCTTAGTAGTTGCAGCACGCAGGCTCAGTGGTTGTGGTGCGTGGGCCTAGTTGCCCTGCAGCATGTGGAATCTTCCTGGACCAGGAATCAAACCCATGTTCCCTGCATTGACAGGGGATCACTAACCACTGGAACCCCACTAGGGAAGTCCCCCCAACTACCATTTGTTGAACACCTACTATGTAAGCCAGGGGTTTCCCATCTATATTTTGTTGTTCCCTCTCTTTCCTTTGTAGTCTCTGATTTTGCAGGTGAAGTATCGGAAGTTCAGAGGGCTAAAGGGATTTGTCTGAAGTCACATAGTAGGTGGGCGTAGGCCGGGATTTGGACCTGGATCTGTTTGATCACCGGAGCTTGGGTTGTTCCTCTGTCCTCTGTAGTCTCCCAAATCCCAGGACCTGGGACTCCTGCATTCAGGGTAGAAGATTTTCTCTACTGGTTACAGCTTTAGCCAGACCCAGGCAGCAGCTCAGGAAAATGACGTTCAGCAGCATAGAGGGAGCACCAGCCTTGAGTGTCACCGTGCACAAAGCAAATGGGAGAAGGAAGAGAGGGCACCCCCCCAACCCCTGCCC
>SJXQ01011912.1:84224-105308 GCA_006408695.1 Aepyceros melampus
TGTGGCAAACCCTGGAGCTTCCAGGGCCCCTCCCCCTCGACAGTGGAACTGTTCTGCGGGGGCTGGCCCAGTCCCAAGTCTCTGAAGTTGGTTTCTAGAACTTCCCCATCTGAGCCCACAGAGGGGACCCGGGCCTCTGAAGGGAATTCACGTGGGAGGTTGGAACGTGTGCCTCTGGGCAGGGCCCTGTCCCTCATTTCCCCCGGGATATACCAAGGGCTCAAATCACCTTGGCCTCCCTAGAGGTACATGTGTCTGTAGCCAAGTGGCCCTGGGACTCAGGGCTGAGGATTCAAGGGTGTGTTGAGTGTGTGAGTTTGTGAGTGTGAGAGTGTGTGTGTGTGTGTGTGAGAGAGAGAGAGAGAGAGAGAGAGAGGAAGCGCGTGCAACATTGGCTCCCAAGATTCCTAGGAACACGTGAACCTCAGGCCACATCCGAGCTGGTCTCTTCCTGCCCCCCACCCCTATGCCTAACCTTTTCCCTTCTAGGGCCCAATGTGAGGGCCAAGGGCGGGGAACAGATGGAGCAAGCCCCGTCAGGGGTCAGGGTGGGGTGTGTCCTCTGAGCCAGCCTGCAGGCTGGAAGTCACTCCTATGGGCCTGCTGGTGTTTCTCTTTCAATGTCTCATTCAGTGACATCACCTTGGTAGTGTAATGAGGTGGGAGCATTTGCCCCACAGAAATCAGCAGATTCTGCAGATCAGGGTCCCCCAACCCTAGAGCCAGCTGACAGGCATTTATTAAGCTCTGCTCTGAGATGGGTGTGGAAGGCTCTGCTCTGAACTTGGATGTGCCTGCACTCTGCCTTTAACCGCTGCCCAGCCTGCTCCTCAGAATTCTTTACTCTTCCCTTTTGCTGTTAATTTTCAATAACAATAAATAAAAGCAGTAATAATAATGGCTAACCTTTGACGTGAGTGAAGCATTAGTCACTCAGCCCAACTCTTCGCGACCCCATGGACTGTATTTCCTGGGCTCCTCTGTGCATGGGATTCTCCAGGCAAGAACACTGGAGTGGGTTGCATGCTCTCCTCCAGGGGATCTTCCCGACCCAGGGATGGACCCGCAACTCCTGCACTGCAGGCAGACGCCTTACCGTCTGAGCCGCCAGTTATTGTGTGCTTATAACCGTTTGGTCAGTGTGAAGAGCTTTGCAAGTTCATTTCATCTTCACAGCTGTCCAATGAGTAGACATTGTATATGTTTTTTCATTCTTGTATTTCACTTAAATATTTGGTTTTATTTATTTGTTTGTTTGGCCATGCCGGATCTTAATTTCATCATGAGGGATACTGTTCCCTGACTAGGGATGGAACCTGGGCCCCCTGCACTGGGAATGCAGTCTTAGTCACTGGACCATCAGAGAAGCCCCTATATTTTTTCTTTTTTTAATTTATTGAATTATAGTTGATGTATAGTATTATGTGAGTTATAGGTGTACAATATAGTGGTTCACAATTTTTGAAAGTTATGCTCCATTTATAGTTATTATAAAATACTAGTTATATTCCCTGTGTTGTACAATATATCCTCCTAGCTTATTTTATATATAACAGTTTGTTCCTTTTAATCCCCTACCCCTGTCGTGCCCCTTCCTCCTTCCCTCTCCCTACTGGTAACCACAAGGTTGTTCTCTATATCTAAGTCTGATTCTTCTTTGTTGTATTCACTTGCTTGCTTTATATTTTAGATTCCCCATATAAGTGATACCATCCAGGATTTGTTTCTCTCTGTCTGATTTATTTCATTTAGCATAATACCCTCCAAGTCCATCCATGTTGCTGCAAGTGGCAAACTTTCATTCTTTTTTATGGCTGAGTAGGGAGGGTGGGTATTCTGTATTCATACTCTGTAAATATATACACATATTTTTTGGCCGCTTGCGGGATCTTAGTTTCCTGGCCAGGGATGGAGCTGGGTTCCTCGGCAATGAAAGCTTGGAGTCCTAACCACTGGACCAACAGAGAATTCCCTATAAATCCCTCCATCCTGGGAGAGGGATGGCTGTGCAGGAGAAGCAGGGGAGGGTTCCACTTTCTATAGTCAAAACAGTCTCTCAGCCCTTGTCTGGGCCCTTGGCTTCTTGTGCAGCACAGAGTTGCCTCAGTTTCCCTTCCAGACTCCTACCAGACTCCTCTCCTATTCTGACTGTACGTCCTGCCTGAGGGGCACTGCTGGCCTGAAATGACACCCTCCTTCTTTTTGGGGTTCTGCTGTCCTTTCTGTCTCAGGGAATACTTATTCCAAGGTCAGATTCATTAGATGCTAACCACTGGACCGGTTATTCCTGATGCTTCTGCTTTCCAGCCACTGCCCTTTGTTTTCCTGAAGTCTAGCCTCCAGGCAGAGCCTGCTTGAGAGCAATACAGCTTTCTCCCCAAAGAGAGTGAGAGTTTCAGGGTCTGGAGAGCCTGGTGGTATAGGAATGAGGTAGCGAAGGAAGGCACAGCGTGACGGGGGTGTGGTGTGTGTGAGTTCAGTGGGCTGGAGGGGTGCTGCAGGGGTCTCCTACCCATCTAGAGTCCAGGACCAGTGAATGGGGGTGATGCCAGGGCAGGTGATGTCCGGGTTGGGAGTGTGTGGACTGGATTTATTTGTCCAATGCCACACCCCACCCCAGAGCCCTAAGTGCTCAGCATCGTAAATAAAACCCACCTAATAAATCTCCCCTGTAAATTTCTCTGCGTAGAATTTCATTACTCGTCTCGTTTCCAGTCATTAGGTTTTAGTCCAATTTGGAGTTGTCCCGATGGCTGTGTAAATCATGCCTGCACTCTGGGGAGTGCGAACTCCAGGGAAAAATCATGCCTGGGCCTGCGGGGGTGACAGCTCCAGCCTGAAGACCTGGACCCTGAGTGCTCGCCTGTGGAGGGTCAGCTGTTGGTGGCAAGCTCCTGTTCTTCCCCTTGCCCTGGAAAAGGGAGAGGTGCTAACATGAATTAAGCACTTTATGTCTGCCAGGATCTTTGAATGCATCCCTTTTTTTCAGTATTTCTTTATTTGACTGCGTGGGCTCTTAGTGGCATGTGGGCTCTTTCACTGCATTGCACGGACTCTGTAGTTGAGCACGCGGGCTTAGTAGTTGCGGCGTGTGGGCTTAGTTGCTCCCAGGCAGGTGGGATCTCAGTTCTCCGACCAGAGATTGAACCTGCACCCCTTGCATTTCAAGGTGGATTCTTAACCACCGGACCATCAGAGAAGTCCCTATACGCATCATGTTAAATCCTCATAGAAGATTACTATCTCTATCTTAAAGATTGGGATGGAAGCTTGGAGAGGGTAAGTTGCTTGTACAAGGTACACAACTCAGCTGGTTTGTACCTTGATAGTGGTTAGGGCCCAGGTTTATCCGACTCCAAAGCCATTGCCCCTGCTGCCTCCCAGCTTCATGGATGGAGGGGCTTATGAAGAATTTAGCACAGTGCCACCACTTGCAGGAAGCACTCCTCTGTTACTAGCAGGAGTCTGTCCTTCTGTTATCTGTTTCCCCGGTATGAACTCTGAACCACTTTGGGAGCTTTCATCACCTGCAGTGGCCTTCCCTGACCCTTCACCTGCTGTGCTGTCTCAGGGCTCCCTGGACCTTTCTTTCACAGTCTTTGGCACTCTTTTGCTTTTATTTCTGTGACTGCTGGTTGCTGTCTTCCCTCTCCTTTGGCGCTAGGGGTAAAGAACCCACCTGCCAATGCAGAAGATGTAAGAGACACGGGTTCAAGATCCCTGGTTTGGGAAGACTCTCTGGAGGAGGAAATGGCAACCCACTCCAGTATACTTGCCTGGAAAATTCCATGGACAGAGGAGCCTGGCAGGCTACAGTCCATGGGTCGCAAGGAGTCAAACACGACTGCTGTTACTGCTGCTGCTGCTGCTAAGTCACTTCAGCCTTGTCAGACTCTATATGACCCCATAGACGGCAGCCCACCAGGCTCCCCCGTCCCTGGGATTCTCCAGGCAAGAACACTAGAATGGGTTGCCATTTCCTTTTCCAATGCATGAAAGTGAAAAGTGAAAGTGAAGTCGCTCAGTCGTGTCTGACTCTTCGCGATCCCATGGACTGCAGCCTACCAGGCTCCACCATCCATGGGATTTCCAGGCAAGAGTACTGGAGTGGGGTGCCATTGCCTTCTCTGAAACACGACTGAGCACCACATGTTTATTTACGGTTGTGCTGGTTCTTCGCTGCTTCATGCAGGCTTTCTCTAGTGGCGCGTGAGGGCTACCTTTTGTGTGGTGCGTGGGCTTATCATTGCAGTGGCTCCTCTTGTTGGACATAGGCTTTAGGATGTGTGGACTTCAGTAGCTGTGGCTTGAGGGCCATAGAGCTCAGGCTCAGTAGTTGTGGCACGGTTTTAGTTGTTCCACAGCATGTGAGATCTTCCCAGACCAAGGATTGACCTGGTGTCCCTTGCATTGCAAGGCAAATTCTTAACCACTGGACCACCAGGGAAGCCCTTTCAAAACACAAGTTCGATGGAGGTAGCAGCCGCATCTGCTTGGCTTACAGGGCATTTCCAACATCCGTTATAGTGTTCAGCATGTAATAGATGAGCAGTATAATTTTAACTGAATGGTTGAGTGAAATAATAAATGAATGAATAAAGTAGTGACAAAGGAAGAGATGTCACTATGTCAACACCTCTATAGAGTAGGTCAATGAGACTCCCAAGGCCTTGTGGGGGTCTGTGCAGGCAGGGAGGATTTTGGAACCTCAAGCCCAAACCCCAACTCAGGGCAGACTCAGCTTCAGCCTGATTTCAGTCTTCAACTTCAGACCCCACTGAGACCTCAACCTTGACCTTAACCTCTAACCCATCTCCAATGCTGATTTCAGCCCCAGCCTCAACTCTCTCCTCAGCCCTAACCTTAACTTCAACTCCAGCCCATGAGCCTCAGCCCCCATCCTAAATCTAGCCCCCAGCCCAAATTTTAGTCACAGCCTCATTCCCAGTTTCAACCAGGTTCCCGCTCCAACCTCAATGTCAATATCACTTGGGATATTGATGTTCTTCAGAAAGCAGGGGCTCGTACTTGTCTGTGGGGCAGGGAGCAGCCCTAGACATCAGATGTTGGCTCTTCTGTAGGCCTGCTACCCTTTCCCCCACCTGCCTTGAACTTGGAGGCAGGAACTCAGTAATAATTTCCCACCTCAGTGTCACGGTTGTAGTTTACAGACCGCATCACATCCCTTAGCCCACCAGATCCTCTAAACAGCTTGGGAAGAAGAGTGAATTTCTTTATGTTATAAAGGAGAAAATAGAGGTTATCAAATGTTTTACCTGCTTTGTGGCAAAGGGATTCTATAACCCACCAGAGGTATAAGCTGCCCTTAGTTCTCTCTGGCCTGTGAGGAAGATGAGAGGGTCTTTTGACTCCCTCTGTCTGGAACAGGGACCCCTCCCCAACCCCAGCATCCTGGAGGGGTCTCTCTACTGAGAGAAGTGACAGAAGCAGTCTCAGTGTTCCCCACCCTGGGTTCAGGAGAACTTGCAGGGCAGAGACACTGAGAGATAACCGACGATGCCAAAGAGCATCCTCTTTGGTTGAGTAGGTTGAGGTGTGTTCAGTAAGGGTCCTGGCAGGACACTCTGTGTGTGTGTGTGTGTGTGTGTGTGTGTGTGTGTACGCGCATGCGCACACATGTGCTTAGTTGCTCAGTTGTATTGGACTCTTTGTGACCCCCCCATCCCACCAGGTTCCTCTGTCCGTGGAATTCTGAAATTCATGAATTCTGGAATCCAAGGCCAGAATACTGGAATGGGTTGCCATTTATTTCTCCAGGGGATCTTCTTGACTCAGGGATCAAACCCGCATCTCTTGCAGCAGATTCTTTACCGCACCTCAAATGCTTTACACATAGAGACTGCAACGGAATGGACAGGCTACTTGCAAGGCATGACTGGAGTTTAGAAAGCCAGGGCTGGTGCCAGGAAGGACCAACTGCCTCGTGCATGCTGTAGTCGTGGAAAAGCACAGCCTTTTTGAAAGATGTGGCCCAGGAGAGGAGTCTTGGGGAAGGAATCCCTGACTGCCCTCCCCTCCCACCCTGCCATCTCTTCTCATGCCTCCTGCCGGCTGAACCCAACCAGGGGTACCACAGCCGTGCAGTCCCCAGGGGTCAGGCTCCTGGGGCACGAGCAGGACTGAGAAGGGCAGCAACTGAATCCGAGGCAGGGGATCAGATGGAGACTCAACCTCCCGAGGAGACAGAGAGGCAGAGGAGCAAGCTGTCCAGCAGAGATGGATAGACAAAGAGAAACCAAGTGAGGTGCAGAGTGTATGAGCCAGACAGTGAGAAAGGGCTCAGCCTGTGGGTCTGGGCAGGTCTGCTGAACCCAGATCTGGCTCATCTGAGTCTCCTCAAATAAACCAAGCAGTGAATGCAGGAAGCTGGCACGGTGCAGAGAAGTCAGCCAATGTGTGTGTAGTGAATCCCATGCTTTCTGTTCTCCACCCCTGGGAAGAGCAGCACAGCCTGGGTGTCCTCCCCTCTGATCCCTGGGAATGTTCTCTTCCATGGGCACAGGGAAACATGGAGAGAAACCTCTCACCCAGCAGGCCCGAGGTCCGGAGGGATGCAAGTCACATGAGAGAGACACTGGTCTCTGGGGTTGACGCCGGCCTTCACATGCATGATGTGATGGTGCCCGCTGCCTCCAGAGGGCACACTGGCTGGCCTCATTGTTGCATTTTACAGGTAAGGGAACTGAGGCTTCTAGGAAGGGACTTTCACACAAGGCTGTGTTGTGAGTCAGTGGGAGAGCTTTGATTTGGTTCAGACTGAGCCTGAACTCTGACCTTACAGTGAGCCTCAGCCCAGGCCCAGACTGGCCCTGAACATGGCTTCAGATTGAGCCTCATTCTGTCTGGACAGACTTCTGGGATGCCCTTGAGGCTTGGGATTTTTCCAAAAGAAACTTTTACTAAAGGCAGACCGCTGCTATTTATGAAACAGTTTTTCTTTACCTGGCACCGTGTGAAGCACTTGCATGAGCTGTCTCATTTAATCCTCTCAACTATTTATATGTTCGGTACTATCATTATCCTCATTTTATAAATGAAGAAACTGGAGCTCTGAGAGGTTAGATAGCTCTTTTAGTATCTCATGGCTGGAACGTGGTGGAGGTGGGATTCAAACCCACGTGTCTGTGACCGTAGTTTTCACTGTCAAGCTGCACTGCCCAATAGAGACCAGAGACTGTAGTTTGTCCCTCTTCTTTCAAAAGCAAACACCTTACAGATCTCTGACAAGGAAGGGACATAACTCAGCTTGCTGGGCACAGCGTCTGTTTTCAAGCTTGGTCTGTGATAGAGGAGACTCGAGAGAGTTACCTTCCTTCACCCCCAGGGAAGGGGAGTAGGGGAGGGGGTCATGGTCATGGAAACAACATCCTCAGTCTTGCACAGGACAAAATTCTGTAGTCATCTCACACCTGGGCAGGCCACAAGGTATGGGTATATTTATTGGTCAGGGCTCTCAAGAGAAACAGAACAGGGTGTATATATATGTATATGTATGTGTCTGTGTGTGTATACATATATGTATATATATATATAGAGAGAGAAAGAGAGAGTGAGAAGTTTATTATTAGGGATTGACTCACATGATTATTGGAGAAGGCAACGGCAACCCACTCCAGTACTCTTGCCTGGAGAATCCCATGGACGGAGGAGCCTAGTAGACTGCAGTCCATGGGGTCATTAAGACTAGGATATGACTGAGCATCTTTACTTTCACTTTTCACTTTCATGCACTGGAGAAGGAAATGGCAACCCACTCCAGTGTTCTTGCCTGGAGAATCCCAGGGATGGGGGAGCCTGGTGGGCTTCCATCTATGGGGTCGCACAGAGTCGGACACGACTGAAGCGACTTAGCAGCACAGCAGCACATGATTATGGATGTCGAGAAGTTCCACTGTCTGCCGTCTGTAAGCTGGAAGCCCAGGAAAACCAGTGGTATACTTCCAGTTCAAACTTGGAGGCCTGAGAACCAGAGGAACCATTGGTATAAGCCCCAGTCTAAATCTGAAGGTGTGAGAAGCAGAACTAAAGTCTGAAGGCAGAATATGGACATCTCAGCTCAAACAGGGAGAGAATTCACCCTTCCTCTGCCCTTTCTGTTCTATTCAGGCCCTTGGTGGGCTGAGTGATGCCCACCTACATTGCTGAGGGTGAGCCTTTTACTCCATCTACTGACTCAAATGTGGATCTCTTCTGGAAATGCTCTTGGAGACATACTTAGAAATAATGTTTTTTCCAGCTATCTAGGCACTGCTTAGCCCAGTCATGTTGACACAGAAAATGAACCATCACAGCATGCTACACACTTGTGAGAGAGAGATGTCAGCTTGCCAAGAGAAGGTGCTGGGTGAGTGGAGGGAGCCTTTTCCTACCCTGGTCATAGTGCTGTGGGCAGTGCTAGACGTGAATGATCCATTATAGCCCCAACTCAGAACTGTGAGGAGGAGAGATGGGCAAAGGACACTTTCCAAGAGTTCTGGTCTAGGGGCTGAACCCCCAGGGAGAGCCTAGGCCTCCTGCAGCCGTCTGTTCCTCCAGGCAGCCCTTTCATGGGGTCTCCCTGTACACCAGTAACTCTTGTGTCTCACACCCTAGGGAGTTCCTAGAAAACAGAAGGGACCCAGAATCCTGACCTTGCCTTCTGTGGGACAGCATGAGATGTGGAGATTGTGAGCTTGGAGATCCAGCATCTTTGTGATCCGGGGAAAGTCCTTTGCCCTCTCTGGCCTGTTTCCTCCTGTGCAAAGAAAAAGCAGTGGGCTTCACTGGTCCCCAGGATTCCTTCACACTAATTTCCTCACTGCGCCCCACCCCTCAACTCTGAGCCCTGCAGCATCCTCTCATCTTGATCCGCTCCTGCCATTTTTAGCCTCTGGGCAGAGACTCTGGCCATGGTGCTGAAGGAGGCATAGCTTCTACAGCAGCTTGGAGACGAGCAAGGTAGCCATATAAGGATTTGCGAGGGCAGAGGAAACTACCTGAATTGATCACCCCAGTCTCTTTGCTATTTCTGTTGAGTGCTTTGTCACCTTGACTGATGGAAGTATCCCCTTGGAGGAAGAGCTCTTCAGGGGGAAACTGAGTTTTAGGAGCTGTGGGTCCCATACCTTCCAGGAAGCAGAAAGCTATTCTCTTGACTTTAGATTTCAAGTAGCCATGGTTCCCAGAGATGGTCCTGGGCAATTAAGGGCAGCTGAGAAAACAGTGACATGTAGAAATGGTTGATAAAGCTGTGAAGGAACGTCTGTTGGCATTGGTTCTGAGCCTGCGGCCAGAGATGAATGATTGAAACGCCAGGCTTGTTAAAGCGAGAGCACGTTTGATTTCTCTGCCCTGCACTGCATGCGATTTCGCTGGAGGGAAGTTAGCAATCAGCTAATTGACATTGAATTAACCATGAAACTCAGCCCGTGCCTTCTCTCTGAAACGCTCTCCAGCAAGACTTTATCAAGGCTTTGAATTATTGATTATTACTTATAGCTCTGATGGGGTGATTTCCTTTTATTTGTTTTCACGTTGGGTGTCCTTCATAAGTGTCCCTGAGAGTGGGAGGTGCCCAGACAACAGAGCTTCTTACTGGAGGAGCCCAGGGAGGAGGGTTCTGGACAGTCTATCCTGCCCCAGAGAAATTTGTTAAACTGTGACGCTTTTGCTTTTCGTTGTTGCTGTTAGTGTTGCAAAGCCTAGCCTAACCTGACTAATAGGGATTCTAAGGGCTGGTGTCCTTTCTGATGCCTTATGATGCCAAGCTTAGCATGTGAATGAACTGTGCTCCCTACCCTTGCTGTCTGAACTCTATCTGTAAGGCCTACTATTGTATGTCTAGTTCAACTTCTTCAGATACCTAAAGAATCGAAGCATCCAAATCAAATGGCTTTCTGGACTCTGCTGGCATATTCCTGCAACAGGGAATTCACTCTCTCCTGTAGCAGTCTTTTGAAAAGTGCTCTGCTCTGACCGTGCCTCTGGGATTGTCTGTGTAACTTCCCTTGGTCTGAGCTCTGTACCAAGGAGACCCACAGAGTAGTTTTTGTCCCATGACAGTCCTTCAAGAATCTGACATTTGAGATTGGAAGTTTGTCCCCTTCCAGACCAAGAATCTTTTCAACTCTTCCTCAGAGTAGACTTCACATCCCCTTTTCAACTTGGTGTCCTCTCTTTTTTGGGAGTCCCCTCTGTCTGGGAGGCTCTGAAAATACAACCCTAAAGTTGAAGAATGGAAGGAATGATGCTGAAGCTGAAACTCCAGTACTTTGGCCACCTTATGCGAAGAGTTGACTCACTGGAAAAGACTCTGATGCTGGGAGGGATTGGGGGCAGGAGGAGAAGGGGACAACAGAGGATGAGATGGCTGGATGGCATCACCGATTCGATGGACGTGAGTTTGAGTGAACTCCAGGAGATGGTGATGGACAGGGAGGCCTGGCGTGCTGCGATTCATGGGGTCGTAAAGAGTCGGACACAACTGAGTGACTGAACTGAACTGAAAGTTGCAAAATAGCAGTCTAGTTAAAGTTTGAAAGTGGAATTGCTGAATAGAACCATCAGCTTCTTCTGGTTGGATATTAGACCTTTAATGGTACAGCCCAACTGGATAAATAATTTCATTCTATGGCAGAGACATTTGCTTCTTACTGAATTCATGTGCTGCCTGTATTTCTAACTTCCTGTGTCCATGCAGGGCCATGTGACCGATCTGGCTAGGGGTCTGTGAACTGAAGTTATATGTGACACTCTGGAGTGAAACATTTAAGAGCCAGTGAATGACATTTCTTTTTCTTGGCCATGGAGACTTGGAAGCCATGTGTTCCATATGGCATTGCTATAAGACACAGGAAGCCTGGATCCTTGAGTCACTGGTGGAGAGGGAGTGGACATGAAGAGTTCCTGGGCCCACAGTGGACTTTGCATGAGCCGAAATAAACTTGCATGTGTTAAGTCACTGACATTTATGCTGTCATGGTTGCTGTTACTGTAGCATAGCCTAGCAAACCCGACTAACAGGCCGTCATGCTACGTATTCACAGTGAGCTCCAAGCCCATTCCATCACCAGTGTAATGCCTCATGTCAAGCCCATCCCTCCTCAGTCAGCCCTGGTGGTGATCCTTATTATTAACTTTGAGCTCCTTAAGGTTACTGAGCATGTTTTACTCTTTATATCACTCCCAGGGCCCAGTCTACCACACAGAGGGGATTAATCTTTGCAGAGTAAAGGAGTAAGACAGGAACTTCTGGGTCTATCAGGATAGAGACAGAAAATATCCCCTTTGGAATGAGGAAATGTGGATTCAAATCTCTAGCTCCCTTACTGACCAGCTGTGTCCCCTTGGTTGGTTACATATCCTCTAGATTTTAGTCAGATCGAGATAGGAGTCCCAGTCTCTCAGAATCTAAGGATGTAATAGTGTATTTTGATAAACAGTCTGGCACATTGTGTTGCAAATAAATGCCAGATGTCATCATTTTCATCATTACTATCATCATCAGTGGGGTCAAGGGATATTGTTGCCCTCTCCATCCAGGGGGAGAGTTGAGAGCAGGGTCATCCCGAAAGAGATTCAGCCCAGGGTGGTCACGGGGAGGATTCTGCTGATGTGGGATCAAGGAGGCCCTCCTGGGTTTGGAGCCAGACATTCCAGATCTAGCCATATTGTAGCATCCCTCCAAGGATGCTCACCCCACCCACCGCGGGCATCCCTCCCCTTCCTCACTGGTGTTCGCTCAACAGATACGTTTGGCCTGAGGTGCAGCTTGTCACATCTATCTGCGTGGTTCCTCCCATGACTCTGCTTGGTTCCAGCAGACACCTGGGCGAGAAGATGGGAGAGTGAGGAGCCGTGTGTCTCTGCTGGTAGGTGTTCAGTGTGCGGGGAGGGAGGGTGACCTCTGCACAGATCCACACTAGAGACGGACAGCAGAGGCGGGCAGATGTCCTCTAAACATGATCCCAGACAAGTGTCACTGTGTAGATGCATGCCACTTGCTGTTTAAAAAAAAAAATGGAAGAGTTTTTATTGTAATTGATTAACATAGTGCTGTGTTAATTTCTCTCTGTACAGCAAAGAGGTTCAGTTATACACATATGTAGATTTTAAACTATTCTTTTCCGTGGCAGTTTACCCCAGGATATGGAATATAGGTCCCCGTGCTGTGCAGTAGGGCCTTGTTGCTTATTCATCCTCCAGGTCATAGTTTCCATCTGCTAACCCCGGCCTCTCAGTCCGTTCCTCCCCCACCCCCTTCCTCTTGGCAGCCGCAAGTCTGTTCTCTGTGTCTATGAGTCTGTTTCTGCTTCGTGGATAGGTTCCTGCGTGGCATGTTTGAGATGTCACGTATGAGTGATGTGGGACTTGTCTTTCTCCTTTTGACTTGCTTAGGATGGTAATCTCTAGGTCCACCCGTGTACCTGCGAATGGCGTTACTCAGTTCTTTTTTATGGCCGAGCAGTATTCCACTGCATGCGTGTACCATTTCTTTATCCATTCATCTGGCACATGCACACCACTTTGAATGCCTAATGTCCCTGAGGAAGAAGAAAAGAGAGGAAGCTTACATTTTTTGAGCACCTACTTTGCGCATTTAACCCTCATTTAACCCTCATGATTTTATGAGATAAGGATTGTTATTCCCATTTGACAGACGAGGACACCGGGCCTAGGAACTGTTTGAACTGGGGACATGAGTTCAGGCTTACTTGACTTCAAAGCTAAGCTTCTTTTAAATCATTGCCTGCTTCCCAAGCCTTCTGCCTACTGCCTTCCACCTTGACAAACGTGTACTTTATTTTCCTTCCTAAAATATTTCCTAAGCCACCAGGCACCGTCATATGTGCCAAGCCTGTTTCCTTTCCTGAAAATGCAACAATAATAGCACCTACCTCTTAGGGTTGCCATGAGATTGAGTTCATATTCATAAATCGTTTCATGCAGAGTTAGCGTTATTGAAGTATGGTCATTAATGTAATATAGCTAACATGTATGGAGTGCTGTTTACCATGTTCCAGGCCTGGTGCTCAGTGCTTTATGTGGTTTATTTTATTTAACCCTCAAAACAACCCTTGGGGCAGGCACTAGTACCCACATTTTCAGCTGAGGATTTTGAAGCATAAGGAAACTTAAGTGAATTATTCCAGTTCACTCCCTAAGGAAGAGGTAGTGTGGAAGTCCGAGTCCCGATCACCTGAGGCTGTGTTATATGAGGTCAGAATCAAGGAATAATAATAGTAGAGGAATAACATGTATTAAGTGGTTATTAGGTATCAGGCACATGCTAATATATGCACTACAGAATTTCAATTTTCAAAACTATACTCTATGAGGCAAGTCCTGTAATGAGCTGATTTTTTTTTAACACATGCAAGTAAGCAAGATTAGATAACTTACTGAAGATCTCACGGCTAGATGTGGGGACCTGAACCCAGGCAGTTGATAGCCCTTGCACTTAACCATGTAATCTCCTTAGCAGCGGTGATAATGTAGACATTACATATCCTAAGAATGTGATGCAGTGTGGACTGAAAACTGGTTTACAGAATGCATCCTGTAAACAAAAGGATCCAGAAAGTTTGAAGAGGAAGGGATAAATAAAGACATCTCCAGCAAAGGCCAACACAAAGGAAAGGTATTGACTGGTTGACCTTCCAGTGGCTCCAGGTGGGTTGAGCAGGTCACAACCAGTTTGATTCAGCTTTATCCAGTCCTGGCCAACTCCACACATTCTGTGCTGGCCCCACCAGGTCTGGTTTGATTCAAGCCAGCTTGAATCAGTTAGGTTGAGTTGCAGCCAGTTGGGACCAGTCTGAACTGAATTGACCTGGTTTCAGCCTGTCTCTTTAGGCTGACTCCCCTTTCAGCATTAGGGTTCTGACTCCTTGTGGATGCTCTTCTCGTGGACTTCCCGCTTGGATGGCTTTGGTGGGGACACCAGTGAGAAAGAAAGTGTAGGTAAATTATTAACCTTGGAGAGGCTGCCCTGGGACCCTGGGGGGTCTCTAGCCAGAAGCCACAGCTGGCGAGCCCTGCCTTGGTCAGTTCTGCCAGGGCACCCCTCCTCAACCCCCTCCCCATCTGTCCCTGTGGAATCCTCTTGCCACGTGCTCCCCCCCACCCCTGTCCTTTTCTGTCCTACAAGTGGACTTTCCTTCACTTTTACTTATTTGTTTTGGTTATGCTGAGTCTTCATTGCTTTGGATGGACTTTTCTCTGGTTGCGGTGAGCAGAGGCTGCTCTTCACTGTGATGCACGGGCTTCTCCTTGCGGTGGCTTCTCTTGTTGCAGAGCACAGGCTCTAGTGATTGGGCTTCCGTAGTCGCAGCTCGCAGGCTCTAGAGTGCAGGCTCAGTATTCGTGAAGTACAGACCTAGTTGTTTCGTGGCATGGGGACTCTTCCCCAGCCAGAGATTGAGCCCATGTCCCCTGCATTAGTGGGCAGATGCTTCTCCCTCCAGGGAAATCCCCAATTTTAAAAAAATGTGTGAACCTGGGGGATTTGAATGTGCCAACCTAGAGCTGTGCCTGGGCAGCGGGGCTGATCTGGGATGACAGGGTGCTTGTGTGGTGGGGCTCCCCCATCATGGGAGACTTGGTGGGCGTTGCTCACCTCATCCCCAGACCCTGAAACAGATGTGACTTGCACTCCAACACTGGAAATTCAATTAAACATTGATGTGTGTGGGGGCTGGGGGAGGAAGGTGGGCAGCGAGGGCAGGTGCCAGCTAATGGGATGCCACATTGCATTACCATCCTGCAGAAACTGTGCCCCCTTTGGAGAATAATGCAGGCCGAAAGGGATGAGCACCAAGCAGGCCTGGGCAAGAGGGCCTCCATGTGGGCTGGACCCCCGCCCTGGGCTTGCTGCTCCATTCCCAGCTGCACCGGGTGGTGATGGAACTGTGGGACTGATCAGACCCAGGAAGCATCAGCCGTGTCCTGGAGCTGACGGTCCCCGGGACGGGCCACCTTCTCCTTCCCTGCTAGAGCCACACCGAAGGCTGTGAGTATTTATTAGAGAGCAGGACTGCCACTGGGAGGGAATTTATATTCTTAGAACTAGAAGAAGCTTGTTGTGGTCACTTACCCACCGTCATGTGGAGGCTCGGTAGCAGTCCTGCATGCTTCTTCTGGAGACCTGTGATCGATTCAGTACAGAGCAGGGGAGCAGAGTAACAAGGCAGGTGACTCCTGCCTCCAGGCCACATCCTCCGTAATGTGGACCCCTCTGCCTGCGTGGAAGGCCAGCTCTGCTCTGGAGCACTGGTTCCATATTCTCCCAGGCCTAGCTCTCCCCCAACTCTTCTCTGACCCTGCTGCCTCACCTGCCAAGAAGCAGGCCTTGCAGGGGCTCTGGGGACCACAGAGGGTGCTTCCAGTTCCTTCTGTGGGCCCCAGTTCTCCAGGTCCTCTGAGGAGGGACTTGGGCCATAAGAGAGGGGATGATGCATCTGTGAATGTGAATCAAGGGTGGGGGACTCAGTGGACTGTGTCAAGGGTCTACTTTGTCCTAAGATTGACTGTGCCCAAGGTGCCGAGTGTAGTGCCTGGCTGCTGACCATGTCTGGGATGGACAGTGTCCTGGTTGGCCAACGATGCCCGGGAGCCGGCTCTGTCCAGGGGCCGGTGGTGACCGTGGAATAACTGAGCCCAAACGACTGCTCTCAGAGACCCTTTGAGGACCCTTTGTGTCTGGGGCTCATCCATGTCCAGCACTCTGCCTACCATGGCTACCCGAGAGCTGACTGGACCCGGGGCTACCCTGACCTGGGGCTACCGTGCCCAGGGGCTGATTATGCCAGACACTGGGTATATGGAGCCTGACTGTGCCAGAGACTAGAGTGGCCCAGTGGCCAGCTATACTCAGGACAGGTCCACCTGGCAAAGCAGCTGAGCCCAGTTCTCCTCTGCCCAGGGCTGAGCAAGGCCCAAGAATGGGCTGTGCCTGGACCACAAGACCAAGGTAGGAGCCCAGCTGTGTCCAGAGGCCGTCTGGGGGGCAGAGACTCTTCTATCTGGAAATGGGGTCTTGTGCCTGTGTGGCACACAGGCTGCCCAGCTACATAGCACCATGCCTGGGGTGAGGGTTTCTAGCGGCAGCTCTTCTTTTGGAACAGAGTGAGGAGGAAGCCCCCCCCCCCCCTCAATATAGGCATCCTAGGGGCTCTGTTTTAGAGGCTGATGAACAGAGAAGGAGAAAGAGCTACTGAGCACCTCCTGTGTGTCGGCACATGCACAGTTTTGGCATTTTGTCACTAGGACAATCCCAGGAAGCAGTAGCTATCATCCCTGTTTACAGATGGAAAAACTGAGGTGCATGGAGGTGAACATTCTTTCTGGTCTTTCTTCTCTTCTGCCCATAAGGCTGTGAGCTTCCCTTGCTCCTCATTGGGGGAAGAGGTTGGGGCCTCTCTCCATCTTACAGAAGAGGAGGCTGAGGACGGATCAGAACCCAGACATCCAGTCTGCAGCTGGCAAGTTGAACCTGCTCGTGCCAGCGGCCCGGATCCTCGGGCAGGAGCAGGGCACTTGGCAGGCCTGGTAGGAAGGGCTTCCTGCGGGTTGCATTCCTAGTTGCTGTCCTGGAGGCGGGCAGGCCCGGGTGCGGAGGCTGTCTGCTTCCTTACAAGCCCCCTTTCATGATGCTCAACAAGGCTCCCTCAGAGCCCAGACTCGGCTGTGCAAACACGCACATCTGGGCCGCTGGCTGCAGCGGGGCAGCGGAACTCTCCTGCAGCTGGCCAGCTGCTCCTGACCTTCTGGACAAAAGGAGCTTTGGCCCTGTGGGGGCTCCCCAGGGAACTTGGGGCTCTGGAGGGGACCGTCCCCACCCGGCCCTCTGCGGGGAGCAGTCGTCTCTGGCTGCTGCCTGTCATCTTCATCAGGCCTGGGACGCTGATGCTGACAGCATTTCCTGCCGGGGGCATGCCCTCCTCCTCTTTCCCGGGCCAATACCCAGCGAGCACAGGGGAAAGCAGAACAAAGACGGCAGGCAGAGAGGGATGCGAGCGGGCAAAGAAGCGTCTGAGCGGTCATCCCAGTCCATACCCCCCTTCCTAGAATTTATAATGTCACGAAGGAAAAAGCCACAAATGAAGCAATCACACACACAAAAATTGTAAAGAACAGCACACTCTTACCTAGTGCTTTTCGATGCCAGGCACTATTTTTGGTGCTTTGCATATTTTAACTCGTTTCTTCCTCATAATGACCCTAGGAGGGGGGATACTATTATTATTCCCACTTTACAGATTAGGTGGTTGAAGCACAAGAGGTTAGGTGATTTGTCCAAGGCCACTCAGCTAGTAAGTGGCAGAGCCAGGATTTGAACTCAAGGAGTGTGGGTTAACATTGATGCACCTTTACGAACACCATCAGGGTGGTGCAGGGGGATTCAGTGGTACAGTGGGGAGAGGAGAAGTCACTGGGAAGGGAAATATGATTTGAACTTAGGGAGCATCGCTTTGGCTGCTGAGTGGAGGGCAGATCTGAACATCCAGACTAAAGGCTGTCATAAGAGTATAGGTGAGAGATGATGGTGATGCAGCCTGGATGAGGGCAGGGCAGTAGGTCTTGGGGGAGGAGAGGGGGCCTGGGTTTGGGAGAGATGCAGCATCTAGAATGGTGAGAGCTGGCAGCTGGGTGGGGATGGGAGTAGATGGAGGTCTCTATCCTGTGTTTAGGGAGTGGGCCAGCTGGGTCCCAGGTTCCCTCTTCAGCTGCCTGGCAGGACCACTTTGGCTCTCCCGCCTCCCGGGAGGATGGGGCCCACTGTTGCTCTGCTCCAGCTGCCAGAAGCACCCCTGAGGGTCTGGAGGGGAGAGCAGGTTCGTGGTCCAGCAGAGGAAGCCTCGATTTGGCAGCAAACATGGATTTAAATCCTGACTCCTCCTCTGACAACCTGAGAGATGTTGGGTGCTTGACCTATATCTCAGCACCTTAATTTCTTCTGAAATTGAGGAAATGATGCTTCCCTTGCAAGGCCTGTGGAAGACTGGGTGTGAAAGTGAGGGGCAAGGTAAAAGGCTGAGTTGCCATTCCTTGCTGCTGTTGAAGTAGCATCCTTTGAGGCTCATTCTGCCGGATGGCTGGGGGACTCTGGAGGCCTGGATACTTGTCTCTAAGATGCTGTGTGATGCTAGACATGTCTTCTGCCCTGGGCTTTGGCGTCCTGTCTGGACTATGAACCACCCTGTGGGAGGTAGAGGAGCCAGGGCTGTCTTGAATTTAGTACCCAGAATGGAGCTGGGCAGACAGGACATCTCTTGTTCATCCCAGTTTGTGTTCTTGTTTAACAAACATTTTGAGGGGTGCTTATTTATTTATTTATGACTTACGAGATCTTAGTTCCCCAACCAGAGATTGAACCTGGGCCTGTGTCAGTGAAAACCCATGTCTTAACTACTGGACCACCAAGGAATTCCCTCGTTTAACAAACTTTTAGCTGAGCCTTTCCTACGTACCAGACCTTGTTCAAGGAGGGGAGATATTGTGATGAAACTGGGTCTGCAAAATCCTGGCTTTCCAAAACTCCTTTATAGTGGGGGATGTGAATAGTATCAAGTCAAAAGAACCAAAAAAGAAGGTTACATTAATGAGATGTACTACACAGAGGGGATAAGGGATACAGAGAGGGGTTCCTTTAGATGGGGTGCCCAGCGGCTGTCAGGGCAGAGGCCCCGAAGAGATACTGGGGGAGCAGAGGCCTGGTGGCTGAGGAACAACCTGCCTAGAGATGTGAGGATGAGCTGGCTATGTGACTAGCAGAGGCCTGGGGAGGTAAGAGAGAGCCAGCTCACATCAGGCTTTACAGGCTCTTAAGGAGTGTGAACTTTCCTCCAAGAGCCATGGGAAGACTTTGAAAGGATTAAAGCCAGGGCATGACATAATCTGATGCACTGGTTTAAAAGGTTACTTGGGTTCCCTTGCAGAGAATGGATTGTGTGGAGGAAAGGATCCTGCCGGCCCATCCATCTCAGTTCTGAATCCTGCCCCAGCGCTGCCCCCTCCTTAAGGGGTCCTCCCCCACTCTCCCTACCCCTCCTCCACCCCACGGCTCCAGATGTGCTGTGGTCCTAGGGGGTGGGGGCAAGGAGCACCAGGGCCCCCAAGGCTGAGTCCTGGCTGGCTGACCCTTGGGGCAGCCTGGGCTGGAGGCTGCAGGCGGGGACCCATATGTAGGGACAGTGGGCGTGGCATGCCTACCCTGCCTGCTTCCACCCACTGCATGGGGCAGGTCCCCTACCCCCACCCCGCATGGGGCTTTTGAATTAAAAAGTCTTAACTTTTTCTTTTAAATGGCAGCTCTGTGTACTGTACATGGTAATTAATACATTAGCATTTATGCAAAATACCATCACAGCCGGGCTGGTATGTCAGCTGCCTTCCTGAGCTGCAAAAATGTGAGCGCCCCGAGGTACCTCAGACAGGCCCCCGCCCCTAGCAGACAGCTCCCTTTGGCCTGGCGGTTCACTAAGCGTGTCTGCCTATGTGTGTTTCTGAGGATGCCAGCTCATGCGTGTGCGCGCTGCTTCTTATGAGGGTCTGTAGGTTTGCATGTATCCTCGTGTGTGTGCACACACACGTGCTTCTGTGTTGACATGAAAGCACCTGAGTGGTACGTGAGGGCAACCCTGTGTCTGTGTGTGCCTGTGATAACTCGGGAGTGAGTGACTAAGAGTGAGATTTTGTACGCGTGCGTCTCTGAATATGTGTGTGTACATCTTTGTGTGCCCAGGGACAGATCTGCTGGTCTGTGTATTTGTGACCGGGTATGTGTGAATGAAAGTGTGTGTCTGCGCATGTCTGTATGTGCACCTGGATATACTCAGTGTATGTCTGTGCATCTCTGTGGGTTATGTGCACAAATGCGTGTGTGCATGGATGTGTATGCTTGTGTTCATCTGCGTATACTAGTTAGCACACGTGTGTGTCTTCATGCGTATCAGGCATTCCTATGGAGTCTGCTGTTTGTGTCTGTTGATCTGTGTGTCAGTAGGGCTGTGTGTATCTCTGGATATACCCATGTGCATTGCTATACACGCTGAAGTGCGTGTGTGTACATGTGTGTATGGGATGCTTGCTAGAGTGGTTCCTAATTGAAGTTGTGATGGAGTGGAAAGAACAGCGCCCTGGGAATAGTGACATCTGAGTTCAAGCCCTGGCTGCACCGCTTGCCCGTTCTGTGACCTTGGGAGAGTCACTTGCCCTCTCTATGCTCGTTTTCCTCACCTATGAACCGGGGCTGATGATCTGACCCTGTGCAGAATGACAGTGATGATCATTCACTGGGTGCTGGATGCCCTCTGTCAAGGAGCTCATGGTGCAGTGGGGGGACAAGCCCGCACCTAGGCAGTGCCACCGAGGCCGTGCGGGTGATGGCGCAGAGTGCTGGGGCGAGACTCATTTACCCCTGAGCAGGAGACGGGGTGCGGTGGGGGCAGGGAAGGCTCCTGGGAGGAGGCAGCTGTTGGGCAGGGTCTTGGAGGATGAGAAGGGGTGAGTCAGATGAAGAAGCAGAGAAGAGCAAGCCAGGCTGAAGGAGCACAGGCATGGAGTTGTCTGGCCCCTATGGGGTGGCTTGAGACAGGGAGAAAGTTGCAGGAGCTGGGGGGTGTGTAGCTGGTGGAGACCACCCAGTGCATGGGAGAGCCCGTGAAGAAGACCTTTAGGAAGGAGAGTCTGGGTCTAGCTTCTGCGGGGAGGCGGTGACTGCAGGTGAGGGGTAATCCAGACAGTGACCCTGAGCAAGGCAATGGAGAGGAAGGGGAGAGGAGGGGACTGCAAGGTGTTGCTGAGTCAAATCAACACCACGCAGAAATTGATTAGATAAGAGCAGAAGAGTGTCGCAGGCTGAGCTGAAGAGCAGGTGCAAAAGCCCAGCAGCAAGAAAGTGGTGTCTGGGAAGAATTAGAAAAGGCTTAGGGAGGTGGGAGAATGCAGGAGAGAGAGAGAGATCGTGCGCGCAGGCCCCTGCAGGGGCCTGGAGGTGGGTTAGTAGGCGGAATGTTTAGGGGAGACAGTTGGGAGGAGGCACTGACCGTAAGGGATTGCCAGGTCAGTTTGGTGTTTTAGGAA
>SJXQ01011912.1:105496-136070 GCA_006408695.1 Aepyceros melampus
AGCTGGAGTGGAAATTAGCCAGGTGAGAGGGGAGGGAGGTGCATGGTCCAGGCGGGGGTGGGAGGGGGAAATGTGTGACAGCAGAGAGGGCTGGGATGATTGTAAGTCATTCAGTGAAGACTGGAGACGGGTGTGGTTGGAGTGGGATAGAGGCCATATCACTAAAGACCTGCATTATCAGCTAAGGAGCAGAGATTGAACCTGACCTGCACTGCCCCCCCAGGCCCCGGCCCCAGCAATATGAAGTTTTGTAAATTTTATAAATGTGGTTCTGGGTACGGGGTCTTGGATCCTGACTGAGGGAAGGCAGAGTTAAGGACACAGAGGCAAGTGAAGGGGTCTTCTGCGGCTTAGTTTGGGGTAATGACCGTGCTGCCAGACCTCTTGGATTTTTTTAAGGAATGGGGCACCAAGCTGTTTCGTTTGATTTTGATTTTTGGGAGGCTTCCCCCCATGGCTTGTGGGATCTCAGGTCCATGGACCAAGGATTGAATCCAGGGCCACGATAGTGAAAATGCCAAGTACTGAGCACTGGACCAGCAGGACCTTCCTACCAAGTGTTTTCCAGTGAAGGCAAGCTCAGGGCAACAGCAGGAGAGCCCATCCCACACCCTCCCACCGTCCAGCCCTGCGACCTTGGTGCGGCCAAGTCAGTTAGCTTCTCAGGGTTTATGTGGTTCTTGGGAAAGGAGACCGTAGTGGGTGAAGCAGTAGGAAGGGAGGGATGTGGGGAAGGGCTTGGTTTCACTCACCTCTTGCAGGGAGGCTCCCATCAGGGCACAGGAGAGCCGGGAGTGGGGAGAGCTCTCTCCTTCCCCCTGCACCCCCTGGACTGGAGCAAGGTGAGGACGAGGACAAGGCGAGCTCATGTATTTTCATGCCATGGCCTCGACACTCAGCCCCATAGTCCCAGCACACGGGCTGGGAGGCTGCTCTGGGGTGGGCCAACCCCACCCGCGAGCAGACACTCCGCTATTGTTCAAAATGGAATTGGTCCCAGGAAGCTTGGAGCCTGCGAAAACGCTATGAATTTTGCAAAACAGCTCTGAGGCGGTAAAGCATGTCAGAAGAATCAAATGCGGAAATCCCTATTTAGAAACTCCACTCTGGACAGGCATGACGTGCCCTGAGAGGATGGGGTGCAGGGGCTCCGGGGCTCCAAATCTCCCCTGTAGCCTTGGAGGGTGCCTAGCCCGCAGCAGAGGGGAGACGGCCCGGTCGCCCCCACCCATGCCCTGCCCCAGCTTCTTCTGGGTTTGCCTGGCTTGGGGTTGAGCCCTTCATAAGGCACTTCCTTCTCCCATTCTTTCCTAATGTACCTATACTTTTTTTTTTTCTTATGAAGACAGCTTTATCATTTTGTAAAAAAGGATACATATGCTCATTGCAAAAAATTCAGACAATATGGAAAAGTTCAAAGAAAAATGTAAAAATCACCTCAGATTTCACCATCCAGAGATAACCACATAACATTTTGGTGAGCGTCCTTCCAGACTTCTCTCTGTGCATAAATATACACAAATAGACTCCACGTATGCAATTCTACCCTGAGTGAGCTCAGACGACACATGCTGTTCTGTCACCTGTTTTTTTTTCTCCCCCACTCAGCAATATGTCATGGACATCCTTCATGTCAATACATGTAGATCCACCTCAAATTCTGAATGCTTGAATATACCTCACTTAGCCAGTCCCCAGCTGATGGCGATAGGTGTTTTTCCAATTGTTTTGCTCTTGTAAACATCCCTGCAGTGATTGTCCACTGCAGGGACATTTCCTATCTTTGTGCATTCATTCATTCATGCCACAGATGTTAATCAAGGGTGTCCTACATTACAGGCCAGTGCCGGGCTGGGAATAGGAATGGGGAAGAAAACTACATGGTTGGTCCTTGTTTTTGCAGAGTTTATGATGTAGTGAGGAGACAGGACAGCCAGCCCCTGCCAGCAGGGAAGACAGCGATTTTTTGCGATGAGCTTATGTCTTAAGCATTTACAGAAATAACTATCCAATTAGCACATGATATGCAGTACAAAAGTACACAAGTACGAAGGAAAAGAGAGAGTGAGTCAGACAGGAGAAGGTAACTTAGACTCAGGAGTCAGGGAGGGCTTCCTTGAGGAGGTGACTTTTAGGTTGAAAGATGAATGGACAGGGGGCAGAGGGAGGGAAAGCAATGGGTGGGTGTGTCGGGGAACAGCGAGAGGACTTCACTTAAAGGGAGCAGTATTTTCAACGACTAACTTACGGAAAATTCCCAAAAACGGGATTGCTGGGTCAAAGGGTAAGTGGAGCTTGCATTTCATCACATATTGTAAATTGCTTTCCGCAAAGGTGTTGCTTTTTACAGTCTCATAAAGGGTACGTGGAAGGGGTCGTCGGGAGAGTCACTGAAAGTCAGTGCAGGCAGGCAGCGAGGGCTAAGTAGTTACACACAGGAGCGAGCTGGTCGCTGCTGTTGCCATTATTATTATAATTATCTTTGCCAATCTAATCGGTGAAAAATGATATCTCATCTTTGTTTTTAACCAATGTGTCTTTTTTTTTCCCGATTCTGCAGGAAATTGAGCCCTTGGGGGGAAATGAACTATCTTTCTTTCTTAAGCCACCTTTGTCAGAACCTTCCTGTGCCCTGGGAGAGGCAGGAAATGTTCAGGGTCCTTGGCCTGCGGTCCCATCCTCCCAGTAAAGCCCCCAGGACTTAGAAATGATTCCAAATCCCTCATGGCTCTGGGTCTCCTGAGGCAGGCAGAGGGCGGTTTGACACCCGGGCAGGATGGGAGTGATGCCCTTGGGGAGGGTCAGGCAGAGAGGTGGGGGCCCTGCAGCCAGAGTCCACATGCCATTAGGAGTGCTTGGAGATCCCAGGTGTTCCTGGAGGATATTAATGCAGCTAGATGAATATTAACAGAGTGGCTATTAATATTAATGACAATAATAAACAAGTGTGAGGATTATTTTTAAAGAGGGCTGCTGCTCCAGCTGTTGCCTCCGTTCATTAAGAAGCTTCTGAGGTCCTCAGCCCTCCTCTCCCCAGGCTTCATGCAGGACTCAATGGCATCCTAGGACCTTTTCCCTGGGCTGGGACTGAGCCAGAAGGGCCTTTCCAACACTTTGGACTGAACAAGAATCAATGCAGGAAACCCCGAGTTTCCGTCCAAGGCCCTCTGGGCCAGTGAGCGGATGGGGGCCAAGGAGGGGATGAATTGGCCTGTGTGCAGGCAGCCAGCTGCCAAGACGCCACTTCTGACCCTCTCAGGCATAAGGCCCCGGTGTCTTCATCCCCAGAGGAACATGGGCACGGGGCTTGCAAGGGGCCCATCTCTTGCAGAGGTGGCTGGAGGAATTACCCTGCTAAAGTGGTCATGAATTATAGAAGAAGAAGGGGGAGGAAGGCTCAGAATATCATATGTGTAAATAAACCGGAGTGGCTGCCAGACATAAAAGCCAGCCACCAAGCTCTCGGACCCACAGCGCCCCTTCTCCCACCACCCGCCCGTGCCAAGTACCACAGTGAGTCGCTTACCACCTCCTTCTTCAAAGGATTTGTTAATAAGTCAATGACGGAACATCTAAAGGGGAAAAATATTTCTCTTTATAGTTGGAGATAATTGTCCCAGGAAAAAAAAAACAACAAACCTTTAATTACAACTCACATGGAGAAAGCTTGATTTGTGGGCAGAGCCCAAATGCTGAGGAGCTGGATGTAAAATATTTGTAATATTTAGGGAACCTAGAGTTTTACATAAAAGTAAACAGCATTGCCTGAAGGCACAATTTCCAGCAACACAATAAAATGTGCAGTGAATTTATGGCGGCCATCCATTAGCTCTTACCAAGGCAACGTCGCCCCTATCTGTCGTCCATCATTATAATAGAGGGTTAATGCACCGAATTTACATAAAAAAGTCATATTGTCTGCATGAATTATTTACACTCGAAGCTGTTTTTACAGCTTGGTTTCAAGCTGGATTCTGGGAGAGATTCTGCCAGTAAATTACTCTGTGGAGACCTGGTTCTATAACTACACGCGGAGCCGGCAATGAAAAGAAAGGAAAATGGGCCGGCCCTGGCGGGTCGTTGGCGCTACGCCTCCCTGGTGGGGGCTGGAGGCAGTGGTATGGGCTTGGGAGGCTGTGGGACTTTGCTGCTGCGGATGAACCTCTGTGTCTGGGCCCATGGCTTCGTGGTTGCTGCCTATGCACGTGGTCAAGAGTAGTTTGGGCCCCGTTGGAAAAACAGGGATCCTCCAGAGGTGTCCAAGGGCTCTTGGTGGCTGAAGTTAGGTTTCTTTCAGAGATCAGGGTCCTGGAGAGGTAGAGGAGCCGCTATGTTGGTTGGAGCAGGGGCCTAGCTTGCCAGTGTGAGGGAGACCCAACGTCCCCATTGTACAGATGGGAAGACTGAGCTCCCAAGAAGCACCTACTTGAGAAGCAGGAAGCCGATTCATCCCAGGTGGGCCTGGGGAATATGGGATGTGCACACACTTCAGATATGGGGGGAGAGTTGGGCTGGGATGGGGCATCCTTGGAGGACATACACAGAGTCCCCAAGATGCCATCTCAGCCCTTAATGTTTTCTAGGAAGTTTAGTGACTCAAAGGCAGTTTTTGCGGTTGGGCTGGAGATGAGCCGTTGTGTGGCACTGGGTCCTTAAACTCTCTTCACTTTAGGGTTTGGGGGACTGGGGGGAGCTGCTCATGCTTCCAGGTGATGTGGAGGTTGGGGAGCTGGTCACACAGTGGAAACACACCTGGATTTTAAATTCAAAGCCAGCTGCGTGGCCTTGGGCAAGGCTTTTAGCTTCTGGGAGCTCAGTTTCCTCATCTGTAAAACGGGGTTTTTAATCCCAGCTCTCCCAGCCTGTACCACATGCCCCCTCACGGGCAAATGGCAAGATGCTCAAATGGAATAATGTGCCGCCCTGGGAGGCGTGTCATGTGTCACCAGCAAGGCCACAGCAGACAGAGGCCAGCAGAGGGAAACCTTGACGTTAGGGGGACTAAAGAGGGATGTGGAGAGCGAAACACAGATAGATGGAGAGAGACGGCCAGACAGCCAAACACAGATAAAAGACAAATCCCAGAGACAGACAGACAGGAAGAGACAAAAACAAACACACAGAAACAAAGAGAAAGGGATGGAGCAGAGGGAAGTGTCGAAGGTCCCAGGGAGAAAGAATCAGGCAAACTCAGGCTAAGACTCAGACATCCTAGAACCCTGAGGGTGTTGTTACGGCTGGTGAAGAGGTTGGCAGGGTGGGATCTGCACTAGGGCCACTTCTTTCCTGGACCCCTTTCTCCCTCCAGGCCAAGTGGCTGGGCTTCTCTGGCCTGCAGACTCCTGCCCCCCACCTCTCTGCTCTTCTTTAGCACCAGGAAGCCTGGGCCGGATGCCGGCCCCTTCCTCCCCCATCCCCCACACCTGGGACAGGCATGTGCTTGTCGCTGCTTCTCTCTGGGTCTCCCGCCCTCCTGGAGCAGGCACAGCGGGTCCCAGGGGCCTGGAGACAACAAACGACTCCCTGCTGACGGGTTGCTGGCTGCCTCCTGCCTGCCAGCCCTTTCCGCTGTACACGGCAGATAATCACGTAAGGCAAGGGAACCCCTCCTGCCTGTGGTCGTGTGATTTAAATCTGAACTTTGCTTTGCTTTCATCCTCCGGAGAAGCAAGATTTAGATTGTAAATTTCTCTGTCTTCTTGAGAGCGTGCACACACATGTGCGTACACACACACACACACACACACATGCCACAGACTCCCTATGTGTGAATTCTTACACACAAACATGTCCTCCTCAGTTGCAAACCACATGTCTCCACATTCACGTAGGATGCATCTGTGTGCACACCCCTGCCATCCAGGGGACTTGTAGCTGCTGGTCAGGGCGGGAAGAGGAGGCTGAAACAGCTGGGAAGGGTCGGGTGGGGGGGGGAGGGTGAAGTGCACAAGCGGCCCGGAATTGTCAGCAGCTCTCCAAACCTCACCCCACCGGGCCGCCTGTAAGAAGGGATAGGGGTTTGTGTTTTTGTGTGACTATGTGTGTACAAGTCTGTGTGCTTGTGTGTGGGTGTTCCCAAGTGTGGGTACCTTTATGAATGCCACTGGCCTCGGGCAACCTGGTGCTGCTCTCCAGCCTCACTTCCCTCTGGCTGCGGAGGGTTCTGCCAGTTCTGACTTTTGCCTCCCTGGGTGACCCTGAGGCTTGAGTAGCTGGGAGCGCGCGCGCATGTGTGTGTGTGTGTGTGTGTGTGTGTGACAGTGTGTTTGGGGAAAGATTTGTGAGTGTGTTTTGCTTAATAGAAGAATCAGTGAGGATGAGGACCTGATCGCTTAAAACTGTGCCCTTCCTGTTTCCTACTCCTCTGCTTTAAAATTCTCCATCGCAGCCATCACTATTTTTTTAAAAAATATTTTTATATTTATTTGGCTCTGCTGGGTCTTAGCTGTGGCATGTGGGGTCTAGTTCCCCGATCAGGGGTCAAAGCCAGGCCCCCTGCATTGGGAATGCGGAATCCTAGCCACTGGACCACCAGGGAAGTCTCAGCATCCATCACTATTGAACACATTATATTTATTTAGTTTCTAATTTCTCTATCCCCTGCCAGAATATAAACTCTAAGAGGGTAAGAAATTTTAGCTCTTTTGTTCACATTAGTATCCCCACTTATTAGGACCATCTCTGTCTCATTGTGTGTTCAATAAATATTTGTTGAGTGAATGAACTCATGAATAACTTCATCATCTCTTTTCAAGAGTTCTCTTAAGTGTCACTTTCTTTCCCTCTCTATGTTAATCATGGAGCACCATCTGTGGAGCAGTAAGAGCTGACGTCACCAAGGTGCAGATAAAGGTAGGAGAAAGGGGAAGTTCGTTTTTAAGAGAAAGTTGCTTATCTTTCCAGGAGCAGTTTTGACAGAGTTCTGAGAATGAATAATAGATTTCAGGGTATCAAAAAGGGAGGTGGAGCAGACCAGGTAAAGACAGTTGTTTTGGAGAAGAGTTGGAGGGGGGCGGGAAAAACATATTAGCTGGAAGAGGCATTGGGGTCCCTAAATCATTCTCACTGACATGATGACCCTTTCATCAACCTTTCTGTCAAGTGGCCCAGGTCCATGGTATGTGGTAACTTCAGCAGGTTTTGAGGTATTTGTACAGGGAGTATCTCACTGAATGGGGGAATTAATGGAAAACTGTCCAGTTCTGAGCTTTCCAACACAGGAGGCATCGGCCAAGCATGTGTGGTGATTGAGCATGTAAGTGTCACTTTCTTTTTATTTTATTTTATTGCAGTATAGTTGATTCACAATATTGTGTTAATTTCTACTGTACAGCAAAGTGATTCATGTATATATATATATATATACACACACTTTTCCATTCTGGTTTATCACAGGATATTGAATATAGTTCCCCCTGCTATACAGCAGAACCTTGCTGTGTGTTCATCCTATATGTAACAGTTTGTGTCTGCTAATTGCAAACTCCCAGTCCATCCCACCTCACCCGCCCTTGACAACCACAAGTCTCTTCCCTGTTTGTGAGTCTGCTTCTGTTTTGTGGATAAGTTCACTTGTGACATATTTATGTATATGTTTATATTTTTTATGTGGACCATTTAAAAAATCTTTATTGAGTTTGTTACAATATTGCTTCTGTTGTTTTACGTTTTGGTTTTTTGGCTGCAAGGCATGTAGGATCTCAGCTTCCCTGACCAGGGATTCAACCCGCACCCCGTGCATTAGAAGATGAAGTCAGTCTCCTCATAGGCAAAATAGAGATATTTTTAATTTCATGCCAGGATTGAAAGGATTAGGCTGCTATTATCACTGTTATTATTTTAGGTGTATAAGCAAAACTGCACAGATCCAGGAAGGGAAGAATGTCCTAACAGAAATTCACATGAAAAAGAGCCAGAGTTTTGGCTGATCTCAAATTAGCGTGAGGGCCAAGTATGGGTGGTAAAATCTGTGACACTCAGAAAACAAGGCAGTGACCCTTGGAGCCAACGTGGGTTCACCAGACCAGGCACGTCTTTCAGATTCTCGCCAGCTTACCGACTGGTGGCTGAAGGAAGTAAGCTTGCACGTGGTGGACTGGAATCTATTTACCGAGCACCTGCTTGCACTGGATGTCTAAGTTCAGTTCAGTCGCTCAGTCGTGTCCAACTCTTTGTGCCCCATGAATCGCAGCACGCCAGGCCTCCCTGTCCATCACCATCTCCTGGAGTTCACGCAAACTCACGTCCATTGAGTTGGTGATGCCAACTGGATGCCTCACGTGGTCTTTTTTTTTAAAATCTTGTTTATTTTTGGCTCCCGAGTCTCCATTGCCGTGCACAGGCTTTCTCAGGTTGTGGTGAGCAGGGGCTCCTCTCTAGCTGTGGTGCTCAGGCTTCTCACTGTTGTGGTGTGCGGGCTTCAATAGTCCTCGTGTTACCTGTGGCATGTGGAATCTTCCCAGACCAGGGATCAAACTCATGTCCCCTGCATTGGCAGGCGGATTCTTAACCGCTGGACCACCAGAGAAGTCCCATCACATACGTCATCTTGATCTTCAGAAGCTTGTGCACTAGATGTGACCATTCTTTATTTTGCAGTTGAGAAACTGAATCTCCAGGGAGTTAAGTGACTTGCCCAAGATCTGCGGAGCTGGGATTCAAGCCTGGATCTGCCTGGCCCTCTCTGCTGTATCACGTGGCTCTCCCAGACACTGGACAGGATCTCTTATGACTCTTGAAGACACGATGGATGGTGTGAGGGCACAGAAGGGGCTCCCATCTGAAGGACAACCAAGGGATGTGCTTATAAGTGGGAACAGGTCAGTCTGTAAAGGTCTTTAGAGGCTGCTGTGGGGCTCTGCTTGCTCCCCAGTTCTGAGCAGTATATGCCAAGGACCAGAAGAAGATGCAGACTGTGTAGGCCTTTAATAGTGGGAAGTAGAGCAGATAGAGAAAAAGGAGAGAGAAAAGCTCAGATAGCAGGGTCAGGGTCTAGGGAGATCTCAACAGACTGGAGTGAAGAGGTGAACTTAGCAGGATGCAATGTCATGGGGATAAATGCTGGGGCCCATCTTGCCGACAGGAAAAAAAAAAATGTAGAGAGGAATAGCAGCTTACGAGAAAGGGATTTAGGAGTTCAGGGGCCCAGCAGGGCAGTATGAGTCAGTGGGCCACATTAATAGAGGTATGGGGTTTGAGCTGGGGAGGTGACCACCAGCCTGATCCAGCCTGCTCTCTGCCTTGGGGCAGTCTCTCTCGTGCATATCTGCAGGGCATGTGCTACGATCTGCTTTTTTCAGCTCTCCTCCTTTTTTTGAGGGGGTGGGGATAGAACCCTTCTGGAGTTTGATCCTTGGAATCCAGAGCAGCCCTTTAGAACGACACCTTTGAAAGTAGAAAAGAAGCTGCAGATTTTCTGAACATTTTTTTGAGCAGCAAGTCCTAGATCTGATCTTTATGCCAAACCTCCCTCATTTGATGAGAAGAAAGTTCTAGTCCGTGAATATTGTGGAACAGGGAGGGTCCAGGTGTCCTTGGCCAGGGGCCAGGTATGCCCACTGCTTTTCCAGCTGCCTGCCTCCGCTCTTGGAGCCCTGAGCCCAGTGATCAGCAGTTTGCCGGAGCCTGGTGGGGCTGGTTCCTCCCGTGCTGGAGGCAGGCAGGAACGGAGAACTTTGCGGTTGCTCATGTCAGGGCTGGATCCCTGCTCGAGCTGGAGTGTCACCTGCCAAGCTGAATTCGGCACAGGAAGCGCCTGGCGGGGAGAGGAACTGTTCGGAGGTTCTGTTCCACTCTGAAATGCACTTCTTCTGGCAGCTGCAGTGAAGTGAAGCTGTTGCACTTCCTTCTCTCTTGCCAGAATCACAGCCACTTTTTCCTGAGAAAGAAACAGGGCTGCAGACAGTTTGACTCATTAAATACCTTTTTCCTTTTAAATCTGATTTTGTAATTTTTCTTTTTTTTGCATGAATGGAAAATCCAAATGAATGATATTGAAATAAACAAGGCATTTGTGATGGGAGGGTTAAAGCAGATTGTTGGGGGTGGGGAAAGGGGGTTGGAGACGCCTCATGTTTCTGCACACAGGCTGCTCATAGCCTGTTGAGGAGGGGAGTGAGAGAGAGTGTTCATGTTCTACCCACCTCCCAGCCCAGAAGAGCCTTTTTCTCCTGGTGTCTTGGGGATTTACTGAGAAAGGCTGTGGGGAAGGGAACTCTCATTATCAAGAACCTACTAAATGCTAGGCCTGTAATATGAGTAATGTCATTGGATCCTCATAGCAACCTTAGGGGATAAGGGGACCCATTCTGTAGATAAGGGAAGTGGAGGCTCAGAGGGATTAAGGTGAACCAGCCAGGGATGCACAGGACTGGGATTTGAACCTCCATCTGTCTGACCTCAAATGCCATGCACTTTTTGCTCCTCCTGTTACTCAGCAGTTGTATATTGAGCTGGGGGATATAAAAGGAGGAAGAGGAAAAGAAGAAAGGTGAGGAGACATTGACCACTGAGGAGTGGGCATCCTACCTGGTGAGACAGAACAAGATGCTGGCTGATAAGACTGAGCCAAGCCCTAGTTACTGGGTTCTGGCAAATATGGTGGTTTAGGGAAGGGTGTTGGAAAAGGCGATGGCACCCCACTTCAGTACTCTTGCCTGGAAAATCCCATGGACGGCGGATCCTGGTAGGCTGCAGTCCATGGGGTCGCTAAGAGTCGGACACGACTGAGTGACTTCCCTTTCACTTTTCACTTTCATGCACTGGAGAAGGAAATGGCAACCCACTCCAGTGTTCTTGCCTGGAGAATCCCAGGGACAGTGGAGCCTGGTGGGCTTCTGTCTATGGGGTTGCACAGAGTCAGACACGACTGAAGCAACTTAGCAGCAGCAGTAGGAAAGGGTGTGGAGTGTGAATGGGTTTGGCTTGAAAATCAGGATGGGCTTCCTGGAGGTGGAGGCCCTGGAAGTTGAATGGTGGTGAGAGAATGACCTTGCTGTGTAAGCAAAGGTAGTAAGAAAGGTCTGAGTCTGGCTTGGGTATGGGGACATAAGTCCGGGTGAGGTAGTGATGATTGTGCTAAGAATCTAAGTGTTGGAGACTTCCCTGGTGGTGGTCCAGTGGCAAAGACTTCATGCTCCCAATGCAGGAGGCCTGGGTTTGATCCTTGGTCAGGGTATTAGATCCCACCTGCTGCTGTTAAAATGATCCCACAAACTGCAAATAAGACTTGGCACAGTCAAATAATAAATAAAATATTAAAAAAAAGAATGTCTGTGTTGGAGTTGGGGTAGAGGGGTGATCAGGTTGAAGAGTGTATTGCAAAGAAAGAGCCCTGGGCTGGGAGGCAGGTGCCTACTTCTTGTCCTGGCTCTGCTACTGGCTTGCTGTGTGATCTTAGGCAAATCCCTTTCTCTTTCTGGTCCTTAGATTTTCTGTCTGAAAAATGGTGACATTGGACTGGAGGATCCCCAAAGACCCTTCTCTCCCATAAAGAGAGAAGTTGACTGTAGAATCCAGAAAGCCTTGACTATCAAGACTTGGCATTAGAATTATGAAATGTTAGTGTTTACAAGAGCCCCCTGCTGCTGCTACCGACCCTTGCTCGGTCATGTCCAACTCTTTGCGACCCTGTGGACTGTAGCCCACCAGGCTCCTCTGTCCATGGGGATTCTCCAGGCAAGAATACTGGAGTGGGTTGCCATACCCTTCTCCAGGGGATCTTCCCAAACCAGGGATCAAACCCAGGTCTCCCACATTGCAGGCAGATTCTTTTACCATCTGAGCCACCAGGGAAGCAAAAGGGCCCCCAGGAATCATCAGCTAAACCATGTTACTTTATGTCTTAAAGGATGAGAAGGAGTTCATGAGGTAAGTAAAGGTAAAATGGGGAGAAAATGAGGGTGTTCCAGGCGGGGGGGGGGGTAGAAGATGAGCGAAGGCATGGATGGAAGCTAGAGACAGGTGTGCAGGGGACACCAAGCTCCTTGGTGCTGTGGAGAATAAAGGCCAACTTGGGGTGGAGGCAGCGGTCTGAGATCAAATAGGAGAGGGAGATGCAGCTAGACCTTGGAGAATCAAGGGACTTTGGTCCCATCCTCTGGGTAATGGGGAGCCACTGAAGGGATGGGAGGGACATGCTCAGAGGGGCAATTTTGAAACAACACTTTGGCAGCTGTTGATGATGGATTTGGCCAGAGCTGGGAGTGGGTCCAGGCCAGGGGATAAGGGTTGAAAGACCAGTTAGGAGGCTGGTGTGTCAGCTCATGATATGGTGTTGGTCTGAGCCAGGAGAGTGGAGTGGGTGTGATGGGTAAGTGTCTGTTTCAGACGAACTGGGGAGTGGAGTGGAGAGGACTTGCTGACTGACTGGATGCAGGGACTGAGGGAGCGGGAGAGTCAGAGACCGCAGGTTTCCAGCTCGGTGATACTCATCGGGACAGAAGACCCTGGAGGAGGGATAGCCTTTTGGGAAAGGTGATGGGTGCAGTTTGGGATTTGGTGAGTGTGAGGCATCAATGCAACATATGTGGAATGAAGTTCTGATTCATTCATTCATTCATTGCTGGGCATTTCCTATGTGCCAGGCGCAGCTGGAGGCAGCCTTCCTGGTGCTGTCAGTCTAGCGGGGCATTCAGAAAGTCCCTCCTTATGCTCAGCCACCATCTGCTAAGCTTTTACCCGCTGGTCTTCTTCTGTCTTTAGGACCTCTCAGGAGTCTACCCTCCTTCAGAGATTCGAGATCAGTGACCTTGGCTCCCTGCATTGCTTCTGGTTCAGGGAACATGGAGCTGCTGAGAGAATGTGGACTTTAGAAAATTGGGAAGAAACAGATTTTAGTCTGAGTACCTTTTTATACAGTCTCATCTGTTAAGTAGGTTTCTTAAAAACCTCTCTTCCAGGGGGAGGTGTGCTAGAATGTATTTCTATTGTCTTTTTCAAACAAATTTTTTGATTGGAGTATAGTTGCTTTACAATGTTGTATTAGTTTCTACTGATACAGGAAAGTGAATAAGTTGTACGTACACATATATACTCTCTGGGATTTCCTTCCCATTTAGGTCACCATGGTCTTCCCTGGTGGCGCAAACAGTAAAGAATCTGTCTGCAATGCAGGAGACCTGGGTTTGACCCCTGGGTGGGGAAGACCCCTGGAGAAGAAAGTGGCAACCCACCTGAGTATTCTTGCCTGGAGCATTCCATGGACAGAGGAGTCTAGCAGGCCCCAGTTCATGGGATTGCAAAGAGTCAGACACAACTAAGTGACTAACACTTTGACTTTGGGTCACGTAGAGCATTACTAGAGTTTCCCGTGCTATCCAATAGGTTCTCATTAACTATCTATTGTATACATAGTATCAATAGTGTATATATGTTAATCCCACCTATTGGCTTACAGAACCAATTGAGGACATCTCTTCCCAATTCTGTGTTCAGCTCCACTGGGAGCTGAAAGTTGACCATGGTGGGAATATTTACACCACAGAAATTGGCAGATATGATTCAATGCAATCAGTATCAGTATCAGTTCAGTCGCTCAGTCGTGTCCAACTCTGAGACCAGGCTTCCCTGAGCTTGCTCAAACTCCTGGAGCTTGCTCAAACTCATGTCCATCGAGTTGGTGATGCCATCCAACCATTTCATCCTCTCTCGTCCCCTCTTCCTGCCTTCAATCTTTCCCAGCTTCATGGTCTTTTCCAGTGAGTCAGTTCTTTGCATCAAGTAGCCAAAGTATTGGAGCTTTAGCTTCAGCATCAGTCCTTCCAATGAATATTCAGGACTGATTTCCTTTAGGATTGACTGGTTAGATCTCCTTGCAGTCCAAGGGACTCTCAAGAGTCTTCTCCACCACCACAGTTCAAAAGCATCAATTCTTCGGCCCTCAGCTTTCTTTATGGTGTCAATGCAAGTCAGGGCTCTTTTATTCTTCCAGATTGCTAGTTGGTAAATATTTAACCAGCATACCACTGCTCACAGAGTTACATTAGGATGATGGATGTTGAGCCCCTGATACATAGCCCCCATGTGTGCACACATGCTCAGCACACAGTAGGTGTCATAAGTGTGACTATCTTCTCCTTTGACATTTCCCTTGCTTGGGAAAGACTATTGTTTTCTTTGCTCAGAATAACAACTCCCCTTCAGCCAAGGCCTTCTCCCCTTTCAGACAAGATGATTCTGATGGAAGCTGCCATCTTCTCTTGCTCCCTGGGACTTCATAGAGGGGTGGAGTCCAAAGGGATGAGGAGTTTAGAGTGTTATGAATCTAGGTTTGGATCTTGGCTCTGCCTCCTGCTAGCTATATAATAACAGGAGCAAGTTATTTAATTGCCCTGAGCCTCAATTAAGTCACCTGTAAACTGAGGATGGACATGCCTCCCTCATTAAGTTGTTGTGCAGATGAAATGAGGTAATGAGTGTGTAGGCGTGCAAGGACCTGGCACAGAGGCAGCAGTTTCAGTGGGAGCTTGACCGATGCTGGTCTCCTTCCCCAAAGAGTCCATTGTGGATTTGGGCTCCCCCTCTGACCATGGGAAGCGAGGGAAGGGAGGAATGGGGTCGCATCCTTGGGAAAGGTGTTTTCTGGTGGAACATGTAGGCCGGGAGAGGCTGTGGGCTGTAGGACCTACCAAATGTATTCTGAGTGCAGTGGAGGGGAACTCCCCGGGGCCGTAGTTCACGCTTCCAGGGCCCTCACCTGCAGATCTGCAGATAAACTCCTATCATCAGCTCAGCTCGTGGGTTTCTGGGGCGGCTGTGGCAGCCTGGGCTGCACTGATTTACCACCCTGGCCCCAAGCAGATTAAATCACCCAGAGTCATTTGAATTTTACCCGGTCTTGTCACACAAATCTTGGAAACTGCTGTCTGGCAAGAAACTTTCTCTGTACTTCTTGGAAGAAGTCTAAGAGTTCTAGAAATTGAGGTGAATGGGAAAAGGGAGGTGGTGCCAGGGGATTTCTGCATCTTCAGGTCAGATTTGAATTGGGGAGTGGAGGAGGGAATGTGGAGAGTGTGTGTGTGCATATGTGTGTTTATATGTGCAAGAGAGTGAGAGTGAGTGCAAGAGAGAACTTGCTCTAGAAACCTCTGGAGGCAAGTCACTTAACCTCTCTGAGTCCCAGAGGGTTGTTGTGAAGGTCAAAAGGGTTTGTTTTTATAAAATGTTTTGTAGGCTTTAATGAGTTCTATCATTACTAACTGGGAAAAATGGACAGATGACTATATAAATTACATATGGCTTGGTTACAAGGTATTGAGCAGAGAGTAAGAGCCCAGGAAGCTAAAAGGAAGGAGTCCATGATCAGAGTTCTGGGGCTTGACTTGGGTCTTAAGGAAGCCTAAGTCCCAGGAAAGTGAAATGGAAATTGTAGTACTGTTAAGATTGTCAGCATACCATCCATGTTCACAGTGTATGTGACTCTGGAGAAGTGTCTTGGTTGGTTTAGCCAGTCAAGATAATCCACTCTCTTCCCAACCTTGGCACATTGGTTGATTGTAAAGCAATTAATACACATATCCCTCTGGTCATAGGGATTGGTTTAGAGTGGCCCCATTAGACAGAAGCTTGGAACATTTGTTAGATGGCTGGGAAAATACACCTAATTTCTGGATTCAAATGAGGAAAAATGAAATCCTGGTTCCTGGTAGGCATCTGGTGACTAGGAACATGATGTGAGATTCCTGTCAACATACAGAGGTGGGAAGAGCCTGGAAAATCACAGAAAATGGCATTCCAACCTTGATCAAACTGTGCCTGAAGCCTGTGCAGTTAAGTTGCTAAATAAATTTGCCTTTAAAACCAGTTTGGATTTCATTTTTGTATTTCTTGCAAATAAAAGATAGAGAGGCTGTTCGGGGGATCTGAGCTGGGAGTGAGAACTTGCTTGGTATTGGGCAGCTGTTAATGAGGAGAACATTTCAGCTGGAGTAAAGGGTGGGTAGTGGGTGTATGATGGGCAGGGGGCAGCAGGAGTCTATAGGAAATAAGGCTGGAAAGAAGTTGGGGTTGCTTAAAAGAAGGACTTAGATGCAAACTTAGGGATTTGGACTTGAGTCTGTCGGGGTGTGTGTGCGCTGAGTTGCCTCAGTCATGGCCAACTCCTTGTGACCCAATAGACACAGCCTGCCAGGCTCCTCTGTCTATGCGATTCTCCAGGTGAGAAGACTGAAGTGGGTTCCCATCCCTCCTCCAGGGATCTTCCCAACTCAGGGATCAAGCCTGTATCTCTCACATCTACCTGTATTGGCAGGTGGGTTCTTTACCACTAGCATCACCTGGGAAGCCTGATTCTGTCGGCAGTGGGGAATAATTGGAGATTTGCAAGCAGTGGGGGTAAGGGGGGAAGTGGTAGATGGTGTGATCACAATGGTATTTTGAGAAAGTCAGCATAAGATTGGGATATAGGTTGGTTTGGAAGGAGAATTTGGGGACTGAGACTCAAAAAAATATTATCACTTGTTGATATTGTACATAGTGTATACATTAGCTCACTTAATCCTTATAAAACTCATTTTAATTTCAAAGACTTTAAGTAGTAACATGACTAGGTCATTTGCTCGTAAATGATAGTCAGGACTTGAACACAGGTCATCTGACTTCAAACCCTGTGTCCCTATTCTTTACGTTTGTGATGTCACAGGTGACAAGTTAATATGGGCCAGACCAGGGTAGAGGTCACAGGGCTGAAAAGGATGGAACAAGAGATACTAGGCTGGTGAAACCTTAGGTATATTCTTGTTAGAGACAGGAACTAAATCAGGATAGCTCTTGTTATCAATATTAAAAAAAATATTTTTCCTAAAGTGCTAGACATTGGAACTAGACAAGAAGATAAAAGTTTTAATATTGAGGGAGGAGAGAAAAATAGTCATAGTTTGCAGATAAGATGATTATTTGTCTGGAAAATCTAAGACAATTTCCTGAAAGCAATTAGAAAAAATAAAGAATTTAGTAAAAGGACCTGTAAGAAAACAATATTTACAGGAATTATTAATAATAGCTTTTCTGTTTATAAAGTGAAAGGCCTCATCCACAGTGTTGAGAAGAAAACAGCAACACAAAATAGCTGGAAATGAGCTTTACAAGAAACATGTAGAGTTTACATGAAGAAAATCAGAAAACTCTTCTAAGGGTTACAAAAGGGGCTTTAATAAATATGATATACTCCCACGTCTTGTGTGAAAAGATTTAATTCTTTAGGGATGTCAATTCTCCTTAAGTGACTATACAAACTTAAAATAATCCAAACAAGACTCCGGCAGAATTCTTTTCTTTCTCAGTTTGACAAAAAATAATTATAAAACTAATGTGGAAGAATAAAAAATCAAAATTGTCAGGAAAGTTCTGAAAAAGAATGATGAATACTTAGCCTATCGGTATTAAAATATTTTTATAAAGAACAATAATGAAAATTCTTACATGAGAACAGACAGATCATTGGGACAGAAGAGAGATCCAATAGGATCCAGAAATCATCCAAGTTTTTAAGGGAATTTTTTATCTGCTAAAATGGCATTTCAATTGAGTTGGGAAAATATGGGCTATTTTATAAATGGAGTTGGACTAATGGGCTAGTAATTTGAAACAAAATCTAGTTTTCTACCTATGCAAATAAGATTGAGACATGAAGACCATGAAGATATAAATATGAATGAATATTTTGGTCATTAAGGTGGAGAAGGTCATCTAAGCATGACATGATATCCAGAAAACAGAAAGAAAAGATTGATCAATTTGGATATACGAAAATTTAAATTTGATTGCCTGAGAGATGATTAAAAGGAAAGTGGGAGAAGAAAAGGCAGGGGGAAACATATATATTAGGCAAAAGTTTAATCTGATCTCAAATGTACAAAGAACTCTTATAATTCACTAAGAGATAACTATCTTATTAGAAAAATGGGCAAAGGACAGGAACAGGCAATTCACAAAGAAAATACTTGTAAATGATTGAAATACATCATTTACTCCCACTGGTAATGGAAGCAATGCCAAGAAAAATGAGTGTCATTTTCCTTTTGATTTGACCAAACATTAAAACCCAGGGCTGGCAAGGGTGTGGGCAGACAGATGCTTGGGTACTATTGTTGGGAAGTCACTGTCATAAGTTTTCTGAAGGGCAGAGTGGCAAAATTAGAAATAGCCTACCCTTATTGCAATAATCTCACTTTCAGGATTTTATTCTAAGGAAAGCATTGCAAAAAGGAGTGAAAAGATAGGCACACAACGTTGTTTTGTGAGAGTAAAATCTTGATAACATTCTAAACCATCAATAGAGACCCAGCTCAAGAAAGTATGATCCATACACGCAATGGAATACTATGAAGTAATTAAAATAATTTTGCAAAGCTCTATTTATTGACATAGAAAGATGTCTATGACATATTGTTGAGAGAGAAAGCAGGTGTCAGCGAGAACAGTATGTATAATACAATTCCTCGTCTATAAAATTATATACATAGATCTCTGTGCGTATATGTGCATAGAGATATGTCTGAAAGCCTGTTCACCAGAATGCTAGGGGTAGTTATATCTGGGAGGCAGGATTTTGAGTCGTTTTTTTAACTTTCTTTTTCATACTTTAAAGTATTGGTTTGATTTTTTTTTTTTTAATAATGAGGCTATAACATGCTTTTCAATCAGAATAAATAAGCTATTTTCATTTTGAAAATTAGGTAAGTATTAAACAGGAAGAGTCAGCATGTGGTGATTTCATGACTGTGGGTAGGGTGTCAAGACAGAAACCAAAAATTTGGGGAGGACTAATGGGGTGGAAAGCCCAAGGCAGAAGCTGATTCTAGAGGAAGGAGGAGGAGCTGGGTTTGCAGAACTGTGGGTTGTGGCAGTGACTGGCAGGCAGCAGGCCTGCCTCTTAGGACTCTCATCACAGAGGCACAGATGGGGCGTGGGTCTCTTCCCCAAGGACAAAGTCACGGACGAGGTCTCTCAGGGAAGGGGTGCATCCGAACACTGGGCCCTGGAACCTGGCCACGGTGATGAGATGGGAGAAGAAACAGGATGAGTCAGGAGGGCGAGGGGCTACCGGGGGCATGGAGTGCCTCAGAATTCCGTGGGGATGGGGGTGACTTTCCAGGGAAAGGTCAACCATATCTAATGCTGCAAAATCACTGACATCAAAGAGAGGCCACAGGGCTTGACAGATAGGAGTTTGTTGGTGACCTTGGAGAGAGCTGTTTGATGGGGGTTGAGGCTGCACGTGGTGTGTGTGGAGTGGGAGAGAGTTTGCGATGGGAGAAAGGAGGGTGATAGCTTGGGGGAGCAAATTTGAGGGAAGGGACCGGGCCTTGATCAGGGATGGCAATCCCCAGCACGTGTGATACCCTGCTGGCTCCCAGCACTGGCGGGCCACACTAATCAGTCTGTCGAGCCAGGTTAAGCCTCAGCATCTTTGTCCCTAGGGCCAGGGAGCCACTAGAAATCAACTGAACTTGGCCGGTGGGATGAACCTATTTTCCATGCCTGGGCTTGAACACATACTTGAAAGATGATGAGAAGGAAGGCATGGAGAGGGGGGTGATTAAAGGTGCTGGGAGAGAGGAGGCAGCCAGGGCCTCCAGTGCAGGTGTGGACTGTGGCCTCAGCCTGGGAATATTTCTGGGTCTGAAGCCCAGGAAGGTGGGTGTGCTCTGTCTGTGAGGCTGAGGTGAGGAGATGCCAGAACAGTTCTTAAGGGAGAAGTTTGTAACTATTGCAGATGTTTTAACTGTGAAAGAGGCATTAAGGGAATCCAGTCTCTGAGCCTGGAGCAGGGTATGAACCTGTCAAGGATGCCGCAGAAGGGAGCTGGGCTCCAGTGGGTGTCATCGTTGGTTTCTGGGATTCCGTGAGCCCTGGGAGAGGGCTCTTTGGCAACCCAGAGGTGGTACTACTCCCTTGGGGCCTGTTGCCTGGCTTGTATTCCCGCGTACTCAGCTCAAGAATACTTGGGACACTTGAAATGAGCAGTCTGTGAAGGTAAAACACGAACACATAAGTATCCTCATTAAATCCCAAATACACATCCCAAACTTTACATAACAGGAGCAGCAGCTGGAGACGCCCACAGTCCTAATTGCTTTTCTGTACGAAGAGGACGTCCTCTCTCCAGCTTTGCTTCTTCCATTCATTTAGGTAATTACTGGAGTGAGCCAGCTGCGGCTGACTGGCGGGTAGGCAGGCAGGTTTGTAACACCCCTCAGTGGGCAGATGGGATGCTGTGGGAAGCTGAAACCTCTCTGCTGTCTTCGCAGGAAGCGGGGCCTGAGGATGGGAGGTCGTCTGCTCAGGACCTGTCTTGATCCCTATGGGCCCAGACTGAGTTGCTGGGACAGGATGCGTCACCTCCCAGGGACCTGACAAGCAAGATTCAGAGCAGCAGGAAGGACCGAGGGCCAGGTACAGGCGTGGGGATGGGAATGGTTGGTGGAAAATGACTCCACTCACAAACTGCACCAGTGCTTTCTCTGAATCTCGTGCAGGGATGGGACACTGAGGTGGATGGATCAGCCTCCGCCTCTGCCCTCTCGGGGAGGAAATAGCCATGGACAGAAAGGGCTGGTGCCAAGATGAGCTTTCAGGACCGGGGACCCCGAGGATGGAGAGGTAGACTGTCTTGGAGGAAAAGGTCAAAGTAGACTTCTCGGAATAAGAGACAGCAGTTTTGAGCCTTAGAAGCGGGTGTGGTCCAGGGAGGGAAGAGTCACCTCCAGGCGGGTTGTCCCCATCTGCGAAATGGGGTCAAGCTCACTGAGGACCTCTTGGTCCCACAGTGATGCCTAGTTGGTTCTCTTGCCTCCTGGTCTCTAGTAACTATATCCAGGACTCATGAGGACCCTCTTGAGATTTCTTTAAGGGAGTCCCAAGCCTGGAGCTCTCCTGGAGGTTGCCACTGGGACCCGGGCCCTGGGTGGTTGTGCAGAGTGGACTCCTGGGATCAGTGGAGTTCAAGTCTCTGCTTGGAGGGGCCCTGGGGAGGGCTGTGGCCTAGGCGCTCTGCCCACCAGGCTTCCTGTGGGCGGCAAGTGAAACTTTGCTTCCAGGTTCTCTCCCAGCAGCCAGCTCCATTCCCCCAGCCCCAAGTGGCGGCTCCTTGGGCCGGAAACAATGTGCTTTCTCCACGCCTGGGAGTGGAAGTCAGCAGTTTGGCACCGTCTGGCTGGCAGCCTCCACCGGCTTCCTTTGGCACTTTATTGGCAAAGGCGGTGACATTTCTTTCAGTTGGGTGGGTGGAGCTGTTATGCAAACTCCCGCTCTCCTCATTCGCCAGATGAATATTCATGACTCAGGCAATCTGTACCAGCCAGACTTCCCTGAGGGCGGCAGCTTTTCTTCTCTTCCCCTCTCTCTTTTTCTTTCTCCTTCTCTCCTTCCCAGCTCCTCGGAAAGCTGGAGTGCAGCTATATTTAATTTACAAATACGGAGCTCTTTAGCTTGCCTTTTGAGGTGCAGGCCTTGGGGAGGAGGGCTGGCCATGGAACAGTGGTTGAGGCATGGGGTCCCTGACCTTGGGCCTTCAGGGTCCAGCAGCCGGGCCCCAGCTCCTGGGAAGCTCCCGGGTCTGGGGCTCCCTCTGGGTTTAGCATCTTGGTGCCCACATGCCTGAGGAGGCAGCAGCCTGTGTCACCCCATTCCACACTGGCCCCCAAGATCGGCATGGACACTCCGAGGCACTGATACTTTTCTGCTCAGTGCATGGGCCAGGCCCTACCAGTATATCCTTGTGCCCCAGTCCTCTGCCTCCTGTGTTCCCCTGCTTGTCAAGGCACACCCAGACTCTGCTCCAAGCCCCACACCAAAGCTGGGAAGGCAGTGGGGGGCAAATGCCCATCACTACTCTCCTAGAGAAGGAACAGGTGCCTACTCAGGGTCCAGTTCCCCTGGGACACCCCTGCTCCCCTTTTGGGAAGGACAGCTACCTGGCTTCCTTTGTCTCTTCCCAGAGAGGCTCCAGAAACTCTGGCAGAGGGGTCAGAGTTTCCAGAATTTGCTGGGGAATTTGGTCTCAGTGAGGATGTGCTCGTGTAGGGCTTGTGTGTGTGTGTGAGTGTAAATATTTACGCACAGCTTAAGTGCGTCTGTATGCCTACATCTATGATCGAGTGTCTGAGTGTGTGTCTGTATGTGTAAGGGCGTGAATGTGTGTGTGGCGGGAAGTCTGGGAATGTCTACATGTGTGAATGTGCCTCTCCAGTTAGAGCTGCGCGTGTATCTCTGTGGGTCTGGGAGGGCTGTGGGTAAAGGTACTCCTGGAGGGGGTGGTGGTGGGGGGGTGAGGCTTGTGTTTGTGAGTGTATACATGTGTGTGTGTAAGTGAATTGTAGGTGTGCACGAGTGTGTATGTGGGCCTCTGAGAGCCTCAGGGAGAGAAAGAGGGTGTGTTTGTTAGGGAGCCATTTCCCCTGACCTGCCCTCCCCTCCCCTCTGCACCCTTCCCTCCCAACCTTTTCTCTCCAGGGAGGTGGAGGGGGACGTCCCCCCCCCTCCCCTTTGCAAGTGTTACAGATTCTATCCAAGGACGAGAACAGAAGGCTTCCCAGCACAGAGCGTCCTGAAATTACTTTATATTCCCCCCTCCTTGTCTCATCTAATCAAAATAGCAGCATTAGGCTCACCCATTCTCCCTGCCCACCACTCAGCCCTGGGGGAGGGAGCGAGGTGGGCCGTCCTGTCTGACCCCCTCCGAGAGCACCTTGGAGCCCCGAGCCAAGGAGCTGTCTTCCAGATCTCCTCGTTCCGCGGCCCAGGCTTCAGTGGCAAGAGCCAGCTGCCTCCCTGCCTGCCAGCAACTGCCAAGCTCTTCCAGACCCACATCCAGGCCCAGCCTCATTTACAAATATGCAAATTTGCATCTTTTCTGGTATGCAAATGGAGACATGACAAATAGCTAATTAGGGTCAAAAGAAGCGCTCTGAACCAATTAGTTGTAAGGTCGATTCCTTTCTGCTGGGGGTGGTGGGGAATGGAGACTGGGCCCTCCTGCTGCCCTCCCAGCCTTGGCTCTCCCACACTCTGGCTTGTCCTGTCTGGCTGGGGCTATGGATATTCAAAGAGAACCAATCCCACCTCTGACTCTGAGCTCTGTGCCTCTGGACTCACTTGCCCGAGCCTCAGTCCCTTTCTCTGTGAGATGGAGCAAAGATAGTGGCAGTCTTCTCTCTAATCCTCTACCCAAGAGGGGTGATACTTGGGGGATACTGGATGTAAACAGGCTTTGGAAACAGTACTAAAATTTCTCTGAGAGACACATCATTGTGCTCCTCCAAAGCACTTTCTGCCCTTGATTTCCTTTTTTCTTTACATCCACCCTCTGAATTAGAAGAATCTGACATAGGGACGGTGGCCGTAGTTTTCGCTGTGGGTGCCAACTCTGGCCAAATCCAAATGGCTGCCTGGAATGATGTGTAAAGGAGGATTCCAAGTCCAAGTCTGGAGTCACCGAAAGGAAGATTATGATCAATTAGGGATGTCTGCTGTGGGCAAGTCATCAGACTCTGGCAGCTTTTGGGCTCGTATTTATTGACCACGAAGGAAGTAGAATTTGGAGCAGGAACCTGGATGCCAGTGCTGTCTGCTCCCTTGAGTAAAACTGAGCTCAGCTTTAAAATAGGGGGGAAAACACATATATAGTCTTAGCGTTGTTGTAAAGATGAAACAAAGGAAGGTTAAGCAAAATTCCATCATCTGGAGGTGAAGTGTCCATTTAATGGAGGTGTCAGGGGACAGACATATTGTCCCATTTCAGAGGTGAGCCGCCTGAGGCCCGCAGAGGGTGTGTGCCTTGGAGAAGAGGAAGCCGGCAGCCTTGCAGGACAGGCCTGCATGGCTGGGGCTGTTCCTCTGTCTACTAGTGCAGGATTCTGGCTCTCTCCTGCCACCCCCACGCTGATGCCCCAAGCGGGCTGTAACAGGCCCTGCTGGCCTGGCTCCACTTTGGGGTGTGAAACTTGGCTGAGTCGGCACCTAGGAGAATGGGGCAATTGCCGTCCTGGAGCCTGGGGCCTGGGCCGGGGCCAGTGGGGCAGATGAAAGGATGATGGGAGAGCCTGGGCGTCAGGAGCTAGCCGAAGCTGTGCAGCTGGCAGGAGGCGGACAGCAGGGGACCTGGCTTGAGAATACTCCCGAGCTGAGACCCTGGTCCTGTCTGTGCGCATGCATGCGTGTGTCGGCCTGGCTGCTGGCAATGCCTGAGCATGTGTCTGAGTGTGCTTTTGTGCACGTACATGTGTCTGAGGCTGTGTCTGGGAGCCTGTGTCCTTATAAATACGCGTGTATATGCATCATCTATCAGTACAAGAGTTAATCAAGTACATGTGTGTAGTTGTACACATCTGTGTGTCAAGGTGTGTGTGTCAGTGTGCACGAATGACGTGTGCCCATATATGTGTAAGAGTAAACTTCTTGCACAAGCACACCTGTTGGTATTCCTGTACGTGTGTCTGTACATTTCCGCCTGTGTCTCTGAATGTCCACGTGTCTGTAGGTTTAATGCAGAGCCACAGGCGTGTCCACACTGGCGCATGTCTGACCGCCCCGTCAGCATCTGTGGCTGTGAGTTCGTGCCTTTCTGGTGGCGTCCACCACGCGTCCCTGTGCAGCATGTGTGTTCTTCCCGATGCCCTGGGCCTCTCTGTATGTTGCACACATCTGTAGATGTGCCCATGTATTGTTGGTGCATTTCTGGGTGTGCACATCTACCTGTGAGGCTGCGTTGGTATCTATTTCAGGAAGCAAGCACAGTGTATCCAGGTGAGCTGGGTGGAATCTTCCGTGTGGCTTCAGCAGCTCCAGGTCATCACTTCGGTCTTTGTCCTATAGCTAGAGCCTCCTGGACATTCACGTGCCCGTGCTGTGTTTGAAAGAAAGCTTTTCTCTCTGTTTCCCAGGTTGCTGCCCCAACTCTTGGAATACTCCTGGAGCCGGACCCACCTGCCCTTTGGTGCTTGTTTATTTCTCCCTTCTCCTTTTCCTTGTCCCATCTTCTTTTCTTTTTCTATTCCTCCTCCCCATTCCTCTTCCTTTCTCCTCTTTTCTCTCCTTTTCCTTCCCTTTCCACAACTCACTTGAGAAGACCTGGCCTTGGGCTCTGGAGGTGACAGATGAACCCTAGAAACCCTCCAGAGAGGAGCTCCCCACTCCCATCCCCTCTGAGGACTCAGCCCCGGAACCACACACACTCCTGGGGCTCTGGGGCTCTTTAAAGTCGTTGTGGACTTCCCTGTTGGTCCAGTGGTTAAGGTTCTGCCTGCCAACCCAGGGGACATGGGTCCAAGTCCGGGACTAGGAAGGTTCCACATATCTTGGAGCAACTAAGCCCATGCGCCATGACTACTGAGCCCTTGAGCCCCAGAGCCCACGCTCTGCAACAGAAGCCACTGCAGTGAGAAACCCACACACAACTAGAGAGCAGCTCCCACTCCCCGCGACTAGAGAAAGCCTATGGGCCGCAAAGAAGGCCCAGCAAAGCTAAAATAAAGGTGTTAAAATCTTAAAAAATACAGTCTTTGCCTCCCCACTGCATTTTAATAATCACTCCAAGAGTAGCTCTGAGTCAGACTCATGCCCTTTCCTTCTTCTCTCTGGAGGCGAGACGTCCCAGCCTTCCTGCAGTGCTGCTAAACGGTGGCCCCACTACGTGCTGGAAGACCCGCTTGCTCAGACTTCAGAGCGCCTCTGCCCCAGCTTCACTGTATGACGATGGTCCCTTCTGCACCGGTTGACCTTTTCTGGGATTGAATTTGGGGCTGCTCTTCCTCCTGACTGTGTTCAGATTACAGCCTGCCCTGGCTGGCCCTCCCAGTTCAGTTACCTGGGTTGTTCCTTGGCAGCCTCAGCCTGATAGGGTTCCTCTCGTGTGCTGACCGTCTCTTCTGTTCTGTCCTGCAGGGACCAGGTCAGACTCAACCCCCTCTGCAGTACTGTTCCCTGCCTCTCAGCACTGCTTGGAACATAAATGCAGATGGATGATTCTGGTAAAAAACAAAACACCCCAGCTCATGTCTTTTTTTTTTTTTTTTGCTCAGATGTGATATATGTTTATTTAATGTGATTTCAAACAAAAAGAAGAGAGAATAAAGTGGACAATTCTGTTCTCAGTGTCCCTTTGGAAGCCAGGCATTCATAAAATATCATTTCTACACTTAAGAAAAGACCAGCTCATATCTTGTAATTACCAAATGCTCTCCCCCTTCCAATGATCTTCTCCCTACACTGATGATTTTGGATGGAGTTTACAGTAAAAAAGACTGAATAAAAATTGGAAGCTCTATAAATGAAAATAAAAATGCTTAACACCGGTAAGTATTGTTTGAACTTTAATGTAAAGAGAATGCGTGTAAAGATGACCATGTTATGGACAATTTCAAATTCTTATGAAGTTCTGAGTTTGTTCCTCTCTGCTGGGGGTCCTGGCTAGGTGTTTCTCCTTTTGGAAGCTGACCAAGCAGGTATTGAAGTGGGGTGTGAAGAACCTGGGCTCAGGTTGCATGAGCCTGGGTTGAAATCTCTCATTCACTGGCTTTGTGACCTTTCTGAACCTCATTTTCTTATCTGTACAGTGGGGGTGAAGGCGCTACTAATAGGGAAGATGTGGGGGTGAGAGAAGATGGTGTGCAGGACCAGGGGCAACGCCTTGTGCATCATTCCGCCTGGAGAACACACCCGGAATTTACCTCTGCTGCTGTGGCCGCGGGCTGAGCACCATCCCCCACCTCAGTCCCCCAGGGGTCTATTCTCTGCACTGCTGCCACAGTGATCCTGTTAACATTTAAGTCACATCACATCCCTTCTCTGCTCAAAACCTTCAGTGGCTTCCATCTCAGCTGGAGCAAAAGCGAAGATCATCACAGCAGCCGCAAGGTCCCACTGGCTCAACCTCTCCATTTGTCAGTCTCTGCTCTTCTCCCCCATTTCACTTCCTTCCAACCACACCCCTCTCCCGGCTGTCCCCCAAACATGTCAGCCACCTTCCTGCCTCAGGACCTTTGAATGTTCCGTGCTAGTTGCTGGAATGCTGTTCCCCCAGATATCCTCATGGCTCCCTCTGTTGTCCCCTTCAGGTTGTTACTCAGATGTCACCTTTTCCATGAGGACTAGCCTGTTCTTTCCAATTTATTTTTGTCTATGGCATTTATCACCCTCTAGAATATCATGCCATACTTTTTATTTATTTCCTATGGTTGCTTGTCTCTCTCCAGTATGGTTCTTACAAGAGAATGTAAGCTCCTTGAGAGCAGAGATTTTTGTCTTTGTTTTCACTATCTGGAATGGTGTTCAATAAATTGTTGTTGAATGGATGAACTGCTTGCCATTTTGGAGAGTCCCAAAGTATAGGAAAGTTATGACCAACCTAGACAGAATATGAAAAAGCAGAGACGTTACTTTGCCAACAAAGGTCCATCTAGTCAAGGCTATGGTTTTTCCAGTGCTCATTTATGGATGTGAGAGTTGGACTATAAAAAAAGCTGAGTGCCGAAGAATTGATGCTTTTGAAGTGTGGTGTTGGAGAAGACTCTTGAGAGTCCCTTGGACTTCAGGGAGATCCAACCAGTCCATCCTAAAGGATATCAGTCCTGAGTGTTCATTGGAAGGACTGATGTTAAGCTGAAACTCCAATACTTTGGCCACCTCATGCGAAGAGTTGACTCATTTGAAAAGACCCTGATGCTGGGAGGGATTGGGGGCAGGAGGAGAAGGGAACGACAGAGGATGAGATGGTTGGATGGCATCACCGATTCAATGGAGATGAGTTTGAGTAAACTCTGGAAGTTAGTGATGGACAGGGAGGCCTGGCATGCTGTGGTCCATGGGGTCATGAAGAGTCAGACATGACTGAGCGACTGAACTGAACTGAAAGCATAGGAGTGGCTGTCCACCAACTCAGGCAATCAAAGATTACCATGCTCCTGTAGCTCTGGACAGAGGTCACTTCAGCATCATTTCATTAGTGAAGTAGGGGGGATGCTCAGGTGGAAACTTGCCCTATGGTCCTCCTCTTTCTGCTGCTGCTGCTGCCGCTAAGTCGCTTCAGTCGTGTCCGACTCTGTGCGACCCCATAGATGGCAGCCCACCAGGCTCCCCCGTCCCTGGGATTCTCCAGGCAAGAACACTGGAGTGGGTTGCCATTTCCTTCTCCAATGCATGAAAGTGAAAAGCGAAAAGTGAAAGTGAAGTCACTCAGTTGTGTCAGACTCTTAGCGACCACATGGACTGCAGCCTACCAGGCTCCTCCATCCATGGGATTTTCCAGGCAAGAGAACTGGAGTGGGGTGCCATTTCCTTCTCCAATGGTCCTCCTACTGAGGGCAGCCAATCCAGGAGGAAGCACCTGTGTGGTGATTCCTGATCCAACCTGTGAGCCACTCGAGTGTCTCCATGGACCAGCCGGAGGCTGGGGCTTCCTGCTCCCTGGCATTCTCCATCTTGTATCTCTGTGTGCCGTGGCTGCAGTGTGTCCAAGGCCAGGGTGGTCTTTGCTGGAAGCTCATATTCCACTGGGACTCTCCATGGGAGTCAGGGCATTCAGACTAAGGGAGGGAGTCCAGCTGGGCACTGGGAGGCTGAGGGAGGGTCAGCTATGGGAAGGGCACAGGACAGGCATTAGGCCCAGGGATCAGCATGGAAAGCCAAGCATGCAGGAATTCCTTGGTGTTCTGGGGAAGGGTGGGCAGCAGGATGTGTGTCTACCTTACCTGGTGAGAACTTCCAGATGCCTGAATTGGGTCCCAGCCATCTTTGCCTGCCCCTACAGAACAGTGCTCTGGCCTCAGGAGTGCTGTTGAGTCTGCTGGGTGGCCTTGCTGCCTCAGGAAACAGAAGGAGTAGGATGGTGAAGGTCAGACCAGTCTTGGTCTTCCTACCTTTACTTAAGTAAAGTAGTTACTTCAGCTTGTACGCTGATGGTAGGAATCTGGGAAACAGTACGGAGGCTCCTCAAAGAAATAAAAATGGAACTATCATATGACCCTGCAATCTCACTCCTGGGTATATCTTCCCCCAAAATAAAAACACTAATTCAAAAAGATACATACACCCCAGTGTTCATAGCAACATTATTTATAGTTGCCAAGATATGGAAGCGACGTAAGTGTCCATCAACAGATGACTGGATAAAGAAACTGTGGTATATACATATATAAATGAAGTATTACTCAGTCATAAAAAGAACAAAAATTTTGCCATTTGTAACAATATAGATGGACTTGGAAGGCATTTTGCCAAGTGAAGTAAGTCAGAAAAAGACAAATGCTGTATGATATCACTTACACGAGGAATCTAAAAAATACAACAAACCACTGATTATAGCAAAAAAGAACTAGACTCACAGTTATAGAGAACAGACTACTGGTTGCCAGGAGGGTGGGGGCAATATAGGGATGAGGGAGTAAGATGTATAAACTGCTGGGGGTTAGACTCAAGGGTGTAACGAACAACATGGGGAATATGGACAGTTATTTTGTAAGAATTATAAATGGAAAGTAATCTTTAAAAACTGTACAAAGAGTTAAAAAAAAAAAAAGGAGTTCCTTTAAAGGTGGAGGGAATGGCTACCCACTCTACTATTCTTGCCTGGAGAATTCCATGGCCAGAGGAGACTGGTGGACTACAGTCCATGGGGTCGCAAAGAGTTGGACACGATTGAGTGTTGGTCCTTTCACTTTTAAAGGTGGGGAGGAGGGTTCTCCAGAGCTGTGAGATATGCCCAGACTGGAATGACCTCCAAATCTGCCACCGTGGTGATTTAGTCGCTAAGTCGTGTGCAACTCTTGTGACCCCATAGACTGTAGTCCACCAGTCTCCTCTGTCCATGGAATTCTCCAGGCAAGGATAGTGGAGTGGGTTGCCATGCCCTCCTCCAGAAGATCTTCCTGACCCAGGGATTGAATCTAGGTCTCCTGCGTTGCAGGCAGATTCTTTACTGACTGAGCTACAAGGGAAGCCCAAACCCGCCACATTCATGACTAACTGAAGCCTATGGACCCACCTCAAATACTGCTTTTAAATGCATAAAATAAGATACATAGGATTACAAAGGAAACTCATTCTATTGAACTATAGTTCTTACCATGGACCCCAGGTTCAAATGGCCAGTTACACTCTTGGCAGACAACTATTTGGCTCTCTGAGCACAGAACACCACCCTGGCTTCTCCCCCTGCACACCCAGAGGGTGGTGTCTGTGTCTGCAGGACTGTCCTGGGATGATGGGAGCAGCCCAAGCCTGTCCCGCCCAGGAGGTGGAGCCTGGAACCCTTGGAGGAAGGCACAGGGGGGGCCAGGCTGCCTGGGGGCTGGAGTGGGATCCCCATTTCTGGAGTTGGTGAGCTGGAGGCCCATCTGCCAGGGGTTCTGGGGTCAGGGTGGAGGAGGTGACTGTGGCCTGTGGGGGAGAGGATTGTGAGTGACCTAAAATCACTCTCTTGGGACTTCCCTGGCAGTCCAGTGGTTATGAGTCCATGCTTCCAGTGCAGGGGGTGCAGGTTCGACCTCTGGTTGGGGAACTAAGATCCACATGTCTTGTGGTGCAATGCACCTCCCCCTTCTCCACCCTGCCCCCACCCCTCCGCCCCCGCCCAAAGAAA